>JAEDXY010000082.1:0-600000 GCA_019395295.1 Osmanthus fragrans
GTAAATGCATTTCCTCCCAAGACCATGGCTTGAAGATTGGGGAATACGAGCCCTATGTTGACCCTCAGATTTCCATGAAAGTTATTTAAAGTAAGAACGATAGATTTGAGTGATGACAGGTTGTAGAGAGGAAGAGGAAAAGGACCACTAAACATATTTGCTCCAACAGCAAAAAGTGTCAGATTTTTTAACTGAGAAATTTCGTCAGGAACCCCTCCCTCAAGATTGTTATAAGTTAACTCAATCTCTTGCAAAAATGTAATATTTCCTAAAGAATTTGGAAGTTTTCCTGTAAAATTGTTGCTTCTAAGATACAATTTTTCGAGGCTGGAGAGTGATCCGATTTCAATAGGAATTTGACCTGTGAAATTGTTGTTTTGAAGAACGAGAATTTCCAAATTGGAACAGTTCAACAAATTCCCTGGAATTTCCCCTACCAAGAAATTGAAACTCAAATTCAGGTTTTGAAGCCTAAATAGTCTACCAAGTTCTGAGGGAACTCTGCCATGGAAGAAATTTTCTGCAAGATTAAGAGTCTGAAGAAAAGAAAGATTTCCCAAATGGGATGACATTTTTCCAATCAAGTTCTTCTTTGCAAGATCCAGCTTAACGATTCTTTGGGATTTATGGGCACATGTAATTCCAGGCCATTTGCAGAAATGAACACTTTCATTCCAAGAATCCAAGATTCCAGGGGATTCTTGATTCAATTGAGACTTGAATTCAGTTAGTGCAATTTTGTCTGATTCAGTCCCCAGAATTGAGACATTTTGTGAAAATGTTGATTGAGGGAAAAGGATAAAGAAGGTGCAAACAGTTAGGAACAGGATTGCAGAAAAAATTATTGCCATCACCATTTTAGCAGTGACTGCAGTGTTAAGGGACATTATTTGATTTTGAAACCATTACATATATATAAAGACTCGAGCGACCTTTTTTAACAAGGTTGAACAATTTCAAGACTCACTATGGTCCAGATCTTTAAAAAAAGGAACTCAAACACACAACTTGATATGTTTAAAGCTCAACAGAGAAGTTGTTTTTTAAGATTGGTGCTTAAACGAACAGAAATTAACATTTAAAGATGAAGCTCTAAGACACCATACGAATACTATAGGATTTTCCAGTTGGCAAGATTGATTAGTTCTTATATTTAAGAATTTGTCATGTTCATGGCAATAAAATAAGAAGAAAAATCTCTTATGAATAAGTTATGTCATTTTAAGTAATTTTCAATGTGACATTCCTCATAATTGATTATTTATGGACTGTTGATTCAGAAAGCAACTTTCCTTGTTTATGAATTTCAGTCAATTTTCTATCAATAATTTTGAAGGAAATAAAAGAAATGTTGATCAGGTCAATTACATCTACACAGGACATTGGAAGAATAGTTCAACAAATCAGTGTGTGAGATAAAGCATCAGTTGATGTCAACAAATTGTCAAGACATGCATTTTGTTTACAAATTGTCAAATTGACATTTTTGTTAATGAGATGGGACTTTTACATTATTAACCTGATTTATTTGTTTCAAATTGATGTTACATATATTTTTAATGATCACAACTATCCTTATAATAATACATGTATAAATCAAAATTCAATTGAAATGACAACTCCGATAAATTATCACAAGCGCGTAAATAAGGCGAAAAGTTTAATCAAACTCGTAAATCATGATTTTACTAGAACAAAATTTGCAGGATTGACAAAAAGTGACATTGACAAAGTTTTTGAAACAATGTTTCGTCAAATTCAATTTACGAAGCATTACATTCTAAATTATAATTATGAGACTCAGCCCAGTCATTGACCTAGCTAAAGCAACGAATTAATGGATCCATGGTTCAACCAATGAGTATTAGTAAGGTCAAAAAGTAAAACTAAACTTTTTATTTTTTGAAAAAGAAATAAATATAAGTTTTAGAGTTAAAGACTTCAAGTTGATTCTAACTTAAAATTCATTTATTAATTGCAATATATAAATTCTCAAATTTTCTCTTTTCAAAAGTTAAATATAGTTCTTATACACTTATCATATTACTCTGTCTTTCATTTTTATTTATCATTAAAATTTTGTTTGTCATATTTTTTGGGAAAAAAAATATTTTTTAAAATATAATAAAAAAGTAAGTATAAGATATATATATGTTGAATTAAACTATTTTGCCAGAATTTGGTGCCGTCCCTTTTGCCGAAAGCAATGTTGGTGGGTTTTCATTGGTGCAAAAATTGTAGTGTTTTTAAAATAGACGAGGGACAAAATGTCATGTGACAGACATTCTGTCAAAGAATGTGCCAAACTGTCTCGCAATATAACAAAATTGATATATGTTTAGAGGCAACAATTATATAAAATAATGGGGGTATCCCTGTAAAATGGCTAGACTCCTGCTAACTTGAAGTTCTAGGTTCGAGCATCTTGTGAAAAAACAAAAAAAAATAAAAAAATTGCAAACAATCGATTGGTTTAAACCTAACCAATTCACCCAGGTTGAGCAAATCCTGGCCAATTCAAGTGTGCCAATGTTGGCTCAATAGTGCATTGGTCCAATTATGCTAAGGGACTAGACCAGGGTTCGGTTCATGGGGTTTCCGATTGGACCGGCTGGTCTGATCCGATTTCCAAATAATTATGTTCTGAACAAAAACTATCGAAACACATGATAATAGTGTAGATTATATGAACAAAAACCAGATGAAAACCTGTAATTGAATCATCTCATCTATACACATTCTTCACAGGGAGAAGGCCATCTACAATTACAGGTCGTAGTGTTTCAAAAAGTATGATCTGCAGTTATTATGAATCAGGTTCTGCTGGTTTTGACTCGTAGGGGACTTCATGAGGGGCAGAGGACTTATCATGTGCAGATGTACCCGAAGGGTTAGATTTTGTAAATTGCACCAAGATCATGGTCATGTTGTCACAACCCACGCCTCCTGCAGTAGATGGTGCCAGACACCGGTCGAGTACTTTTTCACAGACCTTGGAAAGCTTAGTTTCCTGCATAAGCACGTTTATATGGCAAACATGATTATCAACCGAGGAAGTTCGAAAAAGCTGGCTTCCCAATTTACGGGTCACGAGTGATTCTAATTGAACAGTTTTGTGAATCATAAACCTCGACATAATCTAGAAGTGCCATATTCACTATGATAAAGGAAAAGGCAAGAAAAATTAAAAATAAGAGTAATGCTATTTGTAGTTGCTCACTACTGTAATCGTCTTGCGTGATGGATGCCACGTAGGACGATTATGATAGTGAGCGTGAAATCGCCACGTGTATACCACATATGGTGATTACAGTAGTGATCGACTGCAAATAGCATTATTCTAAAAATAATAATAATAATAATAATAATCATCTTATAGTAATTTGTCCCCCATATCAGTCTGGATTTGGTACAAATAAGAAATACCTGAGCACATCTTCACATTTAAGTTTCAATAATGATCAATGGAAGTGGTAACTAAGGACTTACGGATTTCAGCTGCTCGTGAATAAAATCTACTAGCTGCTGGCTTGACATGCAATCCCTAAGAACCATTTGGAAAAGGGAACTTGATTTGTCAGTTATATGAAGTCTTGAATCTCTACCAAGTATTTTACCTAGGGCTAGAATCCCCGTCCGTGTCACACACATTATAATAAAGGAAACAGGAAAGTAATTAATGAAAAGCATGATACAGATTAGTAATTAATGAAAAGCATGACAAAGATTTAGAAATCCGCAAATATATGAGTAAGTCAGGGACGTAATGATACAATAATCCACAAGTAAAATAGGTTGTAATACATACTACAATGGTCAAAAGCAAGTACTGAAAATGGAAGACGAAACAAAATCTTAAAATATCAAAATCTCCAACATCCGGCAGTGTAGTTAAAATGCAAAAATGTGAAATTGAACAAATAATAAAGGTAAATCCAGGAGCAATCTCTTTCAAAATCCATTATTTTCGGATGTATAAACTCGATGGAAAAATCAGCAAAATAAAAAATAACTCTATCCGTCTACGGGCACTTGTCCATTAAATATGCACCACATGTTAAGAGTTACCGTGTGAAGGGAAAAGAGGGTTATTAATGTCAGGAATCAGCTATTCTACACGAGGGTGAAAGACATGTCAATGCAAATTTCTCATTTCTGGTCCAAGCTTAACCTATAGGATTCGCCTGGGATTTCTACTGATTCGGGAGATTGAAGTAAACTCGGCCTCAGATTTTAATAATACAGAAATGTTTTTGGAGAGAGACCTGAGCACTAGAACTGTTTAGAGAGGAGAGTACAGAACAATTCCACAGAAAAAAATCAAACCACATTGGCTACATTCAACTAGTCATTTCATCAGCCTATACGATACGCCTACCAATTTTTTGTCATATTGCGAGGATACCCCTAGGATAAAGTTTCTTTCAACATGGTTTAGCATGTTATGAGAAAATTGATTTAAGTTGTTAAAAGACTCAGATATCTTGGATTAAACATGCCGCCCATAATTTACCCAAGATTTTAGCATATTCTACAGCATATAAAATTGAGGACTGAAATTAAATTGCTCTAGATATCTTATGATTCAAAGGCAAGCCAAAAATCTAGCAATATAAAGAAGCATATTAAGACTAGGAAAACATTGTAATAATTTCAGGAAAAATAAGTTCTGTACAAGGTCCTAACTTGAGTTGAGTCCAAGGCCCTGTTTGATTCCCATTTTAATTCTCATTCTCATTCTTCTATTCATTTTCAACCACACATTCTTCAATAAAATAATATTTTCTATCACATCAATAAATTTTCCTTCTTTTTCAACCACACATTTCCCATCATATCACTATTTCAAAATTCATTTTTCCAAAATAATGTCTATCAAACACACTCCAAGTAATAAATCATATCTTGGCTTTACCAAAAACAAATTTTACAATCTAATATATATTGGAAATAAAAAACCAGAGTTTGAAATACACACCAGATGCCATCACAGGCAAGCACAATGAACTCATCATCATCGCAAAGTTCTACCTGTCAGAGAATTGATAGAAATAATAATGTTATTAAAAGCAAAATGCAATGATAGTCTATCTTCTCATTTTATGACAGCAGAAGAGAATATATCCACATTCCTCTTATCTAATCATCCTGTGACCAAATATCGAGATTCGATTAATCAATAATTATTTCATTTCGAGCTTATCAAATATATTAAATAACAAATAATGTGAAAGACTTTACAAATACACACACACACACACGTACAATTCAACTGCCAATTTCTCTAATTACTGTTTCACAGCTACATTAGAACAGGTGCCAAAGCAAAATGCAGAGTCTATATGTCACTTTACTTAAAAACACAGAGATGAGCTCTATAGGAAATGCCAATCAAATCATAAAAGAAATACAAAGAAGATAGATACATACAATATTTACATCAGGATTGGCAGTTACAATTTGCTTTTCTGCAGGAAAATACTTGTTCTGCTTGAATTCCATGTCACCTGCATCAAATAGGAAAATGATCAATCAAAAACTACATTTTCTCGTGCCAAATTGAGCCACTTCTCTTTTATAAATATTTTTGAATAAGTTATTTTTTTTGAAAACAAATTATTATGCGAATTTTCTTAATCTGAATTCATGGAATAGACTTTAATTGTCTTTTTAAACATTCCCTTTGTTACGTTTTTTATGGCCCTCGGATTTTAGGACTCAGGTGTCACAAAATGTCCATTTTTAATCAGATAATAGATCCATCAGATTATGGCCTCTATTGGTATCCAGTTAACTAGTTCCATGAATTAAGTTTTAAAGGGTCAATTGAGCATTTGAAGCGAGAGAAGACTAACACATTCTGAAAAAAATAATAATAATAAAATAAAAAATATTCATGAAAAACAGTGCACAGGCAAGCTGGTACAGTACCAATAGCTCTTGCAAGATTGAGACTGCCATTAACACGTCCTGCATGGATAAAACCACCAGCTTCTAAAATTCTCTCTCTCTCAACCTCAAGATCAGGCTTGTGGTCTCTTGAAAGGTTGTACGCCTGAAAGAGAACCATGAACAAATATTCACAAATAGTTGGCTCAGTGCAATTAATAAACATGGAAAGTTCACCATACAAGAATATACATATGTTGTCTATTTAGAATTTTCAAATACCATAGGACAAGAAATAGAAGTTTGGCTACATCAAAACTTCCATTTAGGTGCACATGTAATTCCCCTAAACAATCTGCACAAGAAAACAATAAAAGAATCTTGTCATACTGCAGAATACCTGACCACTCCTAGAAATTACACACCGAGAATCACCAGCATTTGCTATGACAAGTTGGTTGCCCCTCACGACTGCAACGCAAGCTGTGCTCCCAGAAGTAGGTCCAGAAAAATCAGAATGTGGGCCCTGTCGATTTTGGAGGGAGCAAAAATCATAGCAGCAATAATTATTTATCAATAACTTCCTCATCGTGTTGTGAAGGACAGTAAGAATTTAGAATATAATATCGTAAACTGTGTAGTGATTGCTTGAATAATTTGACTAGTGACAATGAATTCCCTATTTGCCAATTCAAAGGATCGTGTTCCATGGAAGTGAAATCATGCAATGTAAACATAGTCACTATTAATAAAAGAATTACAGCATAAGTATTCTATTGCTGTAAGTAAACACCTCCTCAAATGCCCAATCATCAACTTGGTCTTTTCTGTCTCCGCTTCTTGGAGACCATATCAAACCCTGTATCATGCCAGTAAACTTGTTTAATTTATCTCCTAGAATGGCCAACTCCCTCCACCCTCTCTGTCCACGCATCATCTCATCCATTCTACATTAAAAGGAAAAATGTTTAAACCTTACACAAACATGGTCAATAGAAAACAAATATTACTATAAAATAGTTATTCAATTTAAACAACAATCAGTTTATAGTATGAAAATAGTGTCATGTTACAGTAATCTAATTCATATTAAGGACTCATATCAAGATCTTGGTAAGAATAAGAACAGAATAATTTTATAGCAGCCAAAATGGAAAAACCCACTATTCAGGCTTCATGAACCCAAATCCAATCAAATGATAAATAAGTGTCGAAGCATACCTCTATAAGTAGAGATTGTGGAATTAATAGAATTCTTAGGGTTATATTATTCTATTTCTATTAGGAAGTTTTGTTACCATATTTAAAATTAGTCCATATGTATTTAAACCTAGTAGTTGTAACCTAATGTTTTAAGACAGAAAATATACTTCCTTCTCTCTTGATTTCTGTCATGGTATCAGAGCATCCGGCTCTTTCCTGCTGAAAACCAAACCCTTCGATCATACCCACTCAGCCGCACCCTCCAAATCCCTTCCAAGAGTCCTAGCCGAGCCTTCCTACCATGTCGGAATCCCCTAAGAGTTCTGCAGAAATAACCGGCTCTGTCACGAAAGCTCCTGCACTCGAGAACGCTCCAGCGACGACTGCTGCAACCGGAGATCTGCAAAACCTTCAGGCCGCCTACCGATTGGATGGAAAAAACTACCTAAAATGGTCTCAGTTGGTTCGCACCTTCCTGAAGGGCAGAGGGAGATTGAGCCATTTAACGGGCTCGGGTCCTTCATCGGATGATCCCAAGTTTGCGGCGTGGGATGAACAGGATTCTAATGTGATGTCTTGGCTGTGGAACTCGATGCTACCTGAAATCAGCGATACCTGCATGTTTCTGGGAACTGCAAAGGAAATCTGGGACGCTATCCGGCAGACCTACTCCAAGGTAAATGATGCTGCACAAATTTATGAGATTAAAACCAAGATTTCAGCAACCAAACAGGGAACCAGAACCGTTACTGAGTATTCAAGCCTTCTACAAGGCTTGTGGCAGGAGATGGACCACTGTCAATGCATCCAAATGAGTTGCAGCGATGATGCTGCAATTCTGAAACGTTTTGTGGAGAAAAATCGCATATACGACTTCCTTGCTGGGTTAAATGTCGAGTTTGATGCCGTTAGAGTTCAAGTTTTAGGAAAAACGGACTTGCCATCTCTGAATGAGACAATTTCTATAATACGGGCCGAAGAGGGACGTCGAAGTGTGATGCTTGAACCTCAAGGGGGAGATGGGTCTGCACTGGTTACCAGAACATCAGATTCTGGACTGATTACTAAAGCCGTGGAATCGGCAGAGGCGACCACACCAGTTAAATTCTGTACATACTGCAAGAAACACCGTCACAGTAGGGATACATGTTGGAAACTTCATGGCAGACCAAATGAAAGAACCAATCGCAGTTACCAAAATCGAAGTCAGGCACATATGGTGAAGGGTTCCTCAATGGGTGAAGAAAGCTCCAGGAAGGCTACTCCTGAGTTTAACAACGAAGAAATTGAGAAGTTAAAGACTTTTTTGGGATCTTTTGATAAGCCATCCTCGACAGGTACTTGCTCCTTGGTATTCTCAGGTATTTCTTCTTCCTCTTGCACCAATGTCTCGGAAAGAAATTCTCTTGACATGTGGGTAATTGATTCCGGAGCCACTGACCATATGACATGTTCCTCTAATTATTTTATCTCTTATACTCCCAGCAGTAGCCATAGAAAAATCACAATAGCCGACGGGTCCATCACCACTGTAGCTGGTCAAGGAGATATTTACATAAATGAATACCTTACACTAAAAAATGTCCTTCATGTTCCAAAACTATTTGCAAACCTTGTTTCTATCCGAAAATTAACCAAAGACTTAAATTGTAGTGTAACCTTTTTCCCGTCACACTGTGTTTTTCAGGCGCTGGACACGAAGAAGATGATTGGACGTGCTAGTCAGAGAGATGGCCTTTACTTTCTGGAAAAACAAGGCAATGGGGCAGGAATTGAAAATCCCATATCTACATCGTTTTTGTCTGAGTCGGTCATGTCAAACCAAAATAAAATTTGGCTTTTCCATCGTCGTTTAGGTCATCCATCTTTTAGAGTTCTGAAGTCGATGTTTCCTTCTTTATTTAAGGGCTTTGATTTTGATGCTCTACATTGTAATGATTGCGAACTTGCCAAGCACAAACGTGCTTCTTTTCCAATAAGCAATAAAAAATCCTTCGTTCCTTTTTCACTTATTCATAGTGATATTTGGGGGCCTTCTTCCATTCCAAATATTTCGGGTGCTCGGTGGTTTGTTTTATTTATTGATGACTGTACTCGAGTAACATGGCTTTACCTTTTGAAGAATAAATCCGATGTGAGCACTGTCTTTCCGAACTTTTACAACATGATCAATACTCAATTCGATGTAAAAATTAAGAGATTCCGATCAGACAATGCCAAGGATTATTTCAATCAAATCCTTACCCCTTTCTTTCAAAAAACAGGAATTATTCATGAGTCCTCTTGTGTTACTACCCCCCACAACAAAATGGGGTAGCTGAACGGAAAAATGGCCATCTCCTAGAAATTACGAGAGCGTTGCTATTTCACAAAACAATTCCCAAACAATACTGGGGTGAGGCAGTGTTAACTGCAGCCCATCTCATCAACAGGCTTCCGACACGTGTACTTGGATTCAAATGCCCTCTCGATATTCTCACAAAATTTTTCCCAAACCTCTCTGCTTCAAACAATCTTATCCCTCGAATTTTTGGGTGTGTTGCTTTTGTCCATGTTCATTCTCACAATAGGAGCAAATTAGATCCACGTGCTCTTCGATGCATTTTCATTGGCTATTTCCTCCACACAAAAAGGTTATAAATGTTTTCATCCACCTACTAAAAAGTTTTATGTCTCCGCTGATGTTACCTTTGTCGAAGATGAATCCTTTTTTTCGCATGCTTATCTTCAGGGGGAGACCTTGAATGAAGATAAAGCCAAGGATATGTTTCTTCTTGATCCTAGTTTTGTCCCCATAACCTCTACATCTGTTTCTAGTACGTCTACTTCTGTCGAGTCAGTTGACACTTCTGTCGAGTCCGTTGAAATGACGGCAGATATGGGAAATCACAATACCACTCGTCCATTGCAGGTTTATTCCAGGAAGAAACTACCAGCCTCTCGACCAGTACAGGTACAATCTCCAATTCGTGCTAGTGGCCAGACCCTTGAAGCTGACAGTCCCACACCAATGACTGAGCCACATGATCCAACAAATGAACAAAACAACGACCAAGGTACTGAAGACCTACCAATTGCACTTAGGAAAGGAACACGAACTTGCACTAAACATCCACTATATCTTTTCATGTCCTATCACAATCTATCCCAAAAACATAGAGCCATCCTGACCAATCTCCATACAATTCCCACACCAAGAAGTCTAACCGAGGCATTAGGAGACAAGAGATGGGAGGATGCTATGAAAACCGAGATGGAAGCCCTTGAGAGGAATAAGACATGGGAACTAGTTGAATTGCCAAGTGGGAAGAAACTAGTCGGATGCAGGTGGGTTTTCACCATAAAATATAAGGCAGATGGGTCTGTAGAAAGATACAAAGCAAGATTAGTAGCCAAAGGATACACTCAAACCTATGGCATCGATTATCTGGAGACATTCGCCCCTGTTGCGAAAATGAACACAGTGCGGATACTTTTATCATTAGCGGCTAATTTTGGGTGGAATCTACAACAGTTTGATGTTAAGAATGCGTTTTCTCCATGGTGATTTAGAAGAGGAGATTTATATGGACGTCCCCCCTGGATTTGAATCTAAAGAGGGAATGGTGTGCAAATTGAAGAAAGCTTTGTATGGGCTCAAGCAGTCACCACGTGCCTGGTTTGGGAGGTTTACTAAAGTGATGATCTCACTGGGATATAAGCAAAGTCAAGGAGATCATACTTTGTTCGTAAGACACTCGAGCTCTGGGAAAGTCACAGCATTGTTAGTTTATGTGGATGATATCATCGTAACCGGTAATGATGGAGATGAGATGGAGAATTTGAAGCAATGTCTCTTGAAGGAGTTTGATATCAAAGAACTTGGAAAATTGAAGTACTTCCTAGGCATTGAGGTAGCGCATTCAAAGCAAGGAATTTTCATCTCACAACAAAAGTATGTACTTGACTTGTTGAAAGAAACTGGGAAAATGGGTTGTAAACCAGTTGAGACGCCAATCGAATTCAATCATGGATTATATGATGCTCCAGAAGATCCGGTGGTAGATAGAGGATCCTATCAGAGACTGGTGGGGAAGTTAATATATTTGGCACACACAAGACCAGATATAGCATTTGCAGTTAGCATGGTCAGTCAATTTATGCACAATCCTAAAGAGTCTCACCTCAAAGCAGTTAACAGAATATTACAATACTTGAAAGGGAGCCCGGGGAAAGGAATCCTATTTAAGCGAGGAACGGGCATAGGAATGACGCTAGAGGCTTATACCGATGCAGATTATGCAGGATCTTTGGTCGACAGGAGATCCACTTCGGGTTACTGTACTCTCCTAGGAGGGAATCTTGTGACATGGAGAAGTAAAAAGCAGAATGTGGTGGCAAGATCTAGCGCAGAGTCAGAATTTAGATCAATGGCGTTAGGAATATGTGAACTACTCTGGTTGAAGATAATCCTTGATGACCTAAGGATTAAAAGGGAAGGACCTATGAGGCTGTACTGTGATAATAAATCAGCTATCAGTATTGCACATAATCCTGTCCAACATGATCGAACAAAACATATTGAAGTTGACAGACATTTTATCAAGGAAAAACTAGACAGTGGTCTGATATGCACCCCGTTCGTTTCAACCAAGGATCAATTGGTAGACGTACTTACAAAGGGACTGCCAAGTACTGTGTTTCAAGATATTATTAGCAAGCTTGGAATGGAAGATATCCATTCACCCGCTTGAGGGGGAGTGTCGAAGCATACCTCTATAAGTAGAGATTGTGGAATTAATAGAATTCTTAGGGTTATATTATTCTATTTCTATTAGGAAGTTTTGTTACCATATTTAAAATTAGTCCATATGTATTTAAACCTAGTAGTTGTAACCTAATGTTTTAAGACAGAAAATATACTTCCTTCTCTCTTGATTTCTGTCAATAAGCATATGAAGAATATCATTAATGTTGCCGCTACCATCCTATAAGCGGCAATATCACTGGGAATATACCATTTAGAAATTGATTTACTGCATGAATCTTTCTTCTTCTTCTTCCTCTTTTTTTTTTTTTTAAAAAAAAAAAAAAAAAAAACCTTGAACAGGATAAAACTACCCCCTTCTTTTCTTTGATGGAGGTATCTATAGATGAGGAGAAAAATGGTGTACCCGAGAAAAGTAAGGAGGTCAACCTCTATAAATATAGAACATAAATTCTGGCAATGCAATGCACTTAAACTCTCACGTTGATCCAAATGAAACATCCTCTCAATGGAGGTGGATCTTTTTAAATTTTTAGATAAATAATATACTATCGCCATACCAAGTCATAATGATAATATCCTAGTTATAGCATTTCTAATTTTTCGCAGGCAGAGAAAATGAGTAGGTAATTATAGAACAGTGAACTACAACTGCTGTGCCTAAGCGTGTATAATTGGAATCACTTCTTGTTATCTGAATCATCAGGATTACCAGCTTTATTGTAGGAGCAAGCATGAAAACCATGCACATATGTACATAGACAGACTTCCAAGGGAGTTCTACACAACTTCTTAGGGAAATGAACACTTACTTGTCAAGTGCTTATCTTTCAAACTTCTGTGAAGGTGTTGCTCAAATATTTTTTTTCAGTAGTCTTTCAGATATGAATCTCAGATCTCGTGGTATGCGGTATCTGTTTGTCATGATTTTAGCAGTTTTAGGATTTCATCATGTCAGCTTCAATTTGAATTTTTGCAGATACTTCTAAGGTTGTTCACCTGGATTGCACCACTCTAGGGCATTTCTAATAAATATTTAGTGACCAATGATCTTCAAGAATCCAACTAATGTCATAACATGAATACGACGACCCTAACTATTTGTATAAGTTACTTCACCAGTTCTTCCTAAGTAAGAAGAGTAGAATTAACTGTAATATTCTAACAATTGCCTAAATCGATATAAGTTTGCTGCTCTTAATGTAAGTTGCAAGTATCTCATGATAAAGCTGTTAAAAATAGTTGTGCCATACACAGAAGACCTAATATATTGAATTCATTGTACAAAAGAACATATGCTTACACCGAACAGAAACTCTTAAAGACTACCAGAGATTAGAAAATGACCTGAAGAAAGATTTCTGAACAGAAGTACCAATGTCACCAGCCAAATATGCTTCGTGCTTGAGAACTTGTTGATGAAGATATTTAGCACAGAATTTGGCAACAACCTTGCCTATGAAATTCAATACACTGATAAGAGAACAATAACAGACTAACCAGAAAACAAAGAATTGGGTAACAAAACTTGATTTAGAGCAAACCATTATTTCAATTTAAGCTAATTATAATCTTTAATGGATTATAGTACGTAAATGTCTACAGTCAAAACATAATCTTTCTTTTGCATAGTCATATTCCAAATCTTCACGCCATGGTATATGGTATGCACCCTTATTTTAATACGCAAAATTAGAAAAACTTACCCCCGTGACCATCATAAACGCCGAAAAATGAGGTGGAAGCATCCAAATCAGTAACTGCCGCATGCTTGAGGAAAAACAAGAAGACCATAGTCAATGACAGCTTGAATGACAAATCAAAAGGCACTAGATGCATAAAACAAGATGCAATCATAAGATATCCCACAGCAGCATTTGTCACTAACAATCATTCGAATGCGACTTCATAATGACGAAAACCATACAGAAAATATTCTACGATACTCTCTCAACATCAAGCCGAAGACCAAAACACATAGCTGAGTGAACCTACATAATCTTTCAAGGTGGTGAATAATTTATCTTATTTATCCCAAAATTATCAAACTCGCATTATAACGTTATACAACTGTCGTTCCTTATTTGCTTTCTTCCACCACCTACACAAGCTCCCTCTCTCTAGCAGCCTAGGTGCTCATTCACTTCTGTAAGAAAATGTCTACATTGATTTAAAGTATCTTGCAGCATTTTTTTCAAATTACCAAATCAAAATTATTTATTAATCTAATGGCATGGGCAACTCGAAGAAAGAACCACGTGAGGAACACTGGATTATACAATTCAGACCCCCATGGAATAAGGGCTCTGTGATAGCTTTACTTCACCACTAGGGGGAACGGGTTAGAATAATCCAATGGATGTATGCCGTAAACAATGCTAAAGCCCTAAAACTGCACAGGACAACCAAGACATATCCAGAAAGGTGTGTAGCGCACCTGATTGTTCTAAAGGGAAGGGAGACCCACATTTATGTCCTAACCTTATTTTGAAAACTGGAGTTTTAAATAGTGATTTTTGGGAAAAATGTGCACTTAAAATGTAGGAAAAGTTTTGGATTTACGTACAAATTATTTTATGTGTAAATATGTAGTTGAAAATAAGTATGACAATTAAAAAGTTTTGTTTTAAAGGAAGACAAATAGGGGCTAAATGTGATGAAAGCCAAACAACCAATCTACCAGTTTTAAAGCATTAAACTATTGCTGGAATTAGTTCTCAGTCAAAAAATAGCTAATCAATGACACAATAGGCAAATGGCACTACTTCATACAACAAGTTTATTTGCTAAAAATGCATCAAGAATCATAATGAACAAAATTTGAGTAATTACTTACAGCATCTTCCATTGTAGCACGCCACCCTTGCATGGATGATAACCCATATCTAAGCCTACTGTTCTCGCCATCTTCAGAAAATTTCTCTGTTTTAGGAGCACTGAGGTATATACCCATCTCTAACTGCAATCAAGAAATAGTCACACTCACAGTCGTTCAAACCAAAAGAACTGAAGACGAGAAATCTGGAACATATGGAAACTGAATGTTTACTCATCCAACCAAAATAAATTCGGAATTCTACAGCCAAGCAATCCATTTCAATGCTCGAAGAAGAACAAAATAAAAATAATAATAAAATAAAATTCTGATTTTGTTTTTTTTTTTTTGAAAATTCCGATTCCATCCATTTTAGTATTCCATTTTTTGTACTTAATTTCAGTTCCATGTCCTTGTACACTACAATATCATCATTCACTATCAAACTTGAAAAGTTAACCGCCTATTAAAAAAACCAGTCTTGACGTAGTACAATCATCAATTAAACAAATATTGGAACGCGAAAATATCAATATCGATACTTACGAGATATGATAAAAATCTTAGCCAAGATCAAGAAAAGATGTTTAAAAAATCCAGGTAATATTAATTCTAATTCCAAATTATTCGAGAATAAAGGCAGATGAAAAGGGATCTATGTCGGATTTATAGTACATACTACTTAGATGCCCAATTTTCTGGATCTTGATACAGAAAGACACTAAAATGGATATATATATATATATGACCAGTAGAAATGAGAGACGAAAAAAAGGGTTACACGTCCGACCGGAAATTTTGTGAATCGAACTCTGATCCATTGCAAAAGTTTCAAAAGGACTTAACTCTTAAGTATGCAAGAGCCATGCTTTTCCAGTAGGATTAATCTTGTTATACCTATGTGAGTCTTATGTACATCTACATCTATTATGTACAACATGCGCTTCCCTTTTCTTTAAGTGTGTCATTATTTTCATCCACATATTTTATATTTATTATTATTACATTAGCTTTTAAAAATAAAATTTTATTATATTTTAAATTCCATGTAAATTTATTAAAATAGACATAAATAAAATTACATAACTATATATTCATCAACTTATTTTTATTTTCATTAAATTACCCTTAAGGCCCTTTGATTGATGTTATTTGCCATGAAACTAGGAAAATATTTTTCTAATTCCTACTTTTGGCTGTTTGATTAGCCAGATTTGTTACGGAAAATATTTACCACCAATATTTTAGGTACAATCCTTTGAAGCACAAAAGTAAGAATTTATTTTCTTATGATTTTGGTGGAAATTTATTTTCCACCATGCTCTGTGTGTTTTTTTTTTTTGTTTTTTTTTTTTTTTTTGGCAATGAAAACATATTTTAAATACAATGGTAAAAAAATTTATCGATTTAATTGACAATTTGCATGAAAAATGAAGCCAAACGAACACCAAAAATTCATGAAAATATATTTTTTATTTTTACTTTTTGGCAATCCAAACAAATTTTAATACAGATTGTAAAAAAATTTATCCAAAAAAGTAACCATTTGCATGAAAAACAAAGTCAAACGGATATGTGAAAAATTATACCAATCAAACACCATTAATTACAATTCCCTCTAAAATAAATTCTAGACAAATCACTTCCCTACCAAACATTTTATTTGCCATCCATTTTTCATCTTTCTATCAAACGGACTATAAATTTTTTTACTTTCTTTTAGAATTTGTATTTAACTAGAATTCTAATAAATCAGAGAAAATTATTATCCAAACCGACTATTTTGGTTCAGTTTAAAAGTTATAGTGGATTTGTTTGGATTGAAATTTTTCAAAATCAACTATTTTGGTTTTGATTTCAGGTTGACAATAATTTATGGTTGTTTGTTTTGACGGATTGAGTTTTAAGAACAAGAACGATAAAATTTCTAATTTAACATGATTAAGGGAATAATATATATTTATATAATATTCAAGCCCTGTTTGATTTTCATTCTCATTCTCATTCTTCTACTCATTTTCAATCACACATTCTTTAATAAAATAATATTTTTCATCACATCAATAACTTTTTAACCACATATTCACCATTATTACATCAAAAAAAATGCATTTTCTTCAAAATAATGTGCATCAAACGGGCTCTCAATTAATTCAACTTTGTTCTTATTTCATTCTGATTTGAAAGAGTTTATGATTTTAGAGAATATGTGGATCTATAATGTTAGAAATGTATTTAAAGTGAGATGTAAACATAAAATTCATTTGAACATATAATAATTAAATGAATGAAGGGCTTGTAAGGTCCCTGTGAACCACCCCCTATAGTTCAAGCACTTCTGATTTATTAAGGACAACATGAAATGTTTATAGTTGATGTCAATTTATAAATAAAAAATCAAAACCATAAATATTTTTAATTTGATAGTCTTACTAAAAAATAATTTATATATATAGTCAGGTATCTATTTTTGAATTCAAAATTTGAGTCGTATAAATTTTAACACGAAGCGCGTAAATATAGGTCGATAAAATCGACTTTAATTGACAAAGATCGTGATATTTCAAATAGAAGAAAATCCATGACAGCTAAAACTGATGGCTTTTAGTCCTTGTATTTATTTGCAAGCAATGGTTAACTAGGTGATAAGAATAGCTAATCATGTTTTGACCCCCTGCCCTGCCCTTCTCACCAGATAATGAAGGGGAAAAAATAATATAGTAAATATTGTAAGACTCATGATAATACATGGTAAGGTATTAAAATGTCAATTTTAACGAAGTTCAAAATTTTCTAAATCCCGATCTCTAAATTGCTCAAAAGTTTGCATTAGTTTTGACTTCGTTACCTCTTGCATATTTCTATTTATATCAAGATATTTTCATATAAATCCTTGAAAATCACCATGTGAACTGTCAAACTACAGAGATGTCATCTTTAGACAGGAGGGACATGAGAGAGGAAGCTTCAAATAAGCGTCGACATAGCAAAAGCATAATTGAAAGCTTTCAACGAAAATTATCCACCAAAGTCAAAGTCAAGGTCAAGGTCGAGATCGGGGCCAGGATAGGGATGGGGACGAGGTCAAGAGAAAAATGGAATCCAAGAAGCAGGATAATTACGAAAAGACGAATAGGAAAATGGTGAAATGAGTTGCTGTTATAAAATAAGACTGCAAAAGTAGCACTTCAAGAAATGTACATAATAATAATATGAGTCTTGCTTGGTGTACCGGAAAAATACTGTCACGAAATTTACAAGATGTGGCATTTTATCATTGGGAGTCTACAAAAATAGAACCAAGGCAACCACACAAGTATGGTATTGGCAGTTATTGCCGTGTACAAGCCACAAGAGGAATAACTTATGATATGAAGGTTCTTTCTTGACTAAAAATATAGCCAAAGAGTAGTGCTACTTGAGCAGGGCCACCTCGGCCCTGTTCAAACAAGGCCGATGTGTCCCTGTTCATTTAGCCTAATATATGTCATTTAAAGATAAAATGGTTCACATCCAATCATTTAAAGGGAGAGACATAGATTGATAAACCTTAGCCATTTCAGTTTCTATACACAGTATTTGCTTTGTCACAATATATTTCTGAATATCGCAAATAAGCAATCTGTACACGTAAAGATAAATACGAGTATGTAAACAACACATGTCCTTTACGCGATGACCTCTATTCCATACATTGTGTGCAAAAGAATTGTAGTGAGATCAAGAACATCTATAATCATACAAAACAATACATGTACATACAAAAGGAAGCATTTAATCAAATCAGCATTCATCTCGAACAATTACTGCTGAATCCTTGTCAAATATTTTCGTGTTGAAATGTTATATGAGTACCGTTTTCGAATTTCTTCGTAATGATGATGTAGAGTAATGCTATCTACTATCCTCGCTGTTAACGAGGGCAACAAGCTCGATATTCTCAGATGTTGAAATTTCAGCAACCTCTTTTGAATCCAAAACTTCTCCAGGGAGAATAGAAGAGTTAGGATCAGTTCTTGGCACTAAAAATAGTAAACAAAGCGGGCTAATCCTCAATATATTCCTTATCAAAATGGCTACCCACAAGTTATCAAATTGTGTCCTGGTAACTTTCAAAATGTGAAGTAACAAGCCTCCAAACCATGATGATGTAAGAAGTCCCGCATTATCAATTGACATGAGCAATGCAAAAAAGGTTCCTTCAATGCCTGGGGGGCAGAGTTTCGAACTTAGAACAAGAAGTGGCATCCATTTGAGTCGTCCGATCATGGAAGAAACACTTGCATCAATCACCACAAAGAAAAAGTCCGGTATCCCAATTTTTAAGTTTACACGTAGCACCAATAGCAAATCAAGCATTCCCGAGAGACATAATAGTATCTGAGTCCAGAAGAGTAGATCACGAAATGGGCAATCCTTTAATCCATATTGATATAGTATAGCTCCCAGTAGAGAGCCTATGGAGCCAATCGCCATTATATAGCCAATGATTTCCTGTGGTAATCACACGAACAACAGTCACGAACACTTACAATTATTTGGGCTAGCGAGTGAAACAAGACAATGAGCTCCACAAATAAATTCTAGACACTTGTCTTAGCTTTTCCAAAATGGAAAACCCAAGTTATGATAGAAGCATGTCAAACTCATGTATAACAATAAATTCTGTCACACAATTAATATGGATGTCATGTCACAAATGTACTAAACAAGCAATATGGGAATGAAGATATTGGCAAAATAAGAAACAAAAATGAAAATAAAAAAAACAAGAGAGTAATAAGAGGGTTTTAAGGTTAAGTACATACTACTACTATCTTCTAATGTTGTCAAAACAGTGTTTTTAAATATCCAAGGTAATCAGTATGATCTATATTTGGAGAAAATTCCATTTTTCTGAAAGATGTTACTTTTAGGACATCCTGCTCAAACATTTTGCGGCCAGAGTATTGTAGTATGGTTGGATTTCATATAAACTTCAAGTAGGATATGATTTCGCTTTCGGTTTCAAGGCTCCTCAAACTTCAATGTTGTCTTAGGATACTTATCACTTGCAATAACTTGAGTTGAATTAGTAAGTAGATATTGAAAGGCATTCAGTTTTCTGTTGAATTACAAGTAAGAATGTTTCAAATTAAGTATCTGACATGCCTTCTTTGAGCAATGTGTTATTACATGAATGAATGTTCAGAAAATTCTACAAGATATTTTATTGATTTCCGTAATCTTTTTTACAGATTATAGAGATAGATATGTTGTCAGTGTTTTCAAATCTAAGTTTGATACAACAGTTGATGTGTGTATCTTAAACTGGTCTTAGTCACCTATTTATAGGCAATAAAGCATAACATTATTGAATACAAAGGTCTTCTTTTCGGCTTCATTTTGCTCAAACTGTCAATTTGCTTGTACAAAATCACTATATTTTGTTACCACAAATTATTAAAAAAAGGCCAGATGTGCTCCTAGATTTAGGAAACATATATTTTTGTTTCTTCTGTAGGTAATGGCAAACGGATGTTTCCTGTTGAAAAATCTTTTGGCTCGGTCCTAAATTAGCATAATGAGAACTCAAATGAGCATGACATACCTGAGAAAATAATGGGCCTGCCTTTGAATCTGTTGCCCAGTAGAACATCCCTTCGGAGATATTTAAACTCATCGAGAATGACAAGTACATGTATAAACACGGCCTCCACACTTCCGGGCATTTCAAGGTTTTCCACATAGCCTTACCAGCATCAAGAAAGTTCTGGTTGATCTGATATGAAGAATCCAAAATTAGAATTTATCCTTGCTAAAAGCAAGCCATCTCATCTAAAAGCTCAAGCCATTAGAGAGGAACGTGCGTTTTTATTTAAATTTAGTCTTCAACGTGTCCCTTCACGTGCGAGACTGTGATTACTTTTAATCAAAAGTTTGATACGTGCACAATTTTCATTAATAGGTGACAGCATGACCTCAGCCCAAGTCTTTTGCCTAGTTCGATATCACGTTTAACTTACCTCCTCTAAAAACATAAGCTGTTTGAGAGCACATGTATTTATTTAAATTTAGTCTTCAGTGAAGCCAACTATGCAATAGAAGTGCATGAGTACCTGCTGATATGCAAAGCTGGATGTCCGATTTTCCTTAAGCAAAACACCAACTAACAACACAAGTCCAGCTGGTAATGCCAACAAGCCAAACACCCCCTTTGATTCAAAGAAAATTTATAACAAATCAGATATGCATATGAAATTTAATGTCTAACAAAGTCACAATATTTTTTCAAGGAATACGAAGAAGCTAACCTGTGGACCAATTAAGTGAACAAAGATACCACTTAAAGAGAATCCCACGAGCGACCCAATTGAAGCACTCAATGCACATAAGCTTTGCATGTCGGCTGCAAGGGATGGATGGTTACTACTGTTCTGTGCCACACATGCATCAACAGTCACATCAGCAATGGCAACACTTGCACTTGCTGCCGTAAGTGCCATCAGTGTAAGTATTATATGCAGCTTCTCATGCAATGATAAGAAGAGCATGGAGATCACACCGAGAAAACCTGAATTTATCAGGACAAAAATAATATATCAGAGGAAAAAAGAGAATCGTAGAAAGGAAAAACGATAACTTTTTTTTCTTCCTACAATTTTCCTTTTATGCATATGTTCTAACGAGTCAGCAATAGTCACAAACAATGATTTCCTCTTGGAAGAATGGAATATCAGTGATGCTTAAGAATTTGATTACCGATAAATCCTAAACCATAAGTATCCTGAGCAGCTAGTTTCCTTGGGTCTTTGCACGGATAAACATGTTCTGAAACCCTCGACGCTGTATACTTAGTGTCAACAAGAAATTTGGTAAACTGTATCAACTGTCCTACTAATGGGCATGGGCATTTTCCTTGTGTTTTTTTCCTTCTTTTCATCTGCTTTAATTGATTGCTGATAGTTTTCCTTAATTCTATAGTGTAAACACTTCCTAGTTTCTATCATACCACCCGAGTTTATTACCCTGTACTCTTTCTTTATACGATTTACATAAAATTTTGATCGTTCTGTTTTCTCACTGTCTGAGAAGCTAACATAAAATTGATAACCAGGGAAATTTACCTATGCATATTGTATGCTTAATGTGATTTCTGTATGTTACAGATTACCAACTCGTGGTTGCGATAAATACACGTGGGGATCATCGTTTCTTCCTAGTCCTTAAATATTTTATCTATATTAGATGTCAAGAAAGCAGGAATAAAGAATCTTAAGCTGATTCAACGTTCAACTTTGTTGATTCCACATGTAATAAATTCAGTTTTCATGTAAAATTCTTGACTTTCTAGTTATCCGTTTTATTTTTGTTATGTTAGTCTTGTGAGATTAACACTTTTAAACAATTCTAAGACTACTGAAAAATTACTTAGTGGAACCCTAGATGCTCGTTACTTGTCAGTCATAGACTTGATCACGTGTTTTCAAATTTCAATCATATACTACCTATTAACATGATTTCCTACCTTCATACTTCTTAACATGGATCTAGCCTTACATTAGCTTTCATGTGAAGTTATAAAATAAATGCCACATCCACGAATGCTCTTTTTCTATTTCTTAAGAAATAGTATTTCCATGTAAAATTTGACTTAAGGAAACTAAAATCTTGTTTATTGAAAGTATTATGAAAGAAAAAGAAGCTAAAATCTTGTTTTAAGAACTATCCTATATGATGCATACCATACATGCACTAATAGTAAAAGGATTCTATGAACAAACAGTAATACAAGATTATGCACCAACAAGTCCCAAGTATATTAGAAACATAAAAAGCAATCAAATGCAAAGGACACCAACCGAGAATCAAGATAAGCAACAAGGAACACATCAATAAGCCATATGAAATCTGCAATAAAGAGTTAACATTTTACCAGCAAAAAGGAAATAAGGTCTCCGACGATACCCCAAAATGGGAATAACATCAGTGAGAAGACCCCATAAAGGTTTAACTATCCAAGGAATGGAAGTAATTCCAGAGTAAACTTGAGCCTCAGAAGGTTGCACTTTTTGCACATCCTTCATGTAATACTGTGTGCCCACCCGAGCAAGAGCTCCCCCAAGTCCTTGGCTGATTCCATAAACAATCACTACCCCAAATACAAAACTCCAGTGCAATTCCAAAGCGAGCATTTTCAACCAATAAACAGGTTTGCAAAAAGCATTATAGATCCCATTCTTGGGCTGATGATTTTCTTCAACTTCCTCTTTGTGAATTGGAATAGTCTCTTCCTCGCCCATTTTTCTCATAAAACAAAATCTTAAGAACTCCCACTACAAAACCAATAAGAATCTAGATCTAAACCCTACGGTTTCTGAAGAAATATCTTAGAAAAGTAGAGGGATCTTGATTCATCTTGAAACCCTATGAATAGTCAACACGAGTAAAATTTCTCAACTGGTTCTTGTTTGAAAAATCAAGTAAAACATGTCTGAAGGATTATTAGACAAACCTATGTTTTTGATCTGATAACTCTGTTTCTATGCTAAAGATTTCACCAGAAGAGCACAAAATGTTCTTACAACTTGGCAGACATTGCCTTAAATCCAAATGTTTAATCAAGATTCTCTGTCCAACAGGTGGAAAATAATGTCAATTTACGGAGTAGGTTTCCAGGCAGAAGGTTGAAGGTATTTTAATACAGATTATAAAAGAAGTTAATGATATCACCTGTCTACATCAACAAGGTATAATTTATCACCTAATCCAGAAGAGCACGAGCCGTAGGGAGAAGCAAATTACAAGTGAAGATAATTGCGGGAAGAAAACGAGGCATCTCTTTGACATTGTTTGTCCAAGGTTGGTTTGCCATTTGCCTTATATCTATACGACTATACGGCAAGACTTTTCATATTTGAAAAGAAAATTTGAATCAAATGGTCACTATTCTTTCATTATTGACACTGAACCCCACAACCTATTGATTTTGTGCGCTAAGAGCATCTTCAATTGTACACCAAATTGATGTAAATTTGGTGCAAAATTTCACTTCAATGGTTCATCAAATCACCACACTGTTCATTTGATGTAAAATTTGGTGTAATTCATTATTTATATTTGGTTTCTCATTCTATATTACAACAAATTGTAATTCCTTCTATATACATTTTTTTATCATTTAATATTAATTTAATAATTTAGATTTATTCAATTTTTTTATTATATTTAATTAAAATTTATTTGTAAATTTTAATCAAGTAATTAATAAATTTTTATTTTATGATTTTTTTGTAACTTTAAATGTAAGAGTGTGTTTGATTGACTTCTTTTTTTTTTTTTTTTTTTTTTTTTTTTGTCTTTTTTTTACACAAAAAATCCTATTTTGGGGCGTTTCATTGATAATTTTTTTTACAAAAAATATTTTTCAACTTTTGGTCATGCACCATATTTTCCTCAAAAATAAGGAAAACATTTCCTTTAAAGAGTGATGATTTTTATTTTTTTTAAAATAATTCACTCTCTTTTTCCATCTCTCTCCCTCTCATCTATCCACTAATAAAAAATGAACAAGTATAATATTTTCAAAGTTAAAAATTAAATCAATCAAACAAATTTAATTAATAATTTTCATACAAAGAAGTTGTAGGCAATTGAATTTCCTAAAATTTATTTTCTTTCTCACAATCAAACGTACCCTAAATTTTGTTGTGATCAATCTAATTATTTATTTATTTTTTATTGTGGTATTCAGATTAATACCTTTTCCTTAATTTATTAATATATGCAATATTTTAGTTCATTAAATATAAATATAAATATAATAATATAATTTGTGATTAAATCATTTTTAAAAATAATTAATTATTGAGAAACAAATAATAAGGAAATAAGGAAAATTCTATTCATTGTTTTTGAAATTCAATTCCCGGATCCGTTTGATTGCAAATATGGAATTTGGGTTGAAGGAAAATGAATTACAGGAAATTGAATTGCCTAGAATTTGTTTACCGAAAATTGGTGATTAATTGTGTTTGATTGTCATACTTTTACACCCGATTTTTTTTTTGAATTTTTGGTATTCGTTTGTTTTTGTTTTTTTTTTTATGCAAATTGTCTATTAAAGTGATACATTTTTTCACCATTGGGTCTAGAATTTGCTCCAATTGCCCCAAAAAAAAAAATTTATCATACTGAATATCATTTGTTTGACTTTATTTATAATGCAAATTGTGATTAAAGAGATAATTTTTTATACCATTGCTCTAGAATAAAATTCAATTGCCAAAAAATTTTTAAAAAAAATTATCATACCAAATATCATTTGTTTGTCTTTATTTTTCATGCAAGTTGTGAATTAAATAGATAAATTTTTCTAACATTGAATTTAGAATAAATTTCAATTGCAAAAGAAAAAAAAAACACTTGAAATTGCTTTTCCAACCAAAATGGTGAGAAAAGCAATTCCCTTATTTGGAGGAAAAGAGGCGCGTGGTGGGGGAGGGTTGAAATTCATTTGCCAAGAAATTTAGTGCCATCAAACACTACATTTTGAGTGAAAATGGAAAGTTAATTCCATTTTTCATGGAATTCACCTCTAATCAAATAGGGCCTTAGTGTAAAAAATTGGTGTAATCAATTGAGAGGTCACCTCAAATTGCACCAATTTGGTGTAAAAGTTGTACCAAATTAGTGCAAACCATTGGGGATGCCCTAATAGTACATTTTTTTAAAGACTATTGTTAACTCCCGCCATTAAGTTTGGACGTGTCTCTCATGTGTACAAACCAGCAAGGATAAAATTGTCCACACAATATGTTAAACGGTTATGCCTCATAAAAATAAAAGGAAAGAAAAATGTGAAAAAAAAAATAAAAAACAAAAATACACATTTAATTCTTTGACCCCTCATCACCATTGTTATTGCGGTTGCCGTCCTACATCCATCAAAGTTTCCACCGACAATTCGTCCAACATACCAATCATTAGAAATTCAAGATTTAGAAGCCTTAAAAAAAAGTGTTCATATCTTCCACATGATATTTTTCAAGTGATAAATTTCAATAATATCACTAAACTTCGCAATTAGTATCACATCGGATATTGAAACTTTAAGTTATTTAAGACTTAACACTGAACTTACAAAATATTTTATTCAAACCATCGATTATGACATTCATATTTTAACTTAAAATTCTTCATTTTTGTACGCTAACTCGAAGTATATTTGGAAATCATAACTGTTTGATGAGTTGACACAAACACCGATGTTTTTCAATAATAATAAAAATGAACGTCAAACTTAATCAATAGTGGTCTGAGTGAAATATTTGTTAAAGTTCATCACCAACAAATAAAAATTCATTGGCGAAGGTGTTGCCAAGTGCAAAGTTCAATGACCATCAGTGAAATAAACCCTCTTTTCTGCTGTATAAGTTCTTATTAAATTAAAAATAAAAATATTTGTTGCCTCGCTTTTTGTTAGGGTTACATGGATAACAGATATCAGATACACTTGTGTTCGCATAAGCAAATTCCAACATGTATGGCTGGAATGCTAGTCTGTAATACTCCGAGTTTGGATGTGAGAGAAGCTTTACCACACGAGACAAAAATGTTCAGCTCCGACAATATATTTTGAGAACGATCGTGTGATAATAACCAATCGTCAACAACTTGACTAAAACTAAATAATCTTAACCCAAGCAAACAAGTAAATGAAAATCATTGAGTGAGAAGACAAATGATAGCTTTAAGTTGTCAAAGTTGCACTAGCCTTCAAATGATACATGGAAGGGATATTTATAGTGTTACAAATGAAACGGTGTCCGTAAGATGGAAATTCACTTGGATTCATCTCCTTGGCTGAAATATACAATCCTAGGCATAAATTCAACCCTCCTAGCCCGTAGCGCATTTAATGTTCTTACAAAGAGCAGCCACCTTACTGGCTAAATTGACAAGATGAGACATTTTACTCATTACAAAAATTCAATCAATCATTCCAAAAGGATTTCCTACACAAACTTAGAACCCCTTTTGTGTGGGTTGTCGCTTACTATAGTTGGGCTTCGACTTTAACTGGTGTCGAGCTTCATCACATCGACAAACAACTGCTCTTATCTTCAGGTCTTCACCTTGGACATTGGATTACTTTGGTGGATGTGGTTTTCCGATTGGAGTGGGTCAGCTTGTTCAATAATCGACAAATGGGCCTCAACGATTTCACCACATGGAGGCACATGTGACGAAGCGATTTCGCCACGTGGATGCGCATGTGACGTAACAATAGTCCCCTATGTTCATGTATAATCATTCATATTATCCGTGGACTTCAGTATTAAATGAACAATAGCCCCAAGTCCAAGTATGAGTATTCATATCTAGGACGATGTTGAACTACCGAAGCTCCTTTATTTAATGATAGTTGAAAATTAATTTGAGTCGAGGCAGGTAGATGTTGAACTGTCGAGGCTCATTTATTTAAAGATAGCTAAAAATTAATTTGAGCCGAGGTAGGTAGATGCTGAACTGTTGAGGCTCATTTATGTGGAGGATGTTGACCTCGATGATTTGATATTTTCGCGTATTACCAAGAAAAGACAGCCAATACGACTTCCAATACACGTACGTCCATTACATTAAACTCGCAATGATGGCCATCGTGTTACATTTGAAACATAATGCGCTGAGACTTGTGCGTCGGAGACACGTGATAAGTTGAGGCGTTCGTAAGAAAAAACTGTTTGAATTCAACGCTTTAGATTTAGTTGATAATTGGACGTCTCAGATCAAACGGATCTTGATCCAACGACTAGGGCTCGCCTGCTCTTTGCTATAAAAGCCAAAAATTGCCATTGTTATGCTTTTACTTTTGTGAAAATCTTCCAGCTTTTTTAATAGTCAAATTCTTTGGCAACGTCCGTTCTTAGACCTTTCATCTAGGTAAAAACTTCTGTCTGACTTTTTCTTCGTTGTCATTTTGTCATTTCTTCAATGGCTTCCAAGTCTTCTAGTGGTAGTAAGGTTATAGTCGCTAGGGTTGAAGAAGGGGCTTTGCTTGGGGGATTTGAAAGGGTTATTGGGCCATGAGTAAAGGTCCAATAGATTACGAGGCAGAGTGGGGGGCTGCTAAGATTTCGTTTGTTATGACCTCTACCAAACTAGTCGAACGTAGGCAGAAATATAGTGTCCCAGATTACATTGAACTCTTAGTTCTCGAAACCCACGAACGTGCCTACTATTCGAGGTCGAGGTAGTAAGTGAATTCCTGTTTAAAGCAGGAATGCATCTCCCGTTACGCCCTTTCTTTAGGGTAGCACTCCGATGCTTCATGTTGGCTCCAACCCAGGTTCAGCCAAACGGGTGGAGCCAGCTAGTTGGGGGGCCTACTTCCATTGGAAAGAGGTCTCCCTCGACGAGGACATGCCTCTATATATCTTCCAAACATTTTTCCAACCTCGTTTACCTGGGAAAGATGACTCGAAGATGTGGTACTATCTTACTCCGTGGGGAGCTCATACTCCCTTTGTAGTGGGTCTTCCCTCTTCCATAAAGGGGTGTAAGGAGTCATGACTTTGGATTAGTGGGAGGTGACAAATGGTTGAGGGAGACAGCCCCAACTTGTACCGGACCGACCCAGTACTATAAAGCATGTAAGCGTCTTTAGTTATATCTTGTTTTCTTTTCTCATAACTTAAACTGACATTGCTATTTTTTTTTTTTTTTTTTGCAGATTTGGAGTCTCGCTTCGAATTGCACGAGGTTGAGTGGGATGTTATTGAGGATATCTACAAACGTCCTATAAAGCTGTGACACTTTGATCACTTAATTATCGAAGCACATATTTCTTTGACCTCAGACTGATGGCCTCAAAAGGTAATATCTGGAATCTTGTTGTAGGTTACCTCATAGTTGTTGTGATAGTTTCTAACTTTTGTATCTTGTTGTTTGCTAATATTTTCGAGAAGAAGAGGTCCCACCCCATGTAAAGGGGATGTCCACCCTTATGTACAAAAATTATGTACTTCTAGCATAACCCTTTTGATAATGTGCATTACAATTGTTGAACATAGTTTATATGCAATGTTCATTTTCTCTTGCTACATAAAACCCAAACCAAATATAATTTAGCCCTATAAAAAATCCAACCAAAAGAAAAAATAAGTTATCCACAACCCACTCAATACAATATGACCCGACTCGAAAAAAAAGAAAAAAGAAAAAAGAAAAAGAAAGAGAGAGAAGGAAAATCCTTGACCTGCAATTATATTTACAGAACGCTATCGAAGTTTCTAAGTCTCACGCCTCAACCTGCAATTCGATGATCACAATACTCTGACTGCCGCTGTATTTGATGCCAATTTTCTGCCTATCATTTTTGTAATCCATAGCCTAACAGAGCGCAACAGCTAGGGAACTTGGGTTAGTTTCTTCTACATAATTTTATGATTATAAAATTCAAAATTAAATATGTTTATGTTTTTTTGCTTATGCATCTTTGTTGATTTATTGGATTTGTGTTTATATGGTTGTATTTGTTATCTTTTTTATTTTTTATTTTTTAACTGTTATCTGTTTTTAATATTATCACATATGCTTACTTTAGCATCATTCCCTGCAACGTTTCAATTTTTTTTTTTTTCCTTTTTTGGGGAGAAATGCATTTGTATATTTATAAGAAGGCTAGATATAGATGTTCCTAAATTCTCCATTTCAATCTTCAATGCTATTTAGTGTCTTTGGAAGAATTTTCCACTTCGTTTACGTGTTTATTTTGGCATGATTATTGCAGTGATATCTTTGATGCAGTGATGTCTCAGATCAAAATCATGGCTGAGGATATTCAACCTTTACTTGCAGACGTTCATTATAATGGTTTGCTGAAGGAAGTTGAAAATCAACCAAACACCTTTAGTGGCAGAAGTTCATGATAGATAGTGGCTTATGATGAGTTTTGAAGTAGAATACTATGATATATATATATATATATATATATATATATTTTTTTTTTTTGATACCTAGGTGTCCACTTTCGGCGACAAATCCTAGGGTCTACGCCTTGGCCCCTCAAGACGCAGACGAGGTAAACCGCGGAATGTGTCCCAAACTGACTAGGGTCCAAGAGCCCCCTCCACAGATCTGTCAAAGTGCCGAGTGAGTCAACACATGTTGCACCTTGCCTTTCAGAATAAATCCTGTCTTCCAAGAGAGAGTCTGCCTTCCAAGAGCCGAAAACTATGATATTTAGCGTATGGATGATAGTGTAGCCACTGCTTTTTTGGGTTAATGTTCAACTTGATATGTTTTGAATTGATTTTACACATTAATGTTCACCTAGTGTGGCCACTGATATTGGATTCATATTCAACTTTGATCAAGTATAATTAATTAAGCCTGTGTGTTTCTACATAATTGTTGTCTTAATTTCTACGTACGTAAATTGATGTAAAAATAGAAATAAATAAATAAATAAGAGACAGCATGTAATAAAGGAAAAAGACAACAACAAAGGATTTCTGTACAAAAAATGAAACTAAAGACAATGGGGCATATGAATGTTGCAAAAAAAAAAAAAAAAAAAAAAAAAAAAAAAAGGCAAAGACAGCGGCATAAAACGTTGAAAAAAGTTAGGACAAAAATAAACATAATATGCAAAAAAGTGTAAAGACAACAACTAATGAACATTACAAAAGAGTATATATACAAAGTTCAATGAATGTTGCAAAAAGGTAACGACAATATGCGTTTTACTCATTTTGCAACGAACATTGTCTGTTGTCATATCTTGTTATTCTACGACAATATCGAAACTCACAACATATGCTTGAACGTTGAGATAGACCTTTCACAACGTGTTTTGATCGTTGTTAAAGACAATTTATTTTGTAGTGTATTTCATATTTTGTCAATTGTATACCAATAAAGTGTTCAACAGAATTAATATCCAAGTCGTAATTTTGGCATTGTTCATGTTCCAAATACGAATCAATTCTACAAGAGTTTGAATTATCTAATAAGCAAAATGTCTAAACTTTCCTAACCAAACAAGTAAAAGACCCTTTTAGTAATATAAAGTAACATAAGTACAAACACTATAACTAATTATGCTAACACAAATCACATTGCTTGGTCTATGGGATTTGGTAAAATGTCTATATTATTGCTTCAGTCAATGAATCACTACTTGAACAAGTAAGTCATTGCTATTTTCTGAATGCAAAGTTAAATAAAAATCATTTTTTAATTGGAAAGTAAGAGTAGAGTAAGAAGTCATTGCTATTGTCATAATTTCCATTTGAAACTTGGCACTTAACTTATTAGATTTAAAATTTAAACATTGTCTTAAATTTGGACACTTTAGAATTCAACAAGCAATTCTACCTCATCCAGAATCAAACAAGCATAAGGATTTTGAGATGGGAAAATTAACCAAATCCTTATCCTTTAACTATAATTTTCAAAAATCAGAACATTAAGAATTATTTTACAAAAAAGCAAACATTAATTGAAAAATCATTTTTCTCTCCCTAACCAATTCTCTCATTACCTTCTCTCTCTCCAAAAAGCACACATCATTTCTCATACAACCATGCTCCGCGTACAAGGTGGGAACTTACAGGTAGTTTACAGGGCCAACATGGAAAGGGGCGAAAAAAAAAAAAAAAAAAAAAAAAAAAAAAGAAGGAAAATTACCTACAAACCTGTCTTTCACTCTTTCTCCAAAAAAAAACAAAAAAAAAAAAAAGAAGAAAATTACCTACAAACCTATCTTTCACTCTTGCGCTCGGCGTAGGGGTAGGTGAGTTAATTGGGAACATAAAATATTTTTCTTTTATTGGAATATTTTAAATTATTAGTGAAACGTGTTTGTACTTGTTGAAAAAAATGAAACTCTACATGCAATTTTTATATATATTTTTTTCTATTTGTTTATTTAAAGATGATAATAAATTAATCATTTTACAACACTGTAATGGAGAAAATAGATGATAAGGATATGTTATAAAAAAAAAAAGTCGATTTAAGTATCCAACTATCAAAATTGTAACAATAGGGACTATTTGCGCACTGAAAGCAAACTATATGGATGTTTTGCACCAAATTACACATATTTAACGGAAGAATTAAACAGAAATGATCAATTTGGCAAGAAATGTTTGAAATGAGGGTGTAAATGCCAAGTTTGAAACAATTGGGACCATTTCCGTAATGAGTACAAACGATAGGAATTTTTTTTGCTAATTACCTTAAAAAAATTTATTCACATATATTCTTTTTAACAATTTTAATTTTTCATTAAACATTACTTAAAAACATTACAAATATCATTTATTCCGTACATAAGATGTTCAACACACGTACTTACTATTAACAAAGATAAACATCATTACTCTAATTTTTATATCAATTCAAAAAGAATTACAACTTTCAATGCATGTCTTTTTGATTCTTGTTAATGTATTTACCACGTTATTTTCCTCTATCATAATGTCCATTAGTGCCACAAAACAAAAAAAATCATATTTTAACATCAATAGTGCTAAATAGAATTACTCTTTCCAATTCCTAATTTACCTTCCATTTTCAACGTTCCCGTCTGTCTTTGAAAGTATATGGGCAAATTAAAATCCAGAACCCCATTCCAGTTCTGCCCAGATTTCTCTTCACCGTCGTAGGCTTCATTACATCTTTTTCTTTAAAGTTTGCCCAGGAAACAATGGAATGTTCCCCACATCAAGTCAAATATTGATTTCAAAATATACAGAAATATTGTATCAATTGATTTTTGGTGAAAAACTGATTCTTTCTTTAACACAGCTAAAGCCGATTGTCTTAAAATTTACAATAATATCAAAACCAAGCCTAAGTAACACAAGATGCAATACGCTATAAAATAGGCATACAAATTCAAAATATTCGTGCAATCATCATAAACTTATAATTTCATACTGCCCTTTTAAAATTCGGCATCATGTTATAATCAAGCTAAATTTCAAGTTATAATTGATCATAAACGTTTTGGCCACTAAATAGCATCTAGTATTTGGCAAGAAGAAACAGGAAACATGCACAATTTTGTGAGATCAAAAAAATAACAAGGAATACACATTTATCCGAATTCAAAGTCGCATTCTGTTCATTAGGTTACTCAAAACTCGATTCTCTAGACGAAATTTAGTAAAGAGGAATGCCTCCACCAGAATATTCAACCTCCTAAAAAAAAGAAACGCATATAAGTCAATGCAGGTTGTAACAAACCTACATCTATTTAGATCAAGACCATCCAACACGACTAAATATAGAAAAAATACTACTCTACCCACCCGGATGACCACTTGGATGACCACTTGTGAGTGTGCGAGCCGCTCATGAATAAAATAATATTTCCTCCCACACTCACACGCGGTCATCCAGGTGGTCATCCAAGTGGTCATTGTAGCATTACTCCTAAATATATCACTACAAAAACTGAAATTAGGCCTTCAAGTGTCAAAAAAAAAAAAAAAAAAAGTTGGGACCCAAGTGTAAAAGACACTATACATTGGGGACCTCATCAGTCCACTTGCATACAAGCCTTCAAGTTGCATATAATTCCAAGAACAAACTTTCGGTTAGCAAAATTAAATCAAGATTGAAGATAGATTCCTCAAAAAACAGGATACATGGTACCTTCATGGTCAGATTAGAACCAAGAATTGCAAAGATTTTTCTTTTTTTGAGCATTATAAACTTAGTGATAATATTATTTGATTCATCATTGTCCTATTTTCCACGATCTCTTGAACTCTCAGCCCTTGTAGGGTTATGGTGTAGTAACACTTGATCTCATAATTACAGCCACGAATTTCATATGAACAGGTATAAACTTGACTTACTAATCCTATGTTCTACATCTTCCCCAGAAGTAAAAAAATAAAGACATTCTACAGGAATAAATGAAATAAACAATCGAACCTGAGCAGGAGGCAAGGATGAAACCCAATCCGATACGTGAGTTGGAAGAAGACCCAAAGTATTAAGCTGCCAACAACAGAGAAAATTTGGTTGGCTTTGAAGTAATTTTATGATAAACTTTGCAATGACTGGTCAAATTTTAAAAAGGAAGCAACCTTCCAGATGCCCATTCCTAAACCAGCCAAATTAAGAGCAATAAATACTAATTTAGGTGCTAGGAGATCCACTCTATTGTCCTTGTAAGGCTGAAAAACTGTCAATCAAAGCAATGATAGTTAGCGTGGTTTAATCACAGAAGAAACATTAACATTAGAAGCCAACAGAAACGTCAAAATTATAAAGAAACCTCATAAAAAGGTAAAACTAAGAGTCATGGATTAGATCGTAGTTCACTAAAAAAATTATTAAAAGAAATAGCAGTCAACCCAAGTATCTGTCAGGTTTACATAATATCTGAGCAAACTACAGAGCTAACAACAAGCACTTAACTATTTATGCAAATTCATACCATGAAGCTTAAAGATCTAACGGTGCACATGCAGATATAAAAAATGCAACCACACAATTTTTTTATAACGTTAAGTGAAGAAACACCACAAGCAATATACACTTGAAATGCCACTCCCCCATAGAGCTTATATAACTTTAAAAAATACAACTGATAAGAACTCATGCAATAAATGTTATGCAAAATATGACTTACTTATATTGATACTTTTAAATTGTACCTTCTACCACAGGTAATGTCAAATGTCAATTGAGAACTAATAAAACTTTTCTGGACTTGGGTACTTAATTGATCAAGAATTATTAAAGTGAAGTGAAAATAGACAAGCACTAATTGAAAAGGTGGCTGTAAATAAGTAGTATAGCGTAAAAATAACTTTCACCTTTCCCAACCCCTCGAAGAGCATTTATTGGTTGCCAAAGAGCTGAAAATGTGATACCAATGCTAAAGAGATGAACTGTGCTTCCTGACATCCACATCATGAAGCCCATCATAAACAAGTTCTTAAAAGGTGCTTGTGCGACTTCCCATGCTTTCTATTCACATAAAGTAAATACATTAGTAACCAGATTGAGATCAAAACGTCCAAAGACAAACTACAAACGTAAAAAAGTAGCAAGTCATAAAAACATCTCTAGTTCTTAATAAAAATAATTTAGTGTGATGCTGGCATAACCTTCACCCCATAAAGAAAAATTAAAAGAAAACCGTACAATAGAAAATAGAAGTTGCTTCTCATCATTAGAAAAACACAAAAAAAACTATGAAGACAATAAAAACTATCTTCTTCAAATTCATTAATGAAACAAAGGAAACTTCCCCTTAATATTATTTAAACTCTTCTTACAACAGTTGAGCTTGGGCAATGATACCAAAATGCATCGGAAAGTTTTCAAAAAAGTAGATGATTTATGTATGTCCGAGATGGACATACATAAATCATCTAGGGGGATGAGCTCAAGTCCATAAGGGAGTCACCTCCGGGAGTAACCCAACCTTTGTGATTAGAGATCCCATGAAGAAGGTTCAATGTGATAAAAACAACCCATACTGTATGGCTTGTAATAGCACTATATTATTTGTGCTCATCCCTATGGTGATAGTGCTAATAATAATGTCATGTTAGAAAGGGTTTAACCCTGAATGAGTATTGAGGCAAGAATTCTCGTGAGACGTGGGTCATACGCACCCTTGGAGGACTCACCTATGTAAGAGTTGTCACGAGGCCGTGACTATGAGATTTGACTATTCCCTAGAGACTCTTACTAGAATCAAAATTAGAGCGCATAGTCATTAAGAAATATTACCCGCTATGAACTAGAGCCTAAATCGATATTGTGTGTGGAACAATTGAAGTTTGGCTAAACGGATCTAATTCAAGGCTTAGTCCATTATGTCTCCCTCAAATGGAAATTGTTATAACTAAATGAGGTTCAATTTCAAAAGACACATACACCTATTGCACAGTATAATGTTGTCACTATATATTATATATATTTATTTATTTTCAAAGTTTAGAACTTATGGGGGATTGTTGTAAAATGAAAACTAAGTTTTAATCTTTTTTTTTTTTTTTTAATGGTCGTGAGTGTCCGGGCCAACTTATGCGCACCTCGACTAATCCCAAGGGCCCTGAAGTTTATATCTGGGTACTCACCTCAGTGGCCCTGAGGGGACTCTTAATTTTCAGTTTTAACAAAATTTAAACCCCTTGATACTATAGTGTAACTTGTATATAAATTGGATTTATTTCCATGTATGTGGGGTTTAAACTTTTCCTTAAAAGTGATTGATTTTCATACAATTTGATATATATAATTTAAAATACAACTCTAATACACAAAATCCTCCGTATACATTCTATTTATATAATTTTGACAACTTGATAAAACCTCATTCATTATCCTCATGTGGTCGTGTCCATCGAAGGAAAATCGGCTATGAACCATATGAGTTTTATTTTGGAGCCGTGTAGCGTCGAAAGTACCCGCACGAAAGGAGGCAACACGACTTTAGGACAGCGTCTTCAACGTAACTACCAAAACTTGCTTTCTAAATTTCTTCTCTATTTTATGTTATATTATTGTTGAATTGTATTTGTTATTTTATTATGTTAATTGATAGTTTATTTACACACAAATAACCTATTTTCCCAACAACATTCATGTTAAAATCTGCCCAATCAAGAAAAAATGGATATATACGTCATGAACCATTACTAATTTAAAAGTTAAGAACTTTAATTTATTTCCACTACAACCCCTATGAATATCCTCAATTATCAAATGTAGAGGATAAATGTAAAGTTCAATCAGCACAACTCCTCAGACCCTTGATAGATCAAGAATTAAATTTTTCATCAGAACTAATTCATAATCTATAATATATAACGTATACTCCCTTGCAAAATCCTTCTAATAAAATCAAAAAAAAAAAAAAAAAAAAATCAAACTAAATTACAAAGGGAACAATTACCTGGGCTTTCCAATTGGCTTCAGCATCCTTCTTCTGTTTACTCACAGCCGAATCATCCTACATATAAAACACAAACAAGTCGAAACAAAACCTCAATCCAAAATTCTGGGTATTAAAAAAGCAAAACCCAGAAAAATACACATAATTACCGGGTCGTGGAAAGAGCGGTTGAAGCCCGGGGGATCCGGAATGTTGCGGGAGGAATTGGAGGTCGAATTGTCCGTAAATTCCACAGCCCATCTGCGGCCCGAGCCCATTACAGCTTTTCCCTTGTCCATAACTGTAATTAGGCAGAGTTTCACACACTCAGCGTGTTTGTGAATGTGTCGGAATATATGATTGAGTGAATTTGCGATCCGGCAGTGAGTAATCGGAGGTTTCTGTATGTGTGGGGTATTTGACGGCGGTATACAGAAGATCTAATGGTACTGTACTTGGGATTCAGAGCAAACAACGTTGATGTTATGGGCTGTTTGGTTGTGGATATAACTGCTTTTTTTGGAGTTGGCTTTTTTGGGTTTCTTTGTCGTTGAAATTAAAATATATAGAAAATGTGTGGTTAAAAAATAGAGAAAAGTTTTGTATTTTGTACATAAAATAAATGTGTGTTAAAAATAAGTGTGTGAAAGAAATTAAATAATGATTGTCAAATAAGAATTTAGTTTAATTGACCTAAAAAAAATGACAACTATATTTTAAGACAAGAATAATGCTGCTCAAATGGGGCCCGATGCCCCCTCCAACCGGGGGTGCCACATAGGTGCCCTGTACAGGGCCTGTCAAAGCCCTTGTTTGAGCAGCACGATTGTTTAAGACAAACATCGGGTCAAAAAACTTGATCCAACATTACAATGTAGTTGTAAAGGTTTTTGAACTCTCCCAACTTTTGACAAACTACCTTATTAATCTCTAAAACAGATTTTAAGCATGTTTGGGCATAGCTTATAAATCGTCAAACTAGCTTATAAGCCAGAAATCCAAAGAAACGTGTATTCTTAATTATAAGAGACCCGCTAGAACTGAAAAATCAGTCCCAAATCATTTTTTCTTTATTTTTTGGATTTTTCCATCTTGATAAAATGATTCGCCCTCTCATAATATCATTATTCACGCATCTATCCATATCAAGAAAGTCCCTCAATCGAAAACCTACTTATCACTGCAATCTAACTTTTCAACTGTAAAAGTATGTCAAGGATATGCATCCCCTAAACGTGACAAAAAGGCTAGATAGTCAACCTTATCGAGCTGCATAATTCAGCTAACACTAAACCGGATTATAAGTAGTTATTTCTTAGTAGTATTATTTTTTTTGTGGATCTCGTTTTGCTTTTTCCTGTTCACACCATGGAATTTCATTATTTTTTTTTTAACTTTCACCACTTATTTGTTAATTAAATCTCACTTAAATTGTTTTTCCTTCTATGGAGCTACTTCATTCATTTTGCTTAAACTTCGTGATTTTTATAATGATCACTTTGTTGACATTTAATATTGGCCATATACCATGGGAATATGAAGACACAAAAAATTACACATCTGACAATGTAATGAAAGTTGATGGTGTTCTAAATTAGTCAAAGATGACTAAGGTCACAATTAATCTACACTTCAAAGTCGCATGTTCAATGAACGTTGAAGCCCCATACAAAATGACAAGTCATTGACAAGTAAAATATTGCGTACAAAAACTTGTATAAAAAGGTTTAAATTAAATGTAGTTGTCATAATATCTATTCTAGACACGATAAATGGGACAATCAACTTAACATTTCAGGTCACAAGTACACACATCGGACCACGCGACCTCAACACGAGATGCAAGTCTCAATTCGACAATGGCTTAAAATAGTTGTGACGTTATTTTTTTCCGAATCCAATAAATACGGTTCTACACGAAGTTGATAAAATGTGTAGTTAAAAAGTTGTGTCCTATGAAATATATTGTTAAAATTAATTGTCAACTTTGACTTGAAATTAAAATATTTCTACAAAAGGGCTAAACAATTAGGGTGTGTTTGATCCACATTATTTTTGAAGAATGTATTTTGGAATAGTAAATTGATGGAGAATGTATGGTTAAAAAAGAATGAAAAGTTTTTGATTTGTATATAATATTATTTTAATAAAAAATATATGATTGAAAATAAGAAAAAGAAAAATGAAATTCGAAAAAATGGAAATCAAATAGGGGCTTAGAGCCACTCATTTGATCCCTTTCCCCAGATCATTCCTCCTTATTTCGTATCAACTTCCAAGTCAAGTCGTTATCAAAGTCAACCCTTTTCTATAAAATTTGAATTATTTAAGTGTTGAACGATAAGGTTTACCCAGTCAAATTATTCATACCTGTAAATATTAGCTAGAACAAGTAAATCAAGCTAGCATGTGAATCCGTCTTGTACAAGGAAGGTTCCTAATTCTAGCCCATGGTTATAACCAAGAAATTTCTATTTTATGTTGAAAATAAAAAGTTCAACAGATTCACATAATAAGAGTTGAACTCAGGCAAGAAGCTCTATTTATGTGTAATTTTAGTGCGTGTTTGTGTTTGTTTTATAGAGAACGAAATGGCCGAAAAGAGGCTTCTCGATGCAGCAGTGAAAGGGGATGTAAAATCATTGCTCGATTTACTCAAAGAAGATCCATTGATTCTTGATAGAGTTTCTTTTACATGTTCAAACAAAACTCCATTACACATAGCAACAATATTCCAACACACGGCCTTTGTCCAAGAAATTCTGCAAAGGAATCCTCTACTTGCTGCAGAACTAGATTCCCATCAATCATCATCTCTTCACATAGCATCAGCTAAAGGCTATGCCGAAATTGTAAAAGCAATAGTAACAGCTGCACCTGATATGTGTTTAGCCCGTGATTGCCATGGCAGAAATCCACTGCATCTTGCGGCCATTAATGGTCAAATCATGGTCTTCAATGAGTTGATCAAGACGAGTTCACTTGCTGTCCAGGAGAAGGCGGACCGGGGCCAGACTGTTTTGCATTTGTGTGTGAAACACAAGCAGTTGCAGGTTATGGAAATCATATTGCCGATTATAAATGATTACGAGTTTGTTAATGCGAAGAATAATGATGGGGATACAGTATTGCATCTGGCTGTTAGGACTAAACGTTTTGAGGTAAGACAAAGTCTTATGTACAGTTGAAGTTTTTCGGATTCATTAATTATATTGGAAAAATTGCTGCAGAGGAGGTCCCTAACCTATGGTGTCTGTAGTAAGTTGGTCCCTAAGGTTTTATATGAGATCTTTAAATCTTCACCTTTCACTTGTGTTGCACTTTTAGCAGTCCAATTTGCCATATAATTGCCACATCCAAGTTATGTGGAGCATTGTTGCGACCATAAAATAGGTAAACGCAAACCATTTTCATTAGAAATAGAAAGAGAAGGTGAAGGGAAAAAGAAAGAAAACATTTGCAGTTGTTCGAATTTATTGGTTCAAAAACTTTTTGAAGAAAGCTCGAATTTGAATATCAAGGAAGAGAAAAAAGATCGGATTTTAACGTGCCGGATTTAGACAAAACTTTGTTGTTCTTTGAACATAACAGGGGAGAAAAAAAAAACTTTTTCATACAACTATTTTACTTAGTTTTTTTCTGCTAACACATGCTTGAGTATTGACTTTTTTTTTCAATCTATAGGAAAACTTCTATTCCTCATTTCAATTGTCATTAATTCCTTTCCAGTTTCATCTAATATAGCGCAAGCTTTTTCTTTAAACATCAAGATATGATTTTTTTTTCCCAACAATTGCCCTACACTAATTAGATTTTGATCTATTTTATGCACATATAAAACATTAGGAATATGCTTAATACTTGTAGAAGTTTGTACATCAATCACTCCAATGCCTTTTACTTCAACAAAATCACCATTTCCAACTTTAACTTTGGATCTGTAGGCTTTATTCAATTCCACGAAAATGTTGGAGTCTACAGTCATATGGTGAGGGCAACCACTATCCAATAGCCAAGTTTCAACCCTTCTATAAGCCTTGATGGCATTGAACAAATGTTCTTCATGTGACTCATCCTGATTCTCTGCCATTTCTGCCTGCTGCTGTGGTTGTTTTCCCTTCTTGTTTTTGTATACTTTTTTCATATGACTAAATTGTTTGCAGCCTCTACACTGAATTTCAGGCTTATACCAACACCATTTAGGTGAATGACCTTTTGTTTTACAATAAGGACAATGTGCAAACTTACCATCTTTGTTTTCTGTCCTGAATCTGTCTTCAATAGCTTTCTTTTTAACTTGAGGTTTCTTCATATCAAAGCTCATTTGAGCTTTATACTTTCCTTTAACAAATAGAGCTCATTCTGTTTGTTCCTCCTGCCTCATTAGCTTTCTTTGTTCAGTTGCTTGCAGTGCATTAACCAATTTAGCCAAGGTTATAGATGACAGATCTCTAGAATCCTCCAATGAAGATATCTTTACTTCAAATTTTTCTGGTAGACTTATTAGAACTTTCTCCACCACTCTCTTATTAGACAAATCATCTCCCAGTAGTCTGATTTGATTTACAATTTTCATCATCCTATCTGAAAAATCTTTTTCAGCCTCAGTATTCTTCATCTTCAAAGTCTAAAACTCTTTTCTAAGATTGAGTACTTGCATCTGCCTAGTCCTTTCATTGCCTTGATATTCTTCTTTCAGAACATCTCAGGCCTCTTTTGCAGTCTCACAAGTCATGATTCTTGTAAAGATAGCATCAGACACGACTAACTAAATACGATAGAGTGCTTTGAAGTTCTTTGCTACATCTTCACTATGCTGCTATATCTGAGCCATGATTGGATTTGCTCTCAATTGTGGAGACTCAACTCCACTCTCTGTTGTCTCCCACAAATCATAGACTTTGAGATAGGCCTTCATCTTCGTAGCCCAGAAGTTGTAGTTTTCTCTTGTAAAGGTAGATGGGAATGGTGTTGAGAAGCCGTTTAAAGCCATTTCTTTTCTGCCAATTGAATACCCCTTTGCTAATGGTCTCTTTCATCTACTGCTCCTGCTCTTCTTCTTCACTTCTTACAGTCCATTTTCTAAGATCATTATCAACTCTGATACCGTGATGAAGTTTTGGTTCAAAGAGAATGAAAATGTGAGCTTACCGGATTCGAGTTGCACTTACCGGATTTGATAAACTTACCGGTTTTGCTCTTACCAAATTTGGTTGAACTCACCGGATTTGATAAACACTAACTGGATTTGGTGTGCTTACCGTATTTCAGCTTACCGGGTTTGGTAAACTTACTGTATTTGGTTTAAGCTTACCCTATTTGGTTAAATCTTACAGGATTTGTTCTAACTTACCGGCTTTAATCCCTCACCAACCCACCCTTGACCATCGACCCCTCTAATTTTTTTATTCTTCTCCTTCTGTGTCCTTTCCTTTCCTTTCCTTTTTCACGTATTATTTTACTTTTTGTATTAATTAAATTAAAAGTATAAATGTTTTTCAACCAAAAAAAATGACATTTTAACAATAAATTGGATAAAAAACCATCCACCGTGACTACTAGTGCCCAAAAGGAGTTGAGGATCTAAATGTAAGTATGTAACTGAAACACTATAGACCAACTTGTTACAGAGGTCATAGGTTGGAGTCCTCCACCTTAGTATAATAATATAAGTAGTAGTTATAACTGAATTATCTCCTTTAACTACACTAATTTAGATCAATTTCGCCTAGGCTTATATGCAAATATACGTAACCATTTTCCTTATGCAGACAGTCCAGTATTTAATGGGAAATACCGGCATAGATGTGAATGCAAAAAATGCAAATGGCTACACAGCATTGGACATTTTGGAACTAACTCCTACAGAGTTGAGGGATGCTAATAATTATTTGTCCATTAAAAAATGTCTTCAGCCTATTGCCTGCGACTCCATCAATCCTCAAACTCAGCAAATCAAATGGCTAACAAAGATGCGCGATACCATAATGGTGGTGGCAATTCTGATTGCTACAATTGCTTTCCAAGCTGGGGTGACCCCTCCGGGTGGTGTCTGGCAAGACAATGCAAAAGATCAATCCCACGGAGCCGGAGAAGCTGTAATGGCATATATTCATCCTAACGTGTATAAAAGTTTTATTCGTGCAAATACAATAGCCTTCGTTTCTTCTCTTAGTACGATCCTACTCTTAATAAGTGGCTTGCCTTTTCGGCGCAGGCTGTTTATGTGGAGTTTGATGGTTATTATGTGGTTAACAGTAACTTCAATTTCAATTACTTATGGAATATCCATTCTTGTGGTTACACCAAAAAAGGATAAGAATGCATTGGGCCATGTTATGGAGATGGGATTCGTATGGTGTAGTTTGATCGCAATTCTGCTTGTTGGGATCACTGTTAGTTTGCTCAACCGGTGGCTGCAAAGACGAGGAATAACCGTGTGGAGGCCAAGAAGATTTAGAGATTTGGTTGAAGTACATAACCGAAATGTTTACCAAGAAGGTGTTTGAGTGAATTTTGGTTTCTTTAGAGATATCAAGGGACTCGTGTGCTGTGTGTGAAATTCTATATGTCAAAACATATTATGAGTTGTACATGCCAAATGAAAATTGGACCAGAATGTCCACTTCAGTTTTATGGATATTCTATCTAATGTAAGAATGAGTAGTCTGTTTTGCTGGACTAAATTTGGTTATCTTATTCAGCCATGATTATTGAATTTTCCTAATTTAATTATCAACAACTAGTACTCTAGTAGTAAATAATGGTGATTAAATTATTGTTGGAAGTAGTAAAGAAATTGAATGATTAAATTATTGTTGGAAGTAGTAAGCAATAGTGTTTTTGTCCATGTTTTCAAGATGAGCTGAGAAGAGTGTATTTAGTTGGATAATTTCAAGAAGGTAAATTAAAATTTATATAATTTTAAAATTAAGTCGGAGAAATTTGCTATAACAAGACAAATTAAATAAAGGTATATTAGCAAACAAATAAAATAAATACTTTCTCAATAAAGAAAGAGAACTATATAAATGAGAGAAGAAAATAAGGAATATCAACCTATATAAATGGGATGAAAGGAGTAGTATGCAATATGTATTGAAATATTTCTTAACTGATTTATAAACTCAAAAGATTTATTTACCTTAACTAAGTCCTTACTATTAACTAAATAACTTGGAAACTTGGACTTTGGAGAATTGGAGTTCCAATTCCATGTTTCGTTCTAAAATGAAACATACTAAAATTTATCATACACTTTGTTCGGGTTTGTACACAAAACGGTGAGTTGCATGTCTCTCATATTTCCACATGTAAGCAGCTTCCAGATGCTCTCACAAAGCCACTACCTCGTGTTTGTCTTCACCAGCAACTTAAAAATTACTTGCAAAATAAATCGAAGGAATCTAAAGATAGCAATCCTTTAACAACAGCAATTCAGATAACCTGTTATTTCTACGTGTCAATAATATTCAAAGATACTTTCTTTTTCTAAACATTAGTATTAACTTTTCTACATTCACTAGCTACCGTCTCAAGTGAAACAAGTGAAACTAAATAGATACAAGAAAACTTGAAAATTTATGAATACTTACATGCTACATCGACATAATTCTTGACATAATATCACATGACATTTCATCATTAAACTGATTTAAACATAATTAATTTTTCTTCTAATCACATCTTGTCAACATCTGTTATGTCACTCTAGCGGTCAATCACTTTCTGACAAAGGGACGTAACTGATACACCAAATAAAGTGATTTTATTATTCCAAAATCACTTACACACAGCACTACTTCCTTTTTTAATATTTAAAACAAAGACAGCACCAAATTTCTCTCTCTCTCTCTCTCGCTCTCTCTCTCGCACCATCTATTTATCACTGCCTTTCGACTTTCTCTGTTTCTCTCATCACTCACGCTTTCTTTCTTGCATACAGGCAGAAAGATCGCTGGAATTACCAACTTTCTTTGTCTGGAGAATTCTTAAACGGTGATGCAATTTTCATATTTGTTTCTATAATTTTCTGTAAAAGGCAGTGAATATAGCAGCCAATCTAGGACCATCTCTTCAAGCCAGTGGCTGTGGAAAATTTGGAATATGATTGAAAATTTGTATTCAAGTCGCCGGTGATGTCTTCTTCACTTTATTATACACACTCACCATGATACAATCCAAATTTTTATAGTCAAAAGTCCAAATTGACTAATCAAAGTCAAATAACCACTAAAATGAAATGAATTATGTGATTGGGGTTTATTTTATAAATTGACAATATTTGAGGGTCTGAGATGGATAATATTTAAAGTTGAGAATTATTTTTCTAATATTGAAAGTCAGAAGGACTAAATATTATGTAAGATAATTAAGTGGAGGACTTAGTTTGCTATTATTGAGTTAGTGGAGGACACGTGGTTATTATATATCAATTTTTATTTGGTCTATAAAAGATTATACATAGAGGAAACGGGTACAGAGGCACAAACCGGCAGAGAGAAGGAAAAAAGAGAAAGAAAAAGAGGAAGAAGAAAAGGGAAGAAGGAGAAGAGGAGGAGAAGAAGAAGGGAAAAAGGTAGTCCAAGCTTAATTTTCATTCTTCATTCTCTTTATTTTCTTCAAGTGGTGGAAATACATTATGTTAAATTTTTAGGGTTTTAACTTGGTTCGAAATTTCAGGTGTAGAGAAAAGAATATGATTCTTAGCTCAAGATTCTTGATTGATTACTTCCCATTTGTATCAAGGTAAGAAATACTATTTTTGACAAATCCTAGATTTTTAATTGGATGCTTGAGTAAGGATTATTTGTGAAAATGATTGTGTCGATGGAATATTCATTTGGAAGAATGATTTTGGGAACAAGATGTATATTAAAATGGTTGTGGTGTGATTTCTAGTTTTCACTAGATTGAAGAGATATATATTTGTATGAGTGTGATGAATTTAAATTTGAATATGGCGTATATTTGTGAAGGCACTAGAATGTGGAATTAACTCCAATTGATTAAAGGAAAATCTGGGGAATTTATGAGGAATTAAGTTTTAAGAATTTGTCTTTTTTAAATTAAGGCTATTTATTATGACGGTTGTTAAATGAGTTATTCATATCGTATTTCAAGTGGTGACGAGGAAGTTGAAAACGTTTATCAGCCAATCTAGCATGTAGCTCATACTTAGTGAGTGGAGAACCTACTTTTCCAAAAAAAAATATATATATATTTTTAATTTAGAAACTTATAATCATGTTTACTTAGTATGAATGTTGACATGAATCCCATTTTTTTTAAAAGCATATTAATTACATGAAATATCTTATTTTCGAGAAATTAGTAAATGAGCATGATTATTTGAAGCCATCAGAAAATACCCGATATAGTTATCTTACTCTAGTGCACTGAGGGACTACAGCCGTGTACTAAAGTCGTGTATTTGACTCCTATATAGTGAGGGACTACAGACGTGTGTAAGTGTAACTCTTATCCACTGAGGGGCTATAGCCGTGTGTAAGGGTACCTATTATGCACTGAGGGGCTACAACCATACCATAACATAAATTAATTTTTTTAACATTTACAACAACACTTCGTTAAATTAACTAATGACATGTTCAATACTAACTTTTATAGCAACACTACATTAACTCTTACAAAATAACTTAGTTCAATTTAAAAATATATAAATAACACGTTGTCTAATAATATCCATTCACCAATGTATATAAACTACCAAAAGGTTAACAATAACACTAAAACATCGGTGCTTCGCTTAAGTGTTATAAAAATGGAGAAAATTAAATGAATAGGGCAAAAAAGGGTAAGACAAAGAGAGGCGTAGCTGCTCAGCTTCGATTATTTTAGAAATGGCAAATGATTGAGAAAAACTCAGGTTACTCAATTTTCATTTCTTGAAATTTAAGTTACAAAGTTGAGCTTGGACTGAAAACAAGAGAATGATATTTTTGGGCTCAATTAATTAGTTGGGCAAAATTTATTTAGAAAAAAATGAAAATAATTTGACTTATTTAATATGAAAATTACAAAAACATTTGAGAGATTAAGTTATTATTTGGTTATTCGATTCTTGGTCTACAACGAGAACCAAACCAAATCCATTGATACGCGATTATGATATTCGTTCGGGCATTTAACTTAATAAGAACTGCTTGGTTAGGTTTGGGTGCAATTATGTCCAATTCGGTTCGAGAATCTTATCCAGCCCTAGGAGCATCACCTCGGCTACCTCTTATGGCCTCACCGCGGCCAAGTAGAAGGATGATGTGGAGTGTGACCCTTGTTGACTTGCTAACTTGTGCCACGTGGAGGTGATCGGAAGCCTCGTCAAAAGAGGCACAACAACACCAAAGCACGGAAACTAGACAAGGCTGGAGCTGGACAATTCAATACGTGATCATCAGTACCAATTCTTTCTTGCGTCACTAAGCATAATTTTGTTACAAGTCAGTGGCTTAGACGACGGGTGATGTAGACACAAATGGATCAGTGAAAATTTGGATCGCTATAAACTTTAACTATTTCATTAGTGTCATTAATATGACACCGACACAAATGGATCAGTGAAAATTTGGATCACTATAAACTTTAACTATTTCATCAGTGTCATTAATATGACACCGATCATGTTACCGGTACTGTCTATTATGTGATTAAGGTTTTCGTTTTGAGATAGCTATCACTTATAGGCATTATGTTCATGACACGTTATATGTGCTTAGAAGATATTGATATGTTAAAGAAAATGAGAGGGAGCATTTAGTTTACGTAGAAGAGAAGGAGGAAAATGATGAGCTTTGATTGTGAGAATTACATGTACAATTCATGTCTTCCATGAATAAAAATTTTCATATGGTATTTATGTATTTTAATTGTTGAAATTTCTGTATATTTATATCTTAAGATTATGGTAGAAAAGCTATGTTTTCTTCTAAACTTGTTATATTTCATTCAATCAACGACTAGCAACTTTTCTGCCCTTCAAAAAATTATTATTGTAGAGCTAATGTACGGACAAATAAATTTCTTTTTATAACTAAACTAAAATCGCTATTCAAATTCTTTAAAAATCCGTACCCAAGATCACTATATAAAGCAGTAGTATGGATGAAATACAAACTAAGTTCTTGTTTGAGCCCCAGTTTGTGAGAATAGATTTATAAAATTTAATTTTGTTTAGAACATGTGGTTAAAAAATAGAAAAAAAATAAAATTATGTTTACATATAAAATTATTTTATGAGTGAATTTGTGATTGAAAATGCTTTTTAAGAATGAGACTAGATATGCATTTTAACTTTTATTTCGAGACTTGAACTTCGAAGAGTTCGATACCCTTGGGAAAAGAACCCTTAATTGCACATCTCAATGTAGATTAAAATTAGTTTGGAAAACTTTTAAAAATTCATGTGATCATAGATGACATAATTAATAAAGGAGTCAAGATTTGTTGTTACAAACTTCTTGTCTTTCAGCTAAGCTTCAATACATTTTTAAACATCACATGTTCTTGACAAATGAAAACATATCAATACAATTTTTAATATCTCGATGCATTACATCCAGAGAACAAAAGGAGACAAAAAGTTCGAGACAGTAAACTCAACTCATATTAAAAAATTAAAATAGTAATGTAAAGACAAACATGCATTCCAAATGTGTTGGGCCTGTCTGTTAAAGCCTAGCTCAAAACTGTCCTATGACCAAGCTCGTTCGAGACATGGTTAGCGACACGAGTCATGGCTTGCCCAATACCACACCCAATATTTGGTGGGTCCCAAACCTATAACTTCTCAAAGTCTCACTAATCTTGACCATTCGGAAAAAAGATATAATATATGTAGTCTAATAATAAACTCCCAATTTTTAATTGAAAACTAGAAATCACTGCAAAATTCCATTGTCCCACAAACCACTATATAATTAGATATTAAAAAAAGTAAACCACTATTTTGTTGAACACTTGGCATTTAAATTTCCCCGTGCTTAAAAAAACAAAAAAACTTCAATAATTGAGAAGAAATGGATTTGAGGAACTTGGGCATAGACTCTGCTCTCCTATCCCTCCAAGACATGCTAGATTTTGGCGAAGACCATGGAAAATTGACACGGAAAACCCCATCAAGAGCCTACATTCGCGACGTCAAGGCCATGGTGGCGTGACCTGCAGACGTGAAAGAATACCCGAATTCTTATGTTATCATTGTAGACATGCCGGGGATCAAGGCCGATGACATCAAAATGCAGTTGGAGGACAATGTGCTAGTGGTGAGCAACGAGAGGTGGAGAGAGAAAGAGGATGGAGTAAAATATATGAGAGTGGAGAAGCGGGTCGAGAAATTTATGAGGAAATTTGTGCTTCTGGAAATTGTACGAGGATATGGGGCTAAAAGGTAAGATGATGTATTCAATTGAGACTTTTAATGACTTTTAAAATCACGGGTTTTCAATTAAAACTTTTCAGTAGTATACATGGCTTCTGGAATAAAAAAGTATAAATAACAAATTTGAACATAAATCTCTTATATAATAGTTGTGCAAGGGATAGTGAACATACCTGGATCCTTGCATTTTGTTGGGAGTTTCCTTTGAATGATTGTTGAGACATTCTTTCTAACATTAACTGTTTCACTCCCCTTGAGCTTTTGTTGCCTCTTAGAAGTAAACAACTTCTTAAGGAACCTTGCATAACGGGACACTTGGTAGATGGCATCCAGAAGTGGTATGTTCACTTGAACTTTTTGAAACATCTCAAAAATTTTCTTATCATATTCATCCCTTTTGGACTTTAAAAATCTACCAGGAAATGGAGGGGAGGGACCATTAGTAGGAAAAGAACTTTTAGAATTTACCTTCAATCCCGAGGCTAGAGTCGTGGTTTCATCTTTCTCACATGGTAAGTTCTTCTCTTGTGTTGGTTCCTCAACAAGAGCTTTCATCTTCCTTGGTGCCTCTTCTAAACTCTTCCCGCTTCTTAGCGTTATAGCACTAACATTTTCTATCGGGTTGATAGCTTGAGAAGGAAGCTTTTCCGATCCTTGAGACTCCAATTTACCCACTGTGTTGGTCAATTGGCTCACTTATGTCTCCAAGTTTTTTTATTGAGGTTTTCGTCTTTTGTTGGAATTGCATTGTGCTTGAGGCAAAAGACTTAACCATGTCTTAGAGAGATATACTTGAACTTGGAGGCGGGGCTTGTTGACTTGGTTGAAAGTGTTGTGGTTGCCTTTGTTAATTGAAACCCGGGGAAAGATTGAATTGTCCTTGCGGAGCCAAGAAGTGATTTCCCCCATAACTGAGATTTGGATGATCTCTCAATCTAGGATTGTATGTATTGGAATAGGGATCATATCTCTGTCTTTGTTGCATTGAGAATCCCCCAATAGCATTCGCTTGCTCTGTGACTCCTTCTTGTAATGTCAGGCATGCATCAGTAGGATGTCCCGCAATAGAACAAATCCTGCATACTTTTACTTGTTGAATTTTCCCAAGTGCCATTTGTTGTACACGAGATGTAAGATCGGCCAATTGTTTTTCAATTTGAGAGGTTGCACCCACTTCATTCACTAGTTTAACCGGCACCTCCACTCTACTACCAAATTGTTAACAGTTAGCGGTCATATTGGCTATCAAATTCCTAACAACCGTTGGCGTTTTATCCATTAGAGCTCCACCACTAGTCGCATTCATAGAAATATTGCAAAAGTAGTTGCTCGCTATTTTGGTGGTTCGGGTAACTAGCACACAGTCTTTTAAACCTCTCCCAAAATGCATAGAGATTCTCCCCTTGCGATTGCCGAATGCTACATATTTCCTTTCTAATGTTTGTAGCCTTTGAAGCCGGAAAATACCTCTCCAAGAAGAGTTTTTGCATCTCATTCCATGTGGTGATAAGTCCGGAAGGGAGATAGTAGAGCAATTCCTTAGTGGTGTCCGCAAGAGAGAAAGGGAATGCTCGTAATTTAACTTGCTCTTCTGATATACCCGTCGGCCTCATACTTGAGCAAACCACAAGAAATTCCTTCAAGTGTTTGTTGGGGTCCTCTCTGACAAATCCTTGGAAGGTGGGGAGAAGATGAATCATCCCGAATTTTAGCTCAAATCCCCCTTCCAGTGGAGGATATTGTATGCATGGAGGTTGTTGGACAATGGTTGGAGCGGCAAGTTCCTTTAGTGTTCGGTTAGCATCCGCCATCTCGGGTTCCATTTGTTCGGACTCACTCGAAGAATCAATACCCAAGTTCCTTAGAAGATCGGTTGGAGAATCCTCTTCCTTACTTTCCGACGTGTCAACATCTTTTCTTGATCTTAGATTGTAGTGTGATGTTTGCTTTTTGCTCATTCACAACCTAAGAGATCAAAGAAAGCAAAAATAAGATAAAAACAACAAAAAGAAAAATAAATACAATTAACTAATTGATAAACAATCCCCGACAACGGCGCCAAAATTTGATCGCCACCAAAGGGGCATCAAAAACATTTTCTTACTCGACTAAAAATAAATATCGTTCAAATAGTATAATGCAAGCAATGGTCATTATCCGTAGAGGATTGATTCAATTACGTTAATTGCGCAAAAGAAAATAAACAGCGAAAACATATAAATAGGGGGGTTTTGATTCATTCGCTAAGCTAAAGAACACAATAAATTAAAAATGGAAATAGCGCAATACTTGAAATGCAATAAAATTAAATAACGAAGGCGATAAGTCAACAAAAAAGAGTGTGTGATTGGGGGATAATTCCTCACTGCGAGAATGATTTTCTAATCCAATTTTACAAAAGATTTTCGTTCAAATGGTTAACAACAATTAGAGAATAATCACAAGCTCTTCTACCTCAAACTCTCAGATTTTAGTTGAATAAAATAAATTCTTTACACAACCCTAATCATCAAATAACCTAGGATAAGATCGCTAGAATTAATTTAACGAAAGCATTCACACAAGAGAATCGAATTGAATTAAGCACAAACACACAAGCTCAGTTTGCTAAAGTGATAATCCACCTATATTTAATAGAAAATTCCTCATAATCCATCAAAATGTAGTCGCCACTAGGGTTCGGTAAAAATAGCGATTACGTACTAAATTTTCCAAATTAGCAAATATTGAAATAACATAATCATCTAGTTGCGCCGCTAAATAATTGATAAGAACAATATGAACAATAAATACAATGGATTAAGCACATTAACCACAAAAACTATCAAGCACAAATTGGCGATTAGAAAATCATTACTCGGGTTAAAATCACCCCCAATCACATCTAGGTTTAGGTATTCATAATATAATTATAAATATCCAACAAAACCATAAAATACATTGAAGAAAATGAAATTAAAGGCAAGAGAAAGTTTATTGATAAAGAGATTTATGGTTGAAATCTTCGATGTCAAGAGTTTCCTCCTCCTTCTTCTTCAAAAATCCCCAAATGTTGAAAGTTGCAATCCTAGATTTTTTTTTCTCCCTTTTTGGTCGATTTTTCCCCAAGAAACTTGCCCTAGAAATGGCCACTACCAATATATATAGTGTGGAGAAGGGGAAAAATGGGTTTGGAGTTAAAAAGGTTGATATTAGAATTTAAAATCGGGTTTCACGTGTTTTCCTGGGTTCTGCTCCAGATTTATACCATGCGTACGCATGGCTTTCTATGTGCGTACGCATAGTGCAGTCAAATGTCCTTCAATCGCTGATTTTACCAAGAGTGCATACGCACAACCTGCATGCCCATGCGTATGCACAGTGCAATTCTGTACCAGCTTCATTTTCTTCCTGCTTTTTCACCCGATTTCACCCCAAAAGCCACATTTCTTCATGGGAAAATTGATGGTTTTGTTTGCCGAACTTTGGCATACTTGTACCACAATTCTTTTGACTAAATTCTTGCGCAAATTTCTTCCAATCATCATTAATTCGGGTTATCGCCTACAAAATGTGAATAATTAAATTAAGTGTTAACAATGCCAACGAAAAACTCACAAACATATAAATTTAGTGAACTATTTAAGTGCGAAATCTGCACTTATCACAACAACATGTTGAAGTTGTGATTTCCAGCTAATACATAATTCACACAAAGTAAATACATAGAAAGATGTAGATTTCCTATTATCTCTATCACCAGCATAATTAGCATCAGTAAAGCCTTTCAATTTTACTCTTTCAGTACTAATCTTATATATTAAGCCAACATTACATGTTCCTTTCAAATATTTAAACAACCATTTCAAAGCTTCCTAATGTGTGGGGCCATGGTTCAACATATACATGCTAAGTGTACTAATAGTAAAGGCTAAATCAGGTCTAGTGCACACCATTAAATATATCACAGAACAAATGGCATTCGAATATGGAACATTTTTCATATATTCCTCTTCCTCTTCATTAGCAGGTGATTGTTCCTTAGTTAAAGCAAAGTGATTGCCCAAAGGCAATGAAACAGGTTTACATTCACTCATGCCAAACTTTTTCAAAATTTTCATAATGTATGGAGCCTGATGCAAAAATAACAATGAATTTGACCTATCTCTTTTAATCTCCATGCCTAAGATTCTTTTAGCATTACCTAGGTCTTTCATATAAAATTCATTACTCAAAATAGTTTTTATATCATTTAACAACTTTAAGTTGGGACCAATCAAAAGCATATCATCCACGTATAGCAACAGAAACGCATAGTTATCATTAATACTGCCTTGATAGTACAAGCAATGATCAAATTCACTCTTTTTAATGTTTGAGTAAACGAATCAAAACGTTTGTACCATTGTCTAGGAGATTGTTTTAAACCATACAGAGAGCATTTTAGAAAACACACATGATTAGGCTTTTGTTTATTTTCAAAACCCTTAGGTTGATCCATAAAAATCTTTTCATCAAGTTCGCCATGCAGAAAAGCAGTTTTAACATCAAGTTGTTCAATTTCCCAATTAAAATGCGCAACTAATGCAAGCATAGTTCTAATTGTGGTATACTTTAACAACTGGAGAAAAGATTTCATTATAATTTATCCTCTCCTTTTGTGTGTAACCTTTGGTCACAAGTCTAGCCTTAAACCTTAAATCCTCTCATTTGGTGATTCACTCATTAACTTTAAAAACCCATTTACACCCAACAATAGACTTGTCTTTAGGTCTTGGGACTAACTCCCATGTTTGATTTTTATCGAGTGAAATTATCTATTCTTTCATCGCTTTCACCCAATTCTCATATTGTTCACTTCTCAAGGCTTCTTCATACGTGTTTGGTTCCCTATCAACTAGTTCTTCATAACTTGTATAAACAAGCTCAAAATCAGACTCTAATCTTTGAGGCACCCTATGTGTTCTCCTAACTCTGTCTCTAGCTAACTGGTAATCAGATAAAGGGTTTTGTTCTCCTTGATATTCCTCTACAATCTCATCTCTCTCAATATTTTCATTCTGATTATCTTCTAATTTAGGATTTTGATGCTCCACCTCAATTAAGGTGGTGGGTTTGAACACTTAAAGGTCTTAAATCCTCTCGGGATTCGTCACTAGTGTTTTCTTGCTGTTTTTCTCTCAAAATGTCATTCTCTAATTTAAGACACAACATATTAGACTCATTAAATGTAATATCACGACTTACGATGATCTTAACTCCAGGTTGACTTCTATCCCAAAGCCTATGTGGCCGGAAGATATAAATGAAGAAGAGATGCAGTTCAATGTAGAAAGGCCAGGAGCCGATCAAGATATGTTGGAGGAGCGTTTTTTAGAGCTTACCAACTACAGTGAGAAAGGTTTCTCTCAATTGACATATTTGGTAAAGAATTGGGAATATAAGCAGGAAAATGCGGTATGGCTTCTAAGAGAAGAACTCGATAACCTTAGCAAACAACAACAAGAAGTTGAACTCAAGAAATTAGAGATATTGGAAGAACATCGTTTTGAAAAAGATGGATATGGGGACAATAAGCTTCCAATTTCAATTTTGGATGAAAATTTAAGATACTTTTATCATGATACTCATCGAAGAAAGACAATGTTATCTTCCAAGATGAAACGTTAGACATATGATACATGTAGAATATGACAGCACAATATATTAGAAACAGCGAGCCACGCATTTAGAAAAGTTGTTAGCAGCTAGTCTTGAGAGAGAGCGGGTATTGCAGGGAAAATTGCACAAAAGTATATAAAATCTTGAGAGGCAAGTTTTAAAAAGAGCGGATAATATCTTACTTTTATCCTCCAAAATGCACCAGTTGTTATAGGCCACCAGTAAATCCAAAATATAACAATAATCTTATTTTATTCATTTCACTGTTTGGCATTTCTGCATGAGATTTATGTAATGGTCACTGGATGACAATATTATTGGTTCTTCTCCTCGTATTCTTCTTCTCTATTTATTTTTTTCTGGGACAGATCTTGTATAAAGTGATTTCGTTCGTATGCTGGATTTACTTATCATAATTAACACCGAGATGATAATTAATTATATTTTTGTGCTGAAAAGATGCACTCCTGGAAATGAACTAAAGGACTTAATTATTTTCTTTACTTCTTTCTTCTTTCTTTGCTCGTCATTATTAAGTAATAAGTTAATTCACCCGTGCTTGTAATTTGTAAAACTTTTGTCCGGTATTATTAAATTTATATGCTTTTATCTAGTCTAGTACTAAAGGTGAAGAAAAGAATAAATAATTTAATCTCTTAAGATGACATTGTTTGAATCTCAATGCTAATAAAACATTAGAAGATAGGAAAGCTAGACAAATAAACCATAATCTTATATAATATCTTAATTATAATTCCATAAAAAGGTACGATTGAAAAAAAAAAAGTTAAAAAAAAGTATGCAATTGGACCATCTGGTGGTACATGACAAGCCACAGTTCCAATACAAACAACCATTATTTCCTCTGGAAGTTGAATGCCCTGATGGAATAAGCAAAGATGAAGGTGAAAAGAACAACAAATTCGAGAACTATGCCGAAAACTACCCCAAGAAAATCATGTTTGTATCCGAAATAACTACTTATGAACTGTTCCACTGTTTGCCCGTTTTCAAGCTGATCTTGTACATCCCCCAAATTGTGATACTACGAAATCGTACAAGCTATAGGACACGGGGTTTCCCCAACAGTACCATCTCCACCACACAGGCATACTCTATTATTAGCAACAGAAACATTAGATATGACTTGTTTGGTACACTGGATTTCAGGGTACTTGATTAAAGAAAAACTCGACCATAGTATTATCTAAATTCATGCTATAATGCTTAAGTAAATGAAAAGATGTGTTGTTGCAACTTACAGGTCGTGGGACGATAAATCCGGAGAACAGGTTCCAGAATGCATAGAAGAAAGAAGAGATAATGGCAGCAATATTGTGATTTGGAGTGACAGCCAAGGTCATCATACCGAAGAGGACGAAATACAATAATGAGAAGAGCATGAAGAACGCATACCATAAGAATTTTTTAGCAGTCCATTTGAGGCTCATCATCGAATAGACAATGCCACTATATATAATTGACTGAATGAAAACATATGGGATTTCAATGAGAAACTGCAACAAATGAGAAAAAAAATTGTAAGTAAATTTCAACTTGAAAGATTTACACTATGTGTTAAAAACATGGGTCACGTACTTTAGTTTGAATAACAAACATTGATGAAATGATCAAATTGTAACAAACATTTTGAGTGATCGAATTGTATCAGAATTTAATTTTAGTGACAAAAATGAAAGTTTTGAGTTTCTAGTTTAATTGGTTAGGCATATCACCTGACTATAGGCATATGATAATGCAGAATACATTCCAGCTGCTCTCTCTCTATAAAAGACTGTTCGTTCGACTGCCACCACAGGCTGTACTGTTGAACCGTATTGGAACCCCAAAAAGAGTACAGAAACATACATTGAACCCATAGCATTAAACAAGTTTTGTTGCGTATCCCTACATCGAAAATAAGTACGTTTTGTTAGTAAGAAAAGTCACTTGAAACATCATGATAGCCAAACATTCATATACCTCTTCGAGCCAAGGTCGAAGAACATTGTCCCAAATGTCAGGGCTATGAAAATTGTGAACACAAATCTAATTGCAGTATAAGGCGTATTACGCCAGTATGACCAATGTTGTTTCCACAAGCAAGCCACACATTGTGTGAGGAAAGATTGAGAATATTGAGTAGGAAAATACAGGTCCTTTGTATTGGGACGAGTGACGCTTAAGTCCTTAATCAATGCTTTGTTTCTCCTGCAATTTAGACACCATACGATTAACAAATTAGTTAAACACTCTAAACTTTGACGCAGACATTGAAGCAAAATCTGGTCCTAGGAAAGACTAGAATCAGAATTAAACACATTGATTTTCATGTGAATGAACTAACCTGTATAGTTCTGAATTTTTGTGGAGGTCAGCAAAATCAACCCCCAAAAGTAGTTCTTGTGCTGATGATGTAACTTCAAACATCCAAGTTGCTGGATTGTAATTGTCTTTAATTTTTGGTACTCCTTCAATTCCCTCGAAATAACTTATCAATTGGGTTGAGTGGCGACCCAGTGGTCCAAAGTATATCTCTTGTCCTCCTCGTTTAATCAAAAATAGCTACAAGATCACGTTACAGTTAGTAACTCATTTATAACTAAAAACATGAATAGTAAGTATCAGTTTTATCTATATATTAACTTTCGTACCTCATCAAATGCTTCAAATATGTCGATGCTTGGTTGATGGATAGTGCATACAACTGTTCGTCCAGTGTTTACTGTATTTCTGATAGTTCTCATCACAATTGCAGCAGCTCGCACATCTAACCCGGAAGTTGGCTCGTCCATGAATATTATTGAGGGGTTCTACAAGTTCAACTGCAATTGTAAGCCTTTTGCGTTGTTCAGTCGAGAGACCACTGACGCCCGGCAACCCAACTAGTGCTCATCTTAATGGGGTAAGTTCCACAAGTTCCATTATCCCATCAATAAACATCTGCAGATAATAGGTGAAAAGTCGATATCAAATTATCAATCATGTGTTACCATGATGACTCCCTTCTAGCTTAAGATCTACCAACCTTTCTAGTTTTATAAAAAAAGGGGGTAATAAACGGGTAGGAACTAACTGACAACAAGAGAATCAGTTTCGAAACACAGGAAGAGAAGCTACAAATCTAGAAATTTCATGGAGAGACTGATTTTTAACCTTCATGTAGATATCGATATCGGGATCAGGTTTAATATTTGCTGCCTTCTCTCTTCTTGACAATTCTGCCAACATCTCTACAAATATTTTGATTCAAATAGTTACTTAATAAGGTACAACATATAAATTCTAAATTCTATGTTGGAAAATATGAAAGATGGGAAAACAAATGGTAATGAAATCAATTGAATCACTTTGAACGAACCATAACGGGATCCAAACCCTTGGCATCTGGCAGAGAATGCTAAGGTTTCTCTCACAGTCATTTCTCCTATATGCAGATCATGCTGACTAATATATGCTGCAGTTTTTAGAGGTACAAATTCTTCCATGCCATGTCCATTGTAGGTGACTCTTCCCGAAAACTGGTAAATATTTTCAGTTTCGTCAATAAAAACTGATAAAGCAAAGTTGATCATTTATGAAGGAATGAAACTTGAAGAGTCCCTGCCTTTAAAGTAGGATCCAACTTTCCAGCCAAAGCCAACAAAAGAGTCGTCTTTCCAGAACTCGAAGGACCTAAAAGCAATGTCATTCTGTAAAAAAAAAGAAAAAAAAAGGTACTCCTTATTAGTACATAACTCGAACTTAAAGAAAACGAATTAAATTAATAATTGCTAAGTTCAGGAATTAATCGATCTAGCCCTCGTACCTGCATGGCTTGATGATTCCACTGACATCCTTGAGGATAGACAGAGGTCTCTTTCTACTTGGAAGTATATGGAGAGAGTTCAAAAATCCCTTTTGAGAAAGACAAAGACAGAGACAGGTTAGATTGAAATACGAAGAAATATGAAATATGAGTTCGTACGAGCGATGGGGGGGGAACAGGTCGCCAAAACTAACATGAAACATGTAGTCGACCCCAAATTATGGGGGAATAGATAGCATAAAGTAAGTGATAATCGTTTTACCTCTATTATATTCGTATGGAAGTTAATAAAAATGGGCAGCGCTCTGCTTGCCGTATGGGCTTCAGCATCAATATTTAGATGCTCAAATCTCACTTCAATAGTCGGTAAATCAATTCCAACTCTAGAGAAAACAAACAGAGCAAAAGAAATTATAGAAATACATTTGAATATTAAACTGATTGGAATACACTAGACAGGACCGCCAAACACGACACAAATGTAGTACCTGTCAATTCTGTTCCTGAGCTTTAACAAGAACTTCTAGTTATCTTCTTCCAAGACATTAACTAGCCTTTCGATTAAATTCTTTTTATCCTGGAATCCAAGATCATGAACATCAACTTCATTAACACCCTCTGATCCATATAGAAGGCCTTTTCTCAAACGATCGAACGTGGGAAGCTTTTCGAGGGCAGCCCATTTAAGAGCTTCTTCGTCATCTTCGTCACGCGATGAACGCGAAAATTTTTCGATCCCGGTGTTCCTCCATATGGACGCACTGTTTGCTCTCAGACTACCATGGCTTCTACTACTTGCTCTAAAGCTATTACTAGCTCTGATAATATCACCTGTATCCATCCCTATCCTACCACCGGAATTCTGCAAAATTATCCCACGAACACTACAATACTTATTCGTATGCAGTCAAGCCAGTCGACAGGCTCTAATTCCTCTATACAGGTTGAACACGAGATTGCAACAATCAAAGGAAGAGATCGCCCACAGATGAGAAGGAACTCTCAAAGATCTAGAGAGAGAGTCACAGAAACTGAAATCGTCTTTGGTACGATTGAAATAATAAATGTGCCATTTTTCCCAACCCAAAAAATCTCCTCAATGGCAATTATGAATTATCCTTATAAACTCCCAAAATTAAAGCGATTAATTAAAGACCATCACCAAGAGTACATGTTAAAGATGGAAATGGCATTTATTATTTGCATGGAAATGTTAACATGTGGACCTTTTGATTTGATGGCCCCCAAACAATCTCCTCAATGGCAATTACGAATTATCCTTATAAACTCCCAAAATTAAAGCAATTAAATCAATAAACTCCCCTATTATTTTATGGAAGATTGTGTTATTGAAAATAGGATAGAAAAATAAAATTTAATTTAATGGGGCTAAATGGGGTAAAGTTGCCAATAAAAAAAGTCAAGCATATACACAACATATTTGTCCCATCACATTTAATTGATAACTTTCCTCATTTATTCTGTGTGTACAGAATAATCCACCAAATATACTGATAACTTTCCTCATTTATCACTGTAACTGAAATTTGTAAGAGGCTATTATCATGCGCTGCATTAACTATTTTGCTGCCAATATGGGAAATAAAAATTGAATTTGGAAATGGAAATGGCATTTATTAAAATTATTGCAGTAGTTCTCCCAATTGTTTTTCGAATCGTACTGCTAGACATATCATCCTCGAATTCTTGTGGATCACTCATCGTCACTTAGAACAATTTCTACGTTGTAATTGCGAATATTTAATTAAGTTATATTATTTTTCAATACATTTAGGGATGTAGGAAACGAAATGATAAAATTTTGATTTTAAATATAAAGTTTAATTTATCTCGTTTTCGTTTTGTTACTTTTAATCATACCATATCCTTGAATTCCCATAGATAGAGCATGTTCCTTCTAGCCAGGTTATTAATGATTTGCAATGCTTTTCATTTTCGGCACTTCACGCACACACATTCAACACCACACACTAACGAAAATTGCCTTTTGCAACGGTCGAAAAACGTTGTCATAGATTTTTTACAATATTCGAGTGCATGTTGCGAACTTTGATGTTGCTATAGAGTTTCAACATTTTCACAACGTTCGGCATCTACGGCAATGTTCGCCGAACGTTGCGAAAAACACATAAGGCAACGTTCGACGAACGTTGCGAAAAACACCTACGACAATGTTCGACGAGTGTTGCAAAAGACTTTTCAGCAACATTCAACGAGTGTTGCGATAGGTCGTGTTATCTTTTTGGCAACATTTTCTTACCGTTGCCGTAGGTCAATTTACAATTTTTTTTTAATTGTGTATTTTTTTTATATATGTATAACAAATTTCAAATAAACCAACAAAATTAAAAATATTATTTTTTTAAGACTAATTTACACATATTGACTAGTAAAATCAAAGATAAATCCTAATAAACAAATTTTGGAATTGCATAAAATTGATAATTTCATTACAAATTTTTTAATCATACACAAACATTAAATGTGATATAACACCACCTCAAAAAGGAGCACAATTTCTCTTGATAAATCAGTACACTTGAAAGAAATTATCCATAAACCCAACATATGAGGATAGATGGTTTCAATGCACGACTATGTGACCACACTTACTAGCAATGTCTGCATCTTCAAGCCAACCTGCATATGTATAACATTAAATAAAATTAGAGGCGCTTAAGAGTAAAACAATATTACACGAGTAAGTAAGATGAGAGAATCTTCCAAACATAAATATGATAAAGTCAGAAAATAGAGCCGGACTAAAAAAAATAAAAAATAAAAAATAACATTGACTTGAGCATCAATTCATACATATCTTACGTGAGACTACATCATGTTCCAAGGATTGTTTACGATCAATTCGATCTACACAGGAATTGCTTCAACTGCATCAAGCTTTCAACCAGGAGCCTTTTTCTAATCAACAGTTGATAAGAAATGGGGTAAGAAATTTGTAAGCTCAACCAACATAACTATCATATAAGAAGCCATCACAATGAACTGTGTCTAGTTTATAATAACATAACACTAATTAGTCATACAGCAGACACATTTCTGATAGTAGAAGAAATTATACTTTTAAGGATAACCACATCACATCCAGGGATAAGAATCTAGGTCCATACTTTTTGCACAAAGCACATTGATCTACTCCAAAAAGAACTGGGCTTAATTTAGGTAAATAACATCAATAGTGGAAGTATGACATAATATTTTCCTTGTATGGAGGACAAATTTATTATATTTTAATCTAGAACATTCACTTTTCCGTATACATCTTCATTGTTGCATCTCTGTTTCTTTTGCCAAGTATATTTCGTATGGATTTAATGGAATAAATTAAGGAGAGAAGAACCTAGATATTTAAATTCTCTCAACCTTTGCTTTACATATCAAAAGAAGAATATTCATTTATATATCATTATTTTGTTTTCCCTCTCTACATATTCTTCTATTTTTTCTCCTATAATTTTCCAACAACTTGGAGTAAGTGAAATATTATAGAACTTAATTCATTTTGTCTGCCTTTCCTTCTTTCCCTCTCCCTCCATCCTCTCCTTTCCAAAATACAGCAAAAGAAAAAGAGAGGAGAGCCTGGAGGAGCCAAAAACAACACATAAAGAAGAAAAGCCTAGCTTCATTTGGGCATACACAAAATAGGTGGAAACAAAACAAACCTAGTGGAGCATTACCAGGTTTGTGCTTTCGTTACGAGTACTTCTGGGATTCAGGTTCTGTTAGGAACTTATTATCTAGAGTTGTTTGGCTTCAGTCCATGAATATCAATGACGAGCTTATTTTTCACTCAATCATTGACTTGGGACTAATCTGGTACCCAAGTACTCACTTGTATATATAAATCAGAAATCAAGGCAATGCATCGTATATTCCAATTCTTCCATTTTCCTCGTATAACACAACAACATGATTAGACTTACCAAATGACAAATTGGATGAGGATTCAGTATTAACATATATATCATTAATAAATACAGCAAGATGAACATTGGCTTTGCGTACTTTAAGAAAGCTTCACATCAAGCTTAACATTGACATGTGATCTAATAAAACCTTAACATCATTTGTCATCAAATTTCGAATACTTAACATCAAATATTATCCAAAGAATGGAATACGTGCATCATCCTGAATTAAATAACAACTCAACGGTCAACAATCAACACATAAACAATGCAAATCACAAGAAAACTGTTCTTATCCCGTATGAGAAATTACCATTCATATCAATCATAACGCAATCCCATTTCTATAATAATCCAACAAAAAAGTAACAATTTTGATCATAAGTAAAATAAAATAAATTGAAAATTGAGCAAAAACCAATAACAGAGTTAAAATGAAAAGGAAAAACCTGCTTTTCCATATCAGGAAAGAGAGCAATTAGATAATCGAGCGGTGAAGACAAATGGGAGATGAAGAAACTGGAAGCGGCAGACCTCAGAGGAGTACGGTTCAGCCTGGAGAGGAAGATGAAGAACAACGGATTCTCTTTGACATAGGCGGCAATGACGGCGATTCCACGAAGATGTTCGATCTCTTTCCGCACACTACGGCAGACATGTTGCGCCAACAAACCTATGAAATTCTTTATCTCTAATCTGTCTCCAATTCCTCTCCCACCACTTTTTTCATGCAGAAATTTAACCACAACATCTTCTTAGTCTCTTAATTAAATCACACCCCTGTGAATGAAAGTTATTTGTTATCTTGGAATAGTACTAATCATTTGAATAATACCAAGAGTACGATATTCCATGTTTAAAAGTCACATTCCAATTTGTTCCAAGTTGTGTCAAGTCTAACCTTCGAAACATATATGCAAGATATTTATGATCCTCGCAGGTATCAAGATAAAGCTAAATAGAGCAATGTTAAATATTTACCGAATTGGACATTATTTTGATTGAAAGATTTGAACACATGGAGCGCAACAGTTTGCACTATATATTGCATTTAAACAATCATAGAAAATCAATGTTTGTGAAAGAGGTTCATTGTCTAGAAGAATTGGGGAGCCCAGTTCCCCCAAGGAAGTGCATAATTAGTGAAAGAGCTCTAACAGGTTGGTAACTACCTACTTGATGCCCTGCCCCTCTAACCGTGGCAAATGTTAGGTTTCCTTCATAAACTTGTGTATATCCACCAACCTGAAAATTGAGTCATATTCTTAAAAAATTTGTGCTGGCTAAATGAATTCTTTTTCATCTATGACTAGTAAAAAATCATATGCACTCTATTGAATCGACATAAATGTTTATTTGCTTGCCTCTCCACTAGTAAACCAAGGATGCCAAGAAGTTGTTATGGCAAGTTTCATCTTTTTAATAGAAAATAAACTATACATCAAGTTCGAAAATTCAACCCCGCCTACATACTCTAAATATACTATGGCCACCAACACCAACAAGACAAAAAAATCTTAATCTAACAAAAAAAAAAGCTTCAACCAATGATTAATGATGTCGAAAAACATAATCTTGGTGGAGCCTGATCAGATAAGGTTAAAATCATACCTGTGTTAAATTTTAATTAACAAAATCTTAGTACAAAGTTGACTCATATCAGACGTAAAATATTCATAATCCTCAATGAATATAATTGTCATTCGGCCTCATGTCCACTGTCATAACTCACAAGCCTCCATGTCCACTATCTGTCATAACTCACAAACTTTGTTCATTTCCCGGTCCAAAGTATAAAGTCCTCACCAAAATTTTACTCCATAACATTGATAATTTGCCTACATCAAGACTACTTCCATGCCATGTACTACCTACAGATTAGTCAGAAAGCCTGGACATTCTTGAGTCTCAACTGTGTGTGGTTAAGAACCAGGCAGCTTAAATCTATCCTTGCACTTAAAGCATTTCTAATGAATTTAATTATTGCTTAGTGTATTGGAGACAATTCAATATTTTGGAGGTGATTGGATCCAACAAGCCATGAGAGTTCTCACTCCAGGCTTTCCTAAATTTATACCTGGAGAACCAGTCAGTTCCACTTCTACAATAAATTTAAGAAAAGTAAGTTTCAAAGAATCATTACCAAATAGGGACTAAATTTTAAACATCTAACTAATCAAGGCAAATCTAGATTCCAGAATCTATATCTTTGTACAAATGACCTATTAGACTAAATTGTTAAAAAGGTGACTATCTTTTTATTTATCATAACATGAAAAGTATACCCATTTAAAAAGATAAAAGCTTGTGAAGACGTAACGTTTGGATCTGTAGAAGGCGTCACCAGAGTAGGTTGCATTTTCACCATTGGCTAGCCGGAAAGTCTTCTCCGACACTCCCTGGGACACCCCTCTTGATGGCGGCGCAGTTCGAGCTGCCGGCGATATGGTTTTGGGAGTTGAAGATTTTCCTTGATTAGTGCCATTGACTTTGGTTTGGAATTCGGATTGTTGGTTAACAAACAGAAGAATTAAGGAAAGTAAGAATACAGAGGAAAAGAGAATGCCGGCGAGAAGCTTCTTGGATCTCCGATGACTAGCCGGAATGGAGGAGGCGTCTGCAGGTTGGTCAGGGATGGGAGTGTAGGAGGCGGCATTTTCAAGATCATACGGTGGCCTCGTGAAAGAGTAGGCAGCCATTGGAATGGAGAGGGGGATTAGCTTGAATGATTTTGAAAACGGGAAAGAAGTATTTAAGGGCAAATTTCCCTCCTTTTTTTTTCCTTCTCACTCTTTTGCAACGTTCATATACACGTTGCAAAAAGAGTTAGGGGGCGTTCTTTTTGCCGTTTTGGTGGCGTTTTCTGTTTTCGATTTTTCAAAACGACGAAAACGCGTTCTTTTTCCCGTTTTCGAAAACGAATTTTTCAAAACAAAAAAAAAAATTTCAAACAAAACCCAAAACGTGATTTCTGTGTTTTGGGCCTTTTCACGTTTAAGTTAGAAAATGCGGAAAAAGATCTAACTAAAAAATCCATCCCTCACATCTCACTCTCCCTCACATCTCTCGCTCTCTCTTCGCTCTCGCTCTCTCTCCCCCTTCTACTGCCGTCTTCCACCGGCCGCTTTTGTGTCAATATGAAGGTGCCGATCGAAGGATCCCCCTCTCTATCTCTTCGTGTGCTGAAATCTGACCAGTTTCGCTGTTGCTGAAGTGACTGAAATTGATCGACAATCGACGTTTAACAGCTATGGTATATTTTATTCATCTTGCCGGTTGTGTATTTCATATTCTTAGATTTGTAATCGATGCTTATGTGCTCGATTGAAGGGAATTCCAAATACAGAAATGAAATGTGTTCAAAAAATAAATTTAGGGCTTTTTCTCTAATTCTTGAATATTTGGGCATTTTCTGTCGGCTATTAATTTATGCCTAAAGGTTTGCTATTGAGGAGAATGATTTATTTTGCAGTTACCGTTTCATACAAAGAAATATTATTTGGAATTATTATCTGCTGAAATTTTTCGATTTTTCAGTCTTTTCTTCAAAGATATTTAATGGGTTTTGAATTTCTTGCTTGGATTTTGATGGATTTTTCTTGGTCTGTTCATCTTCCCCTCTCTCCCTCTATCTCACACACACGCAGAGTCGCAGAGAAACACATTGGTTGATTTGCTAATTTGCTATTGACAATAGTTTTTATTTGAATGAGTTTTATGGATTGTTGTTGCCTTGTCGGCAGATTAATGTTTTTTGTTGGATTGCTGTTGTGTTATCTTTTTATAATTATCAAACATCATCACCTTCTGTTGTTGCCTTCTGTTGGAGGGCAGATGAATTTGTTTTGTTGGATTGCTGTTGTCTACTTTGAATCCATTCGAATATTTTTCCATAAATAGAAAACCATTCTCAAAAATCAAATCAAATCAAACTATATTAAATATTCAACAGACTACAGACCTCTGTTATTAATCAAAAAGGTAATTTTTTCGAGAGAGAGAGAGAGAGAGAGTTACTGGGACTAGAGAGTGGTTCTTCATGCTTCTCCTTGTTCTGTGCACCAAGAAAGAATTATTTTCATGTTTGAGTGAACAAGACTTTAGGTTTGATGGGAGCATCAAACCTGCAGTCAAAGTGCCCATCCCAGAAACATAGAGAAAGAGAGAGGGATCTAGAGAGATAGAGAAGCCTGAAGCTCCAGATCTGTAACAATTCCAGATATAGGTGCCATTTTTGGGTTGTACTCAATGAAATGCCATCTTGTTGATCATGGTTAAGCTCTGTTTATGAATTTTTAGCTGATTGCCAAACAATTTTTAAAGTAGTTTTGACTGAAAGAGAAAATGTCTTGTTAACCATTTTGTGCAAATTTAGGGCCAGCTTGAAATCTTTGTGTTGGGTTTTGATACCCAATAATCCCGGGAGATGATGTAAACTCGGTTTAATATTCAGTCGGCTTTAGCCAAAATGACTGATCGGTACATCGACACTAAGAGAGGAACGACCCAACTTCAATCTTGCTCGGGCCATTTGAAGCAGCCTAATTTATTAGAGTTGCTCATGGCCCGACCCGTGTATTTGGATGGCTATAATGGGTTACCCACTTGAGCAACCCATTTGTGTGAAGGTCTGGGCCATTGTTTAGTTTTTGAGCCTCCTTTAAGCGTAACCTAACTTACCATATATGCTTGGCCCGTTGTCTATTTGAGGGAAACCCGTGTGTGCCTCCTTCTCTTCTTCACACCATTCACGCCATTCTCTCTGTGAGAAAACTCTTGAGCAGCCTCCCTTTCTTCTTCCTTTGTGGTTGAGTTCTTTGTGATTCTTGGTTCCTTGTGTTGTCTCTAAGTGGGTGAAACATAAGCAACCATACTTGGGGGTGCTATTGATTGGAGTTGTGGGTTGTGATTCTCTTGGTGTCGATTGAGGTGAAAACTGAGCCCGGATTCCACGGTTTAAAGGAGATTAATTCTCACAATTGGTATCAGAGCGAGGTTGGTGGTGGATTTCCGGCCAAAAACCGACCAGAAACCGGCAGAAAACGAAGCAGAAACCAGAAAATCGAACCTGTCCAGATTTCTGTGCGAAAACCGGACCTAAAAACTCGATTTCCGGCCAATCCAGAACGAATTTGGGGAAACGGACACCGGGGTTGGGTCGTGCAGGCGGAGGCGCTCCTGGGTGTGCGGCGCGTCTGAGCTCCGGCGACCGGCGGCGGCGCGTGGGAAATCCGGCGGTGGCGCGTGAGGCCCACGCCGGCCGATTCAGGCGAAGGTTCCTTGAGACAGAATCTTCATTTTGATATTTCTAACATTTTGGTGTTTTTAGTTTTCGATTTCAGGTACTGTAGAAAAAGTTGGACGATTTTGCCCTTGGAGCGTCGTTCGAAACTTCTGAATATTTACTGAATTACTTTAGGCCAAGATTGCGGCCCTAAAGCAGTAAATTCGCATCTCTCCGATTTACGGACCTCAGAAGTGGTCCGCTCTGGTAAATTGGCTGAAACCCTTACATTACCGCACTAGCAGATCATCGTGTGGGGTGATCACATAGGTTTGAGGGTTGCCATTGCTTGGTAACCATTGTGTGTTGCTAGAACCTAGGATTACCTGTTTAATTTCTAAGTGAAATTATTTGTTTATCGTCGTAAGCTTAAATTGTTGAACGTTGTTGCGTTATCTCATATCATTTTAGAATTGTACCCGAGCCTCCTATTCTAGTTTCTTCCCTTGACCTGAGAACGTGATTCTCACGGAATCCTGGGGTTCTAGAATAGCGTATTATTGTGAAACCATAGGAATCTTGTTACTTGGTGTAATCTGTGTGACCTGTGACTTTTACAAGTTTTGAGTTTGTGTTCTGTGCATTTTTTGGTAAGATGTCGACACATTACTTTGAATTGGGTATCTTTAATGGAAAAAGAGATTTTTCTATTTGGCAACAAAAAATGAAAGGTATTCTTGTTCAACAAAAGGTTTCTAAAGCTATTGATGATTCTTTTTCTGAAACCTTGACTGCTGTAGAAAAAGAGAATTTGGACGAACTGGCATATACTTCTATTATTTTACACTTGTCTGATGCAGTTTTAAGAAAGGTTGGTAAATTAAAAACCACCAAAGAACTTTGGGAAAAGTTGGAAAGTTTATATTTGCTTAAGTCTACTCCTAATAAGTTATATCTGCTTGAACGTTTTTTCAGTTTTAAAATGGATCCTTCAAAGGACCTTGATGACAATTTGGATATTTTTAACAAACTTGTTCAAGATATTGTTAACTGTAATGAAAAGGTGTCTGAAACTTATAAAGCTATAATTCTGCTTAACTCTATGCCTGATTCATATAGAGAGGTTAAGAATGCCATTAAGTATGGTAGGGACACCTTAACACCTGAGATTGTCATAGATTCCATTAAGAGTAAAGAAATGGAAATTAAGGCTGAAAAAGAAGATAAGATGAATGGTGAGTTACACTTGATGAGGAGTAGAATGAAATTTAAGCAAATGAATTTGGGTAGAGCTCAAGATAATAGTGATTCGAGTAGTGACTCGAGTGATGATGGTGGTAAGAAGAAGAGTAAGGGATGGGTCAAGTCTAGTGGTAGAAGGTGTTATAGTTGTGGTAGAACTGGACACTTCATTAAGGACTGTCCCAAAAATAAGGATAAGCATAAGGGTAGGATAAGAGATGAGGCGAATGTCGCTATGGGGTCGAGTGATGACCCTAGTGGGGTTTATTGAGTGTAAACCTAGTTACTGCATTGCATCTGTGTGTAATCCTTTGTTGCATGTGTGTGAGTACTTGATTTTGTTGCATGTTGTATGTTACACTTTCAATGTGTTTGATGTGTGTAATTCCATGAATCAATGTGACTCGTATACTTGGTGTATGTGTTTGCATGCATAGTAGGGTTAAGATGCATTAGCAGTGGGTGTGTGTGTTGAATGTCTTTTGGTGAGGTGGAGTATAGATGCCTAGGGGTACATTGTGGTTTGTACCGGGGGATGTGTAGTGTGACATTTGGATCACGAGTGAAGATGTGATCAAATGTCTAGAATCCTTTATCAGAAAGAGACCCTGATCAGGTGGAGTGTGAGAGAGGACACTTCTATCACTTCTGTTAGGTGGAGCCCCATTATCCACGTAGTTTGGGAGAAGTGATGTGGTGATAAAGGATTATCCTGAGAACTTAGGATCTATTGTGACTTACCAGTTAGACATAAGTTGAGTGATTAGTCTAGTGAGCATGGTGGAGCGATGAGAGGAGATATGTGTTCTCGAGGTGAGAGTAACACGGAATGGGATAGGATAAGTGTGGAGAGATCTTTTTCGTGGGGTCATTTATGCATTTGTTGCATATGTGTTGACCGTGTGTTGATTAACTTGGTGTGAATCTATTGTTCTGTGTGAACGTGTTTGAAAAAGATCTGTATGTGTATTATCCTATGTTATATCTTCATCGCATGTTTATTTGCTCTTGACTGTTTACTGTAATTATCTGTTTCTACTTGGGTGTTCTTGACCTTAGCCCTGGAGAGTATACGGAGCAGGTATGGTATGTGTTTCAGGACGGAAACACGAGGTAAGGTCTGTGAAACCAATTTTATTGGTTACCTTGATTGTGCAAATATAAACTGTGTGTTTTATTTGCTTGCAGGTTTATTGGGAATCAAGGTGGAGATTGTTGGGTTTTGATACCCAATAATCCCGGGAGATGATGTAAACTCGGTTTAATATTCAGTCGGCTTTAGCCAAAATGACTGATCGGTACATCGACACTAAGAGAGGAACGACCCAACTTCAATCTTGCTCGGGCCATTTGAAGCAGCCTAATTTATTAGAGTTGCTCATGGCCCGACCCGTGTATTTGGATGGCTATAATGGGTTACCCACTTGAGCAACCCATTTGTGTGAAGGTCTGGGCCATTGTTTAGTTTTTGAGCCTCCTTTAAGCGTAACCTAACTTACCATATATGCTTGGCCCGTTGTCTATTTGAGGGAAACCCGTGTGTGCCTCCTTCTCTTCTTCACGCCATTCACGCCATTCTCTCTGTGAGAAAACTCTTGAGCAGCCTCCCTTTCTTCTTCCTTTGTGGTTGAGTTCTTTGTGATTCTTGGTTCCTTGTGTTGTCTCTAAGTGGGTGAAACATAAGCAACCATACTTGGGGGTGCTATTGATTGGAGTTGTGGGTTGTGATTCTCTTGGTGTCGATTGAGGTGAAAACTGAGCCCGGATTCCACGGTTTAAAGGAGATTAATTCTCACACTTTGAAATTGGTTGTCTGTTCAATTTTTCTTGATTGATTTGCACTAAAATGGATATTGAATCAGCCTGATTCTTCCGTGAAAGTTATTATTAACTGTTTCCTGACCCAAATTGGACAGATAACTTGGTAAAGTTGTTAAGAGTTATAAATGTATTTGGCCTCCAATTCCATTTTCTGGCTCCACGCACCAGGGACCTTGTCAGATTTTATTTCAAAATAAACTCATTTTTAGAACAAATGTACGCTTGATTTAGTTAATATCTGGATCTGTAAAATATCCAGTTTCCAGTGTCTTACTGAACATGAGCCACATCTATCTGGGACATACCTGTCATAAATAAAACAGATTTTGCACTTTACTGAACTTCGCTGATCTCATCTATCCTTTTTTTATGGATAACTTGATGAAAATCTATTCAAGTTCCATTTCAGTGCAACTCTCCTTTAGAATAGAGTGAACTTAGGTTAAAGTCATATCACGAGAGAGGGAGAGTTTGTGCATGTGATGAGGATGGTTATTAGGCATTGCATGTCCCAATTTGAAGAATCTAACAAATACGGTCTTGTTATATAAGGAGAGCACTAATTTCATTCTTGGTCAGCCCTTTAAGTATATGTGGATTTGGAGTTTTAGTCTCATTAGTGTTGCACTAGGTTGTCCATAACATTGTAGAAATTTCTTGTCATCTAAAGACTTTAAATATGCAAGAATTCATCTATTATTTTAAATATTGTCAAATATATTTCTTGATCATTTGATTTATAATCAATATAGCTTCAACATGAGTGCTCATAGAGTTAGGAATAAGGAACCAATGTCATGGTTGGATGATAATGAACGTATTTTTATCGACATTCTTTACGAGAGAGTGAAATCAAACGCATTGCAATGTTCTACATTCACGAAAGACGAATGGGGCAGGATCAATGAAACCATGATAGTTTTAACAAAGATGGATTACGGCATAGATAGATTAAAGGGAAAGTGGAACCGTTTACGTAAGATTCATCGTATGTTCTCTGAACTTTTGGGACATACAGGTGTTACATGGGATCCAAATACCAACAAAGTTAATGCTCCAGAGGAAGTTTGGCAACACTATTATACGGTATGTACATGTTATAAATAATATATTCAGTCATTAGTTCTTCCGCTTTTCGTTGAAAACTATAATAATGTGTCTTATTTTTAAAATGGCAGATCAACAAGTCGGATTACAAACTGTTGAGGAAGGAAGGATGTAAGCACTACCATACTCTTGGGGAAATATTTAGCGGGACGACCGCTACTGGAGGATTAGGAGCTGCCTCCACTCAGCTTCCAAACACATCAGAGGAGGAAAGGCAGATGAAAGATGATTTTTCGAATAGGGGGGTGCATGTAAGGGTGGAAAATGATGATGACGTTCATGAGATTTCAAATACTCGTCGGCGTGACGAAATTGGTACATCTGGTGGAAGCCGACTAAAGGAACCTAAGATCAGTAAAACTGACAAACTTGAGGCCTGCATGGCACAGTGGTCGGAGAATGTTAGCAGTAGGAATGAAGAGATAGAAATTCAAAAACAGTACTTAAAAGAAAAGCTTGCAAAGATCCAAGAAAAATCAGCTGCTCAATCGGAACATGAAGTTAACAGTCCGGATCCTTATTCAACTAAGTATTGCATGGCCATTTTGAACCGTATGGATGGGTTGTCTGATGAGGCTTATTTGAAAGCAATAACGTCTTTTAAAAATTTTGATTTCAGGGTGCCATTTGTGGAGATGCCTGAAGCAAGGAGATGACCTATTTTGATGCTACTTCGAATTGAGTTTGTTTGTGTAATTTCTCTGTGTTCTGTTATAATTATGAAGTGACAGTTCGATGTACTTTTTATTTTTCATAGCTTTAAGTACTTTTTTCCTGCATTGGTGATACTGTAATGATTTTCAAACTTTGTACTTGTTGATGTTGTTGGATGTAGAACTAATGTTGAATGTTATTTTAATTTATGAATGATTGATTGTTTTTTTTTAAACACTAAATGATGCCATTTTTTTGTTCAGAATATGACAAGTTCTTCAAATGTGGATTTGTATGTCAATTCTGATGATGAAGATTTGAGCGATGACGATTTGTTATTTTCGGATGATTTTGACACAAATATTAGTGATGTAATGTTACTTAATTGCTTTATTGCCCACAAAGGAAGTTCCATCGGCAGGACACCTTGTAGAACATCACAGCTTGCGGGACATATGTACGTGCTTGAAATTCTGAATGGACATCCGAACGTGTGCTATCAGAATTTTCGTATGCAACAACATGTGTTCATGAATTTCTGTGATATTTTGAAACAGAAAAGGTTGTTGCAAGATGGAAAAAAAGTTACCGTGGAGGAGGGCATTGCTATGTTTCTAATGATTGTAAGGCACACTACACGTTATAGTATTATTGGTGATAGGTTTCAGCATTCAAACAACATGATACACAAATGGTTTAAACGAGTTGTAAGGGATGTTTGTTCATTTGACACTAAGATAATATGTCCGCCAAACCAAGACACTACCCATGAGCGGATTTTGCACAAATATCCTTTCTTTAAGGATTGTATAGGTGCAATAGATGGAACACATGTTGCAGCTTATGCACCTGTATCAAGACAAACATCTTTTCGTGGAAGGAAATCCATTGTGACACAAAATGTGATGCTAACATGTGATTTTGATATAAGATTCACATTTGTGTATTCTGGCTGGGAAGGTACGACAAATGATTCATGCGTATTCGTTGACGCAATTACAAGAAGAGCGAACAACTTTCCAATGTCACAGGGAGGTATTTTATTACACTTAAAATAATTAATGCAAATATATGTATAATGTCACTAAATGTACGTTTTTTTTTTATGTTGTAGAAAATTTTTACCTTATTGATTCTAGCTATCCAAACATGCCTGGATTTCTTGCCCCATATCGAGGTCGAAGATATCATCTGCGTGACTATATTGGGCAGGAAAGACTACGTGGAAAGGAAGAATTATTCAATTATTGACATTTCTCGTGCCGTAACATTATAGAACGTAGTATTGGAGTTTTAAAAGTGAGATTTCCTATTTTGAAGTTAATTACCAATTATCCACTAAGTAGGCAAAGACAAATTCCTACTGCATGTTGTGCAATAAACAATTTTATTCGTCAGGAGCACGCTTTACATAGGTTGTTCGCTGAGTATTCAGAGGAGAATATGATATTTCATGATATACCGGAGTCAAGTCAAGATCAAGAAGCCATACATTTTGCTGCAAGTCAAACAGCTCAAATGGGACAAGTCAGATATCAAATTGCTACACAAATGTGGAATGACTACTCGAGACGTTGTACATAAGTCATCGGATTAATTTGATATTTTGTTAAGTGCTTATTTGTTTTGTCATGACATATAAACTTGTAATCGTATCTATTCAAATGTGTTGCTAAATTTAATTTGGGTTGTGTTTTTATATTTAAAAAAAATTACTAAGATTCACAAACTTCAAAATGTATCTGTTATTTAATACTATATTAACATTAAACTATTAAAAGTAATTGAATAATCGGATTTATTGAATAAAAAATTATTAAAGTGTTTATTATCGAAATATATATGTTATTTTATTAAAATTGGAAAAATATTTAAAAATGCATAAATATTTCACATTTATATGTTATTTTATACTACATTAACATTAAACTATTAAAATTAAATGAATAATCAGATTTCTAGAATAAAATATTATAAAAATTTTATTTTCCAAATTTATATGTTATTTTAATATATGAAAAAATATTTCAAGATTCAAAGATATTTCAAAATTCAAAAGAAATTTCAGGTTTATAATATATTTAAGATTCAGATTTCTTAAATCAAATATTATCAAATAATATTCTCAAAAATTGTAAAGTAAACGCATTTTGTGTTTTGTGTTTTGAGAAACAGTTTTTTAAAATGATAAAAAGAATACATTTTCAGTAATTTCAAAACAGACACTGAAAACACAAAACGAATTTCAAAACTCAAAACACAAAACTGAAACACGAAGAGAACGCCCCCTTAGCTTTTACAACGTTCACATGCATGTTGTAAAAGAGTTAGTTTTAGCAACGTTCACTTACACGTTGCAAAAAGTGTAAGGTGACGTTCTCTTCGTGTTTCAGTTTTGTGTTTCGAGTTTTGAAATTCGTTTTGTATTTTGTGTTTTGAGTGTCTGTTTTGAAAAACTGAAAATGCGTTCTTTTGGTCATTTTGAAAAACTATTTCTCAAAATAGGAAACTGAAAACGCGTTTACTTTGCAATTTTTTAGAATATTATTTGATAATATTTTATTCAAAAAATCTAATTATTCAATTAATTTTAATAGTTTAATGTTAATATAGTATTAAATAATATATAAACTTGAAATATATTTGAATCTTGAAATATTTTTAATTTGTATTAATTCAAACAAACCATCAGAGCAATTTATAGGACCCTTTTCCAGCAGATCAGCTACCCTATCTTAAGAGTGTCTTAAGGCAACTAACTACAAAAAGGGAGAGGTGTTGGGCTAAAGGACAAGCCATTTTGGTGGTCACAAAACTATTTATGTACTGCTCTTCTATTGAAATTTTGTTCTTAAATATTGTTTAGTTGCCAAATTACTTGCGATCTTTGTCCTTTTTGCTGCCAATAAATTATTCTCACTGATGAGCTTCTCTTGGATGTTCATCTGAATATCCTAGTAAAATGAGGGATGTACTAGATAAAGATGGAAAGGTGGAAAATGATAAAGATAGAGCCCATCATTCTCATAATTGGAAGCCGTAAAAACACACAATTGGAAGCATCTAGAAACTTGAAAACACATGCCAACTAAAAGTAAAATTTGTATAAACGAGCTGGGACAATATCAATCACAGTCATTGTGAAGAAACATCTTCTATTGCTAGTCATGGACAGTTTCTTCGTTAAAATGTATGTATAGCCACGTCGATTTATTAAAAAATGTTTGTATTCACTTAACACATTGAGGTAAAAAGCTATCAATACTGCAAAGTGGATTCACCAAAGCACACATAAACTACAAGCTACCAATACTGCAAAATGGATTCGCCAAGATATACTAAAATTAAACTTTAGTACTAGGAATGTCATATAAGATTTAGGATTACACTATAAATGATGGGTGAAACATATACAGATAGGTGAGGCAAACTAAAAATCAAACCCAGAGTAAACGCCACTCTCTCTTAGCAACCTCTTCTCTTCTTCAACATAGTTCTTCCCCCGACTAGCCTGACCAAGATCTCTCTTCCTCTTCTTCTGTTGAAATGAAAGATTCTTTTTATCTTTTTGTGTTTGCACGTTTTTTAGAAGCTCTGCATCAGCTAATGCATCTCTTGTTCTCAGTTGATTTTCATAAGTTTCTTCTAGCTCCTTTGCCCGAGTTTATTTTCCAGATGACCAAGACCAGTCATGTTTCTGATCAGGCTCTTTTGGTGGTGGAATGCTCAAGACTGATAGTCCTCCTTTATATCCATGTTGACTCAAAGCTTCAAAGTCGAGACCTTTGCTCTTTTTCTTTGTAGAGTCAACTGTATCCAAGTAGAAAAAATTCATAGTAGAACATAACTAAGACTATAGATATCAAACAATACAGGCATAAAGATCCGAAAATATTTACTATATCCATAAGAATAACAAAACAAGCTTAGTGGACTTCAGTGTTATCAATTGGTCCAGGCCTAGCTCCTGAATATTATTAGCACTAAGATGTGTATCCCACCAAGTGTATCTTAGTGTCTATTATGGGTTATATATGCTTGGTTCCACATTCTATTCGAAGGATTTGATTCCATGCTCTTCTAATTTTGCACATGAAAAGAAAATGAGAAAAATGTAAGAATCCCCATTTGTCACCAAGAAAGATGAAGCCTTTTATGAGAATTTTTCATTTTCTATGCTTGATGGAACCTGTACATTGTAGGAATATTTTCATTTATAGGACTGATGGAGCCTGGACCATGTGTTGTAATAATTTTCAATTATCACACACATACCTACCTTCCTACCTCAACTTCGAACTTTTTTTATTCCTCTCCTTAATTATAAGCTTCAAACCCAGATCTGAAGCTTGTTCAATAATCAACATAATTCAACAACTTTGCACTTTAATTAAAATATCAGTCAATAAAAAATCTTGAAACTTATTACAAAAAACTTGGCTACCTAAAACAGAACAAGAATGGGAATTGGAACTAACTGAAATTTCTCTTACGATAGCACAGGGTTCTGTCATAACACTTAAATCACAGCCCAGGATCTCATATGGTAAATATATCAAACAGGTTCTCTACAATACCTACTCCTTGTAATTATCACAACATATACATCCAAATAGACATCATATATCACGTATAAACACACATACTACATTATATTAGACATGTATACATAGATGTATACCAATTTGGATAGACATGTACCGGAGAATAGTTATGTTCTCTCTGTATAAAGAAGTCCTTGGATAAGTTGTTGTCTTGAGGGGTAAAATTGAGTGTTTATATTTCAGAGCATGCTCCAGCTAAATTTGCAAAACAAAACCACAGTAGCCAAAAAGTACTCTTACAAATTAAACCGAAGAAGTTCAAAAGCCCTCAACAAAAATACTCAATTAAACCATGTACCAATCTATAATTCAGTCGATTAAGGAAAAATAGAAGACATCCTAACAATGGTCAAAAGCAGTAATTACACATCCAACGAAAACCTAGTTCATTATCAAAACATTAATAACGGATACTAACAACAAAAAGGTTTGATCAAATGTCCTTATCTGAGATCCGAAAAGTTCCAGTTCAGACTAATTAATCCCGTGCCTTCAACTTCTCGATCCGCTTGTTCAACCAATCAACCTTCACAATAAGACTGGTAACGGAATAAAGCAGCCAGTAGAAAACAAGAGCCGAGGCGATCAAAAACGCGTTTCACTGGGACTTCATAATGGATTTTTTATGCCATCGGTGTTCGGACGGAGAACAGGATTCAGTTTCACAGCTGGGTCGGGTTTCATATTTCACTCCAATGTCTTTGATGAATTGATCGACATTTACATCCGAGGAAGAAAATGGGGATTTGAATTAGAAAATGTAGAATGTAGTGGGTTCCTTTGTTCTCTCACACCGTTTCCCGTGTTTTCCCAGTTTCCGTGTTTTGTATAGAAAACGCTCAAAAAGACATTTTGCCGTTTTGAGTTTTATTTGCAAAAAAAAAATTTGTTTTCAAAAACGTGTTTTTCAAAATGGGAAAGAGAACGCATTTTCATTATTTTAAAAAATCGAAAACAGAAAATGGCAAAAAGAACGGGGCCAAAGTTTTCGCAAGAAGCAATGAGCATTGCAAAAAACGCGAAATATGTAAACTTTTTGCAACGTTCACCCGTACGTTGCAAAAGAGTTAGTTTTTGCAACATTCCTGTGAATGTTGCAAAAGATTAGTTTTTGTAACATTCACCCAAACGCTGCAAAAAGTATAAGTTTTCGTAAGAGGCAATGAACGTTACAAAAAACGCGAAATATGTAAATTTTTCGCAACATTCGCTGAACGTTGCAAAAAGCGGCATTACTACGAACGTTGCAAAAGATTAATTTTTGTAACATTCACCCAAACACTGCAAAAAGTATAAGTTTTCGCAAGAAGCTATAAACGTTACAAAAAACGCGAAATATGTAAATTTTTCGCAACTTTTGCTGAACGTTGCAAAAAGCGGCATTAGCAACATGCATTTAAAAATTGTTGTCAAAACTCAATTATTAACACCAATGGCAACATTCACTAATGAGAATGTTTCTATAGACCTCTTTAGCAACATTTAACCAATGAATGTTGCCTTTTGCATGTAACAAAAAGCCATTTTTGGTGTAATGACAATGACTATACCTAGATCTTTGTTGTGATTCAATTTTATCATTTCAGTTTTTATATAATAAATAAATATTCTTTCTTTTTTTGACCAAAATAATTATCCATTTCGATTATCAAACGGGCCAAGGGATTTACTCTTTTGTCTTTTGATAATCTTTCTAAAGAAAAGGGGCGTCCGGTCTTAAAAATTTGTCTAGTTCTTATTGATGTTCCACCAAGTTTTATTATCATTCGATTTCTAGTTATTATTTAAATTTTGTTTGCATATATATATATATATATATATATATATATATATATATATATATATATATATATTCAATTGTTTTGTTTTGTTTTGTTTTCAATTTAAATTGATATTTATAGGAATTGTTGATCACACGTTCATTAGTTTTCTTACACTTTCCTTATATCATATGCCTATTGAAGTCTATATTTCCCTTTATTGTTCATAATAAATTGATAGGGAGACTTGCATATCCTCATCGTTCAACATAGATTTTTATTTTAAACAATGTTCACTCCATCTAATATTTTTCAAGCAATTCCATTGTTAATGTGAACCTTTCCTAGTAGGTAAGGGCTAAAGGTGCAAATCCTGCAATGAAGATTTTAGAATAAAATCAAGGCTCACATTAGTAAGTAAATACCCAACATTTTGTGGGACAAAGAGCTAGTACTAAAAGTATTTTTTTTTTTTTTTTAAACATATTAGTTACTTTTCCTTACAAATAAAAAAATAATAATTACTAATTCTAATAGTGGAGTAGAGATTAATTCCAAAATAAACTACTTATTATTTTCAACTTTATCTAAAAAAATATTTATTTTTAATACTTACTTATTCACTTTCCAATTCTCCTTGCTTTATCAAAAATATATATTTTCTAGCAACTAGATATTTTCATGTTCTATATGTGATATAAGACCATTCTACTTTCAAATCCAATTATATTTCTTACTTCTTAGTGATGTGGGGGTATTCTCCCCATTTTCTATGATTAATTTTTTAATAGTTTAATTGTATAATTAGTTTAGGATATTCTTTCTATATGATTTTTTTTTTTTTGGTCACGCAACAAAAGGGTCTATCTTGTGCTAAGGCTCATAATTGATTTTGTTTTGTTTTTCTTGCTTTTAATTAATCAAATCTGTAAATAAGCAGAAAAGTAGGGCCCACACCATATTTAATCAAATAATTATTAAAAAATAATTTAAAGCTTATAAAAGGGCAAATTTAAACAGTTTTTTTTTTTTAAAATTTTTTTATTTGCATGGAAATGGAAATGGAATGAACCCATCTGAGAAAGTGAGAATGGCATTTATTATTTGCATGGAAATGGTAACATGTTCAATTTTGACGAATCATAAAAGGAATAAATTCAAAGGTGATTCCAATATTATTACCAGACTTGCCAAATGTCTACTTCGTGAACGATGTCAATTGCTCAAGATGAACATAGTTTTTGTTCTGTTTGACCTCAAGCAATAATGAATAATCCCATGAAAATAGATGAATATCATTTTCGAAAATTTATGGTGTATTTACATTTAATATACCGCATTTTCTAAATTTACACTTTGCATACTATGTTTTTTCTATATGATTACAAAAAATAACTTTGGCTAAAAATCAATAAATTCGCCATTAAAAATAGTAAAATTGACTAAAATATTCATTTAAAAATAACAAATCACGCCCTTTATATTACATAACACTTTTACATACCCCTTTTAAACTACTTTTTTATTCTCTAAAAATTGAATTACTATTTCATTTTCTTCTTCTTTCTCATGTATCTATTCCTCTATAAATTAATGTTAGTCGAGTCCTCTCTACATGATTTTATTTTCTATTCATTTTTACATTGATCATATATTTTATTAATTATATTTATAAATTATTCACTTTTGGATATTAATAAAGTACGCATGCATTCTTAACAAATTTTTAAGTTGCAAAGTTACTTTTACCTAAAATTAATAAGAATTTGATCTTTTAGCTACAAAATAGCATCAAATGCAAAAAATATTTAAATTAATTGCTTTTAATTTTTATTCATTGAACAAATTTTGTTAACTAGAATATTGAAATTAAGAATCTTTATTTTTTTACTAAATTTAATTTTTGTTGATTTGAAAATTTTATAATTTAATATAAAAAATCCTTTAAAGAAAATATATTTAATGAAAATTTAATTATTAGAAATATAGCTTTTGTTTGAGCCCCATTTTTTTTTTTTTTTTTTAAATAGAGTTTTAAATTGTAATTTTTTGGAGAATGTATGGTTAGAATGTAGGAATTTTTTTTTTTGATTTACGTACATAATATTTTATTATGTAAATATGTGGTTAAAAATGAGTTTTGAAAAAATGGGGATCAAACAAGGATGTAGTATGCAGAACGGTAATGTAATCAAATATATATAAGGTGTGCTTTGTTATTTCTGTTAAGAGTATTTTTGTCCATTTAGCTATTTACAATGTTATATTTGTTGTAAATATACTAGTTTCTATGAGTAACTTTTATATCATTGCGCCCCTAGTCATTATGACTATATCCATTATAACTCTATTTCTTTCATATAAATATGAGGTTTTGATTCTTAATAAAAACATACAAGTTTATTGATTTCTCTCTTTTATTCTCTCATTTTCTCTCTAGTTTAATAAAAATCACATATTCCCCATAGTCAATTTGGGAATGAATTCGCCGGTCTAAACGAATTATCCATTCCAGAAAATATTCAAGATTTTGATGTTCATGAAAGTAGTCATCCAATTGATTTGGATGACGTTGATGTTGATGCTAGTCATCCAATTGATTTAGAAACTTAAACACATTGTTGATTAACATATAGTGGGTTTTTGTTAAAATCTTATGCCATCTAAAAATTGGTTATATAATCTGTTATATCAATATCTAATTCTAGTCAGGAAAGATTTTGGAGAAAAGTTACAAGTTCCGTAAAAAAAAAAAAAAAAGTGACAATAATCCTGGAAAATAATGATTATTAGACAACAAAAGTTGGAAAATGACTATTTTCATGAAAAATAATGACTCTCAAACACTATAAGATGGAAAATTACAATATTTCTAGATGGAAAATTACAATATTTTCTAGATTGAAAATTAAGTCAATCAAACACATTTAATTGATAATTTTCATATAAATAAACTCTAAACAATTGAATTGGATTTTTGTTTCTTTAAGTTTCATGCTTACCATCAAAGAGTCCATAATTATAAGATCGCATGACTTTAAGATTCCAACAGCCGATCATTACAACCAAAATAATCCTTGAACACGTTAAAAAGAACTCTTTGAATGAACGAAGATCTCAAATTATGCATCCAACAATTAGAAACACTACCTAAAAGGAGATTCTTCTAATCAAACAATCTGAATCTCATGTCATCATCGCTCTCCTCCTTACTCCTTAGGCTGCTCCTAAAAAAAAAAAAAAAAAAAACACTGAGGCATCAAATATTTCTATTTACTCACTCTAAAATCAATCAAATGTTTCAACCATCTTTTCCTCGGCGGCAGGAGCAGCAACAGCAACGGCAGCTCCACCTCCACCTCCACCAGCGCCAACGTTTGTCACAAGGTCCTCAATGTTCCTCTTCTCGCAAAGGGAAGAGAAAGGGGAAGAAGCAGGCAAAATGTTGGGACCATTTTAAATTAGTTCAAACTGGTCGTGTGATCGATGAATTTCCATAAATCAAAGCAGTATGTAATTACTGTCAACAACGATTGACATAGCAAAAATGCATTGGAACCACCCACCTCAACCGTCACTACAAAAAGGCATTGCGCACTATATAGATCCACTTTGGATTATGCATAAAAAAATTATTACTTTTAAAATTATTGAGTTCCCACACAACGCTAACAATATATTTAATGCTATTATGAACATTATTTGATAATATAAATGCGAGAGTAAAATTCATTCTTTTACGTTCGATAACGCTTCTATAAATAAGCCTGTTATCGATAAATTGCATATAGTACTTCAACCCGATTTCGGTGGTTTTTTATTTCATATTCGATGTGTATGCCATATTTTTAATTTAATAGTACAAGACGGTTTAAAACATGTTAAAGATGAATTTAACGAATTAGGAATGCACTAATCTATATCACTATTGCACCTGGTAGAAAACAAGCATTTGAGGAATTTTGTGCCGAAAATGGGGCGTCGCATACAAAAATATTTATTAGTAACGTATGACATAGATGAAACTCCACATACTTATTATTAAAATCATGTGAAGGTTTTGAACATTTAATTACTGAATTTTATAACAATAGGCATATTAGAGACGACGACGATAATATTTTGAATGAATCCGATTGGAATTTAGTTATTAAAATTAAAATTTTATTTTATAAATTTTTCGGGGTCTTACAAACTCCCCTCTTTAAAATGAATATTGTCCTCGAAATTCGTACATGTACTATCGGGAAATGGTCCATGACTGCTTTTATGTACTTCATATTACTCTTTTGCCAGATGTGTTCCCACAAACGTGCATTCTTTGAAACGAAAAATTCGAAGCCCATCTTTTCTGCAAGGTACATTTAGATAACAAGAAAAATGTCAGATCATAATACAACAATAAATGAAAAGATCATATAAGGAAATAATACGAAGACCACATAACGACATCATACGAACATCATACAATACGAAATTCGTGTACTATAAGAAACAATATATAAACTCAAGATACAACATCAAATAAAAAAAATCAATGGAATGTACCCATCTGTCGAGAATTACTGCAATGAACTATCGGGAATGACATTTCATCTGTCGAAATTCACCCATATGTCGAGAATTATTGAGGTTAACTGTTGAAAACTACTGTTCACCGCGATGCTGTTTCTCTAGTGAAGTGAATTGTCGGGAAATATATTTATGATCTCTAAGTAAACATGTATTATTCAAGAGCCATTTTTGACAATTTCAAGCAGGCATAAGCATTAAAACTTAGATATGTCAAGTATTTATCAGTGAACTTATCAAGTACTCCCTCCGTCCCATAAAAAATAGATTTGCTTTTCTTTTTCGTGTGTCCCAATTATATGCCACTTTTCTATTGAGAGTATAATTGATTTTTTAATTTTTAATTTACTCATATTTAATGTGTTTTGTTATCAATAAATATGAACTACTAGTATTTAAACCATTATATAAGTCACTGGTGCAATCGGGTATGTTGGTGGCATCGGCGTTGCTTGGAGAACAGATGGAGCTTGAGGTGCTGAAGGTGTAGCCTGAACAGCCAAGGCCTATTTCAACTCATCAATCTCTCGCCTTAACTCCCTAATTGTCTTCGCTTGCGCCATATTCCTATGTTCCATAATAATTGCAATCTCATTTTGAGGCGTCAACGATACTTACGCAACTTAGGAAAAAAAGATTTATAGCTCAGCATCATTTATTATTATCTCAAAAAAATCATTCAAGAGGAATACAAATGATAAAAAAGCGTCTGACACTAATCAATAGGAAAGAAAAAAGAATCCTACTAGAAATCAACAACAATTAAACCTAATTAATTCTACTAACATTTCACTCCTCTATTCATCATTGTCATCATCGTCACTAATCCAGCCTCTATGAACCTTAGGTTTCTTAGAAGGCAGCTCATCGTCTGAAATAGGTGAAGGTGCATGTTCACGAATGTACATCTCAGTAAATACACTATCATCATTGGGGATCGCAAGTCGGGCCGACTCCCACTGCTCAATTAGCTCCAAAAAGGCCTCATAGTAAATCTCTCGATTCGACCACCTCTAGCCACTCTTCTGGGAAGGTATCAATAAGAAGGCAAGTGACCCGACAACCAATGACCATATAGCCTAGTCACCTCTAACATCTCTCAAATGTGCTAGCCCATATTGTGCATTGGATTCCACTGATACTCTTCATATTGCCTCACAATCTCATATCGATGAGGCATCAATGAACTCGTCTTCCTACAAGTTCTCTTAATCCGTACCATCTATGTCATACCAATTATTCGAAGTCCAGTTAGTGGTTATCTAATAAGTTTTAGTTAATTCTCGAGGACTTAAATAGACATTGAATTAGGTCACGTTCTCAAAATGTTTGGTACAATAATGATTATCTACAAAAAGTATTCAAACTCAAACATATACTAATATTCATACATACCTTTCAAATGTTTCTCATACTCATCACATAGATACGAGTATATTTATAAACTTCTTTACCTCAAAATCGGTATAGAGCAGTTATGGCAAGCACAATGCTTAGGATCCTCAAAAATTTGATCAACTTTATATGTGACATCACACATCTAAGATATGGTTTCTAATTCAAGTCTACAGAAAATAAACCGTGCTCTGATATCAAGTTGTAATGCCCCAAATTCTCGGAACTCTAAGCTTTAAAAGAAAATCAAAGTTAGTTTAACCTCTTTGATGTTAATCAAAGTAAATTGTAAATGAAAAAAAAATAAAAAAAATTGGAGTTAAATATAAAATAATAATAATAATAATAATAATAATAATAATAATAATAATAATAATAATAATGGGAGATATTTGTCCATATAGACTTAGACAATTATGGTGTAATTTGATTTTTGGAAAACATCTCGAGGAATCTCAGCAAATACCGGTTGCGAAACAGCGGAGAGAAAAATATGTTGGGCATAGCAAAGTCGACTAAAATTTATGAAATTTTAATAGGGACTATAACATTCATATGCATACATCATATAAAAAATTGGGGTCTCGACAACAATCTTTGAAGCACGAAAGTTTTTTTCAACTATGCTGAAAAGTGTTACGAAACTAACCCTACGCAGTCTACTAAAATTGACATAACTTTTTCTCTAGTTAATATTTTAAGGTAATTCCAAAGATCACAATTAGAAGGCTCGTAAAATTTCAAACTCCATTGATTTCACTCTAAAACATGCACCGTAGCCCAAATTACACCATTTCCAAATAGGAGGATAGAATTTGAAAAATAATTTTAACATTAATTAAACTTATACATAGTCAACCCAACATTTATAAATTATAGTCGACATGCAGTGTATATAAAAATAGACGAAATAAACATTTAAACATTTTTTTAAAGGTGTCATCTATGTGTTCATAAGAGATTTACACGACTGAGAATTTTATTAAAAAGTTAAAAGCATTTCAAATCGTCGAGCACTTGCCACTATGCCAAACCACTGTCATGCCTCATAAGAAATTTAGTAGGGATGAGTACCACAATAATTACTCAATAGGAAATACGTAAGTAAATGGTAAAAAATATATTTTCTAGAAATGCAAACTTTGGTTATTCGTATCACCGTCAATTTTGCAAAGCGAACTAGTGATCACGCAGTCCGCTTACTCTCAGGTTTTGATAACCCCTTTCATGTGTTATAAATCATCTCTTAATATCTTATTTGAACCACCAAATGGTGCTTGTATTTTCTCATGAGTAACACAATAATACGTTTAATGCAAATCGAAAACAAATAATTTTACTTCACTTACAAAAGTGCCGAAACACCCTACCTTAAATGCTTGGAGTTTGAATACCCATTTGCGTTCAATTTGTAATAAGATGCAGCGTGCTCCTAGCCTTTCCTTTAGAAAATTTTCAAATTCAAAGTGCCTTATGTCTATGGGAAAGAGGGCGAAACAATTTTATGTATAAGTATAATAGTTTAGGAGAGAGAACATGGCTTTAGAGGTTATAGGAGATTAGTGTTTTTCAAATACAAAAATGATGATGGTGATTGGCAGTAACCGAAAGGGATTAAAAACAATGGTAAGTGGAATATTAATTATGTGTATAAATGGTGGAGTTATGAATGTGCAGGTTACTTTTTCAAATGAAATGATAGTTTTTCCTTCTTCTTTTTTGATAATTAACATAATGGGCATTAAGTGATTTGGACTGTTATGGCACTTAGTGGTTGATTCAAATGGGATGCCTAGTGGGGTAAAATGGAAAGTCGGATTGAGGGATGATAAAAAAAAATGAGGATGCATTAGTGGAGGAAAATTGTGAGTGAGAAGAAATAAATATAATGGGATGAATTTGGAGTTGTTTGGTACAATATAATCGGTTTATCTAATCTTTTTTTAATTTATGCACTTAACATATAAGCAGCAATTAAGAAAAACTATTCCACCTATGACCTGGAGTTCTATGCCATAGTTCAGTCCCTAAAGCATTGGCGTCACTATCTGGTACAGAGGGAGTTCATTCTATTTACCGATCATGAGGCCCTGAAGTACATTAATGGTCAACACAAGCTGAGTAGATGGCATGCTAAGTGGGTAGTGTACTTGCAGGAGTTCACCTTTACACTCAGGCACCAAGCAGGGAGCCTAAACCGTGTCGCAGATGGCTGAGCCGTCGTACTATGCTCCTCACCACTGCTAGTACCAAAGTTACAGGCTTTGAGACTTTTCCGGATATGTATGCATATGATCCTTCCTACGGCAGTATATTTCAGGAGGTAACTAATGGTCACCATCATGATTTTGTTGTGCATAATGGTTATCTGTTTCGTGGATTACAGTTGTGCATTCCAAATTGTTCATTGAGGCAACAAATTATCAGCGAACTTCACAATGAAGGACACTTTAGTCGAGATAAGACATGGGCCCTTATCTCTTCTGACTTTTATTTGCCCCAAGTTGACCAGTGACGTGGCTCATTATGTGAACCGTTGTTATGTTTGCCAGCGGTCTAAGGGGTTCTCACCAATGCGGGCATGTACACTCATTTACCTGTTCTTGAAGCTCCTTAGTTCGATGTGAGCATGGATTTTGTGTTGGGTTTACCCCGTACCCAACGAGCTGCGGATTCTATTTTGTAGCTTGTAGGAAGACTATGGATGCTACTCGGATTGTCCATCTTTATTTCAAGGAGATTGTGCATTTACATGGTGTTCCTCGATCCATCACTTCAGATCGAGATACTAAGTTCATCAGTCATTCCTGGAAGAGTTTGTGGGAAAAATTGGGGACACAACTAAAATTTAACAACGTTTATCACCCCCAAACGGATGGTCAGACCGAGATGGTGAACCGGAGTTTGGGCAACCTTTTGAGGTGTTTGGCAGGAACTAAACCGAAGCAGTGAGATTTAGCATTACCTCAAGCAGAATTTGCCTATAACAAATCGACAAACAAAACCACTGGCTTTCATTTCAGATTGTCTATGGTCAAAACCCATCTGGGGTGCTGGATTTAACCCCTATTCCACGCGTGGGACTTGTCAATCCTAAAACAGATGAGATGGCAGAGCTTTTTTGAGGTATCCATGAGCAGGTGAAGCTAGTAATTCATGAAAGCAATACCAAGTACAAGACTCGGGTTGACAGTCATCGTCATCGGGTACTTTTTGATGTTGGTGATTTTGTTTAGGCTGTCTAAACACGTGATCGTTTTCCTGTTGGCGATTATAATAAGCTTAAGAACCAGAAGATTGGGCCTTGTGAGATACTGCAGAAGATCAACAATAATGCTTATAGGTTGCGCCTTCCTGGTCATTTGAATACTTCTGATGTCTTCAATGTGAAACACTTAAGTCATTATTTTGTGGATTGAGATGACACTGATGTGAACTTGAGGATGAGTTCTTTCCAACTCGGGACGACTGATGATGAAGCATCCGAGTCAGATGCTGAGTTGTCAAATAACACATTAATGGCTCTAAAATATAATGAGTTGGTAGATCGGCGCAAATATGGCAAGTAGTCGCATGATTTTCGGTAATTGAGATGTGTTTTGGTAATTTAGCCATAACTTTGGCTAAGGTTATTAGAATTGAGATTATGACCACAATCCGAAAAGATTATTTCGGCGCACATGTCATGGACACCAGGCTAGGCTCGGTGTATACCTTTTTCGACCTCAAATTTCGCTGTTCTCCCCTCCGAATTACTATTTTTAGTTAAATTTTGCTATTTTTGGCAATAATTTGATTAGATGTCAGGAAAGGATTTTTAACCTCATTTGGGCTGAATTTTCTACAAATTACTTATTTATTTCGTATTTTATTTTGGCGTAATTTTTGGAATTTTGCCATTTTTGGTAAAATTCGGATTTTAACTATAAAGTCCGGCTTGTGGACTTATGTTCATCATTGCTTGATATAATAAAGTTCAATAAATTTCAGAGATGTTTTCTCTGTGTTTTCAATGTTAAATTTGTGTTCTTCCATGTGAATTAATTGGTAGAACTAGCCTGCAGAATAATCACTATGCTGCCCCGTGTCAGTTGGTATCAGAGCTTCAACATCGTCTTCCTAGGGTGAGATTTCATCAGTTTCAATGGCTGGAAGTCGTGGTCGTCATGGACATGTTCTGATTGAGGAAGTCCACCACCATGATCGTAATATTCAAGATGTGATGATTGAAGATTTGCAGAGGCAAGTTACGAAGTTAACCCAAAGCCTAGCGGCGTGCAATTTGGAGGATCGTGAGGTCTCCGATCTCGATTTTGATTCCACTTTTGAAAATCCATACCACCAACATGATCTATTTCGGGAGCACCGTGGTTGGGAAGAGCGTCATAGGGACCTCGATTTTCGGGTGGATCTGCCCGAGTTTTTTTGGTATGTTGCAGGCTGAGGGATTTATCGATTGGATAAACGAAGTGGAACGAATTTTTGACTGCAAGTAAGTCCCAGATTGTGTGAAAGTGAAACCGGTCGCCAACAAACTCAAATGCAGAGCATCTGCATGGTGGGAACAGTTGCGACGTTCATGAGACAGACAGACAAGGCAAGCCCGAGATCACTGATTGACATTTGGGTACATGGTTGACATGTCAGAGCCCATTTTTCTACAATTAATATGTAGATATATAAAGTATAAAATATAAAAGAAATTGAACAAGGAGCCATACACGGTGAAAACCTTATTTACAATTCTGTAGGTTAAGGAAGTCTGGTTGATTGATTGTCTCGATCTTGAAAAGACTGACTTTATGTGTTTCAGTTGCAACAAAGTCATGTGAATAATTAAATTTTAAATTCTTTCATACTTTCGAGAAGTAATATCCTTCTGTAAATTTTACTACGTATATAAAGAAAGATTAGGACAAATCTAATAGATGATTTACTCAAGCAATTATTTATTTATTATTTATTATTTATTTTGACAAGGTATATATAGTGTTTCATTAAGAAAAAACTCTTTATCCTTTTTTTTTTTTTCACCAGAAGGCATTTCAATTTCAACTTTTAGCTCTTGAAAATGAACCTTTAAAAAAGCACTAGAATAAATTAATTGGATATTTTAGATTCGAAAAAAAATATTTAATAATAGTGACGAAAAACTCATATATAGACGTTGCCATTTATCAGAAGAACAACATAAAATTAACACTCTTCATTTTATTTGTCTAGCACATGAGAGAAAGGGAAATAATTCCATCCTCAAGTGAATGAAAAAATAAAAAAATAAAAAAATTTACTTAATTTTCCTTCCCTTCATACCAAAAGGGTTTCTAGTTGTCACATGGAGGAATAGCCACTGGGGAGAAAATTGAAATCCCAGTGAAAGGGTGACCAATATGGCTTCGTTGTCAATTTATTAAATTATTATTATTAAATTAAATAATTGGGTTATTTATCCATATTTCTCCAACTAATTTTATTCACTATGACAGAAATTGAACATAATAGATGAATTTTGGAGTTATAGTTACAAAATTTTGTAGGCATATAAAGATGCTAAAGAGAAAAGAGAAATTACTTGCTTATGCAAATTTCACGTTGACTCGACTCGGTTCCTTAGCAAGTAGGTTCCTTTTCAAGTAGGGACTCGAGTTGAATAATTTATATGAATAAAAGACTCCTTCAATAAAGATAAATAAACACTTCATTGTTAATTATATAAGAAACAACTTTAACAAAAACTAAAAATAATATTATTTTGCAGTGACGTTAAAAATAAAAAATAAAGTCATTTTAAATAAATTTATTTATTTTGCTGAGATCAATAAACATGTAATGACATCAATTGGTCCACTGTGCATTGTCTTATTTCCAGAAATAAGTTGTTCTTCCATTTAATCAAATTCAATGTATAATGGAGCAGCCAAATTAGCATTGCATGACCAACTTGCTTTTAATTTTTAGATATAATAATTTACAACTTTTATGAATTTTAAATAACTTCGCATTCCCCATTACGATTATTAAAATATTTTTTTACAAGCAATGATATCTTATTTTCTTATATTGAGTTATATTGAATTAGACTGAACGTGATATAGTTTACATGAATTTCGTATGATAGAATAAATCTTTGTGAGTTCGATTGTAGTATTTTTGGGCCTATTATGCTCAGAGTATCGAGATAAAAAAAAAAACATAATGTTTATGGGACGAACAAAACAAAATTGAAGATATACAAGTAAATGTATGGTAGTATTAAGGACGGTTAAGTTCATGCAACAATTATTAACATAAACTTTTGTAACTTTTAAAAAAAAAAAAAAAAAAAAAAGTTATTCTAAATTCTTTGATTTTTTTTATTTGAATGATTGTGATCGAAATTTATCTAAAAGTAATCTTATCAAGAGACTCACCAAAGATTAATACGAGCACGAAGAAAAAAATGCCGTGATAGAAAAATTGATACAATCAATTAGAAGTTTATAAAAAAAATTGAGCTTAGTCGTTCACGTAAATTCCTTGGTATTTTCATTTGAATCATATGACGGATTGAATTTATCTGAAAATAATTGAGCTTAATCAATCATTTAAATTTAACTATTTATAGAATTACACAATTAAGAGCAAAATTTTATGAATTTCACTCTTATACCAAAATACTCAAAGGGTGTTTGAGGCACATTATTTTGAAAGAATGTAATTTGAAATAGTAAATTGATGGAGAATGTATGGTTAAACAATGAGGAGAAATTTTGGATTTACGTGTAATATTATTTTATTGAAGAATGTGTGGTTGAAATGATTTCAAATCACTGTTTAAGAATTTATTATTATTATTATTATTTTTTAAAGAATGTAGCTCAAATAAGGTCTCAATCTGAGCCTGAGAATAAAGGGATAATTGCAGCAAAAGTTCCAAACCTTTGGAACACTAGCAGACTTTTCACAAACATTTGATTTGTTACACCCGTCAACCCTAGTCTTTCCAAATGTTGCAATTGAAACCCTTTTGGACGGGTTTCAATCCACAATCTTGCCAGTTAACCAAAATTTTAACTTGGACCACATTTTTAATATTTTTAAAACGGGACAAGAGAGTAATTTTCTATTTATCACATTAAATAATTAAATTAAAAATAAGAAATAAAACAAAACAAAACAAAACAATTGTCTTCTTCCTCTCACCCCTACCCATCCCAAAAATCAACCACCCGACCACTTCCACCCACCTCCACGAACCACCACCATCTTCCCAATCACAATCGCCACCCAACAACCTTCACCATCCAACCCCAAATCCCAAATTAAAACCAAATTACAAGAGGTAGATAGTTTGTATTTTGGTTTGCTATTGGAAAGCAACTTTTAGTTGAAGGAACCATCGAAAGGTTTGAAAACTCAGTGGACAAACTTAGAGCAATAGCAGACGAAGTAAGAGGTAAATCGATAGATACTATTAAGGAAAATGGAAGATGCCGCTAAATCGAAAATGGGAAGTTCTTTACAAGAGGTAAGGCAAAAATCTGTTGAATTTACAAACCAAATCGAAGGGGTCGAGAGAATATCCCAAAGGTTCAAGACATGAATTCATGTTGCATTTTTTGTAGTTGAATAGACTATAATGGCCATTGCAAATCTTCTTTACTGCTTGTTTGGCATTTGTTTACCAAAATTTTATTTTACATGGCTTGTATTTTGGTTTTAATTTAAGATTTGGAGTTGTTGGGTGGCAATTGTGATGGGGAGGATGTTGGTGGCAGGTGATTGGTGGAGGTGGAAGTGGCAAGGGTCAAGTGGCGATGGTTATGATGGGGTGGGGTGGGGTGGCGTGGAAAAGACAATTGTTTTGTCAGTTTTGCTATGGTGCTAGGGGGATGTCAATCCCTTTGGCCGTTTAGCTTAATTCTTGTTTTGTTATGTTTCTTATTTCTTCTTTTTAGTTTAATTAATTTAATTATTTAACGTAATAAATAAAATGTTACTTTTTTGCCCCCTTTTTACAATATTAAAAATATGGTCAAAGTTAAATTTTTGATCAATTGAAGGAATTGTAGATGGAAACAATTCAAAAGGCCTCACTTGCAATGTTTGAAAAGGTTAACAATAACGACTGCAACAAATCAAAGATTTAGGAAAAGTTTACTAGTGTTCAAATGTTTGAAGCTTTTGTTGCAATTATCCACAAAATAAATAAGATAAGAATTGAGCTTTGCACGTTACACGCACCGTCTTAATACGTCACATCGTAAAGGACGGGGAAGCAAGTCCCTCCCTTCTTCCTTTTAAAATTCTCTTTCTCTCTCCCTTTCCCCCCCCCCCCCCCCCCTCTCTCTGTGATAAAATATAATACTGCAATTACGGCATACGTGTTGATCAATGAATCATGTAGTACCATCAAACATATATATATATATATAAGAATTAATTTGTGATTGGAGAGAGTGAAATGTGCAGCAATTACGTACCATGAATTCAATTAAGAAGCACAAACATACATTGTAGAGAGAGGGGGATGAATAATGAAATTGTGAAAAAAAAAAAAAAAAAAAAAATGGTCCACAAGCATTTTCTGCATCATTTTTCATCTCAAATGCACATGGGTTCTTTAGTTTCCTATCCTTTCTCTCTCACAGCAATTTTCTTGGTTTTTAATGTTTATTTGGTTTTTTCAATTTTTTTTTCCACTGCACATGCACTCCTCTCTCTGTACACAGGGGCGAATCCAGCATCAACGTTCAGCCAGGGTGGATGTTGACTTGGACCGTTGATCGTCAACAATCAACGATCGTAATAGTCCGGTCCGACCGATCGTTTATTAAAATTTGATTACATAATATTAAAAATTATTCAATATATATGTAAAATAATGTATTGTGCTTCCATTATACTCACTCTCAAATACCATAGCTTTGGCGAAATGTAAACCTTAAGACTTAATTGAATTCAAACCATCAAAATTCACATTAGCTGCCTTGGAATACGAGGCTTCAGAGAAGCCTCGTTTGCCTGAGTCCCGAACCACATGGACACCAATCCATGACCTCACCACATTTGACCTTATCACCTTTATTGTCCCCCATTGTATACCTCTGTGGTGCCAATTGACTATCAGGTGGAACTCTTTTTGGGTACCTCAACTAAATCAAACGAAACTCTGCCCAAGTACTCATCTTTACCACTCTCCTTCACAAAAATCTCCACTGTAGATGATTGTATACAATCTTTGGAAAAGGCAAAAATTTAGTCCGAATCTGCATTGCTCAAAGAAACCCTATTTGTAATTTCCAAGCTTCACTTCAGTCACAAGCTCACCACCACCAAACAGTGAAATCTCACGAGCCCTCACAACTCTCACATACAAATACTGCATTTGCTTAACAAGATCATAGGTAGAGCTCGTTTTATCCTTGTTCAAGTCTCCAAGGTGAGATCTAGTCTCCTTTAACGCAAACTCGTTAAACCCAGTTGAGTAGCCCCCAATCCCACCACCATGACCAATGCCGACGCTGTGAGCACCGCCGGTAGCGGCGGGAATAACAAGTCCAGGAATGGTAGAAATAACAACAGGCTTGATGGCTTGGCTCCACAGGCTTTGGGTGGGCCACATTTTGCAAACCTAGTCCCATTTTGTTGCTTTCTTGGCCCATTTGCAGTGGTACCATCAAGTTCCCACCTTGCTTCTGCATTTTCTTGTATCACTGAAGCAAAGGTTCCGACGGATCCAGCTAAAGCGGCCGCCCTAGCTTGCCACTAGCTGGATCCGCCACTGTCTGTACATACATTTCAATGTTCCCAAAAAACTTGGCTATTATTTTTTTTTTCTTTGACTGAGTACTTCAATGAGATTCTTTCAGATCTACAGTGAAAAGTTAGGCGCTGAATGAACTTGCCCTGTCCTTTTGTTCTTTTTGAACCAGAGAGGATTATGATCAACAATTCTTTTTTTTTTCTTTTTTTTTTTTGAATCATAGAAGGTAAGTTTCTCTGCTCATTTGATTTAATTTTTTAAGACACGTTTTTCGGTATTTATCATAATTTTCTACAATGTGTTTGTTTCATAATTAGGATGGAATATTGGAATTGCTCATTGAATTTTGATTGATTTCACTGTTATCCAATTGAACTATTCTTTGAGGTCTTATTTGAAAATCTCTTACCAATTTAGGGTGGGTAAACTCAATTTATTCAATTCTTGACAGCATCTGTAGTGAATGATATGATTATAAGGTAATTCTGGTCTCTTATATTTCATTGAAAACACTATAGCAATCAAGTCTCCTAATTTTTGCTGCAAGTAATTTATTCTACTGTCCACTTTGCTCAATTTCGAGCTGGGGTAATTTAGGCACTTCAATTTAACTCTCCACCATCATTTTTCTGTGCAGACTACATTTTGTTCCAACGAAAAAGAAATCTTGCAAACGTTAAGGCATAAAAAATACTCCATAATTGGACATCAAGTCTCGTATGTCAATGAATGATAGCACGGCGTTCATAAATTTGATGTTGATTAAATTGGTAGTAAAACCATTAAAAAAAAGTTTAAAATGTTGTGTGTGACAAAATCAGATAGAAGGGACTAAAAATGGTTTGTGAAATGGAGATGGATCTATCGGAAGAGACGGATATTGTCCTCTCTTCAATGTGGCCGGAAGATATAAATGAAGCCGGGAGGCAGTTCAATGTAGAAAGGCCAGAAGCCGATCAAGATATGTTGGAGGAGGTTGTAATCAATGAGGAGCCTACAATAGTGGATTTTAAGCATCTTTTAGAGCTTACCAACTACAGTGAGAAAGGCTCCTCTCAATTGACATATTTGGTAAAGAATTGTGAATATAAGCACGAAAATGCAGTATGGTTTCTAAGAGAAAAACTCGATAACCTTAGCAAGCAACAACAAGAAGTTGAACTCAAGAAATTAGAGATATTGGAAGAACATCGTTTTGAAAAAGATGGATATGGGGACGATAAGCGTCCAATTTCAATTTTGGATGAAAATTTAAGATACTTTTATCACGATACTCCTCGGAGAAATAACGATATTATCTTCCAAGATGAAATGTTAGACATACATGTAGTAGTATATGACAGCACCATATATCGGAAATAGCGACCCATGTATTTAGAAAAGTTGTTAGCAGCTAGTCTTGAGAGAGAGTGAGTATTGCAGGGAAAATTGCACGAAAGTATAGAAATCTTGAGAGAATACTCTCCAGTGGAGGAATTTCTTACATTTTATCCTCCAAAATGCACCAGTTGTTATAGGCCACCAGGTATGTTGCTCGAACAATAATCTTATTTTATTCATTTCACTGTTTGGCATTTCTCCATGAGATTTATGTAATATGGTCACTAGATGACAATATTATCAATTCTTCTCATATTTTTGTTCTCCAATTCTTCTTCTCTATTTACTTTTTTCTGGGACAGATCTTGTATAAAGTGCTTTCGTTCGTCTACTGGATTTACTTATCATAATTAACATCGAGATGATAATTAATTATATTTTTGTGCTGAAAAACTGCACGCCCGGAAATGAACTGAAGGACTTAATTATTTTCTTTGATCTTAGCTCGTCATTATTAAGTAATAAGTTAATTCACCCGAGTTTGTAACTCATAAGACTTTTGTCCGGTATTATTAAATTTATATGCTTTTATCGAGTCTAGTATTAATGGTAAAGAAAAGAATAAATAATTTAATCACTTAAGATGACATTGTTTGAATCTTAATTCTAGTAAAACTATTAGAAGATAGGAAAGCTAGACAAATAAACCACTCTTATATAATATCTTAATTGTAATTCCATAAAAAAGTACGATTGAAAAAAAAAAGGTTAAAAATAAGTACACAATTGGACCAGTACATGACAAGCCACAGTTCCAATACAAACAACTATTATCTCCTCTGGAAGTTGAATGACCAGATGGAATAAGCAAAGATGAAGGTGAACAGAACGACAAATTTGAGAACTATGCCCTAAACTGCCCCCAAGAAAATCATGTTTATATCCAAAATAACTACTTATGAATTGTTCCACAGGCATACTTTGTTATTAGCAGCAGAAACTTTAGATATGACTTGTATGGTACGTTGGATTTCAGGGTACTCGATTAAAGAAATTAAAACTTGACCATAGTATTATCTAAATTCATGCTATAATGCTTAAGTAAATGAAAAGATGTGTTGTTGCAACTTACAGGTCATGAGACGATAAATCCGAAGAACAGGTTCCAAAATGCATAGAAGAAAGAGGAGAAAATGGCAGCAATACTGTGATTTGGAGTGACGGCCAAGGTCATCGTCATCGTCATTATTGATTATATTATTAAAATTTTAAATAATATAATCAGTAATAATTAAGGATTTTTTATTTTAGTAATTATTTCGTTAATTTAACGTAATTATTTATAATAAATTAATAATATAATAAATTATTTTCGTCAATTTAATGTAATACATCAAGCAATTGAATAATTTAGTAATCAATAATAATTCAATATTTTCTTTAATTTAACGTAATTATTTATTTAGTAATTTATGTAGTTGTAAAATAATTAATTAATTAAATTTTTTTCAAATAAATAAATTGTTAAGAATCGAAAAAATAAAGAAAACGATTAAAAACAGTTAATTTGGTGTAATGAATTTGAGATAATTTTTAGTTTGATGCAAAATTTGGTGTAAAATGACGTAAAACTTACCTCAAATTTTGGTACAGCATTGGAGATGGTCTTAAGGACCCTGAACTTGAACAAAATAGGGATGAAACAAGAATTGATACATTTAATTCTAGATAGGGTTTAGAGAGGAGGATGCTATGTGTTGATGAACTAAACATGTTAGTTAGGAACAATGATACAACCTAATTTTGATAGTTTTATTTCAATTTCCATGTTCTGACTTCCCGTATGTTTTTATGCTGTGTTTTTATTATGGTTTTTAATGCTTTGAGTTTCTTCTTAATTGTTGAGTATTTGAGATTTGTGTTGAGATTTTTTTGGTGGCACAAAATCATGATGTGTAGTGTATCATGCAAAGAAAGTGTCAATGGAATAATATATTATATTAAATCACTTAATCAAATCTCTTTTTCAAATTTAAAGCATAAACGTTGATTATATGATAAAATATTACTTCATTTTCCCAATTCCGGTTATTCATGCAATCAAAAATCATTTCTTTTCCAGTTTCCTACTCAACAAACATGTGTAAGCCATCCTTACAAATTCCCAAAATCAAACTAATTAAATAATATTAAAGTACAACTAATAAATCAATCCAACTTTTTTCCATTACACACACGTGACCATACCTTAATTAAATTCAATATTTTATCATAAAGAAAGATTTACCAATTCTATTAAATAAACATGTTTACAAAACCACATAATTCAAAACTAGTAAACAAAAAATTGTCATTCATAAGATTATTAATTTTAGTTTTACATCAAATGCAGTCTCTTTTCAAGATCACCTAATTAATATAGGGAAAATTGCTTTCACAGTACCAAACATTTCACTTTTATATAGACTTGACCCAAATCTTTAATTTGTGACACTCACGGTACCAAACATTTTAAAAACTCGCATCTGAAGTCTAAATTAATATAAACCGTTAGTTTTTCTGTAATTGACAAAAAATAAAAAAATCTGACCAAATGTTGACTAATGTTGGATAAAAGGGTAACTTTACATTTTTCATATAACAAACTAAAATAAAATAAAAAGAAAAACACCCACGAAAAAAAAAAAAACAAAACACTGCCACCTACTACCATCACCATCACCCATCGTCGTCGCCTACAACCACCCGCCTGCTCAACTAACATCAACATGGATAAGCCAACCAAGACCAAATCAACAACGAGGCAGAATCCACAGCCCAATCAGAAGATTCGAGGCAAAGAATAAGCTACCTAGGACGTAAAATTTGTTGGGCAACGTGTGGGAGGAACAGGTTGTGCTGCAAATATAAGTCGACCAAGACCATATTAGCACCATCAAACATATCACTAGGTGAGGGACTATGCCCCCTGGTTGGGGAAGCAGGAACAGATTTAGCCATAGGGGGCAAATCAAATTCAGGGGCTATGGTATGCAAGTTAAGTGAAACAGCCCTTTTGGCGGGAGTGAAAGTGAGCAAAAATAAGCAGGTCTAGCCCAACATTTAGAGATGGAAATCATCCTCATAATCCCTTTCTTTACCATCGAACTTAATCTTAATTGGGATTGGAATCATACTAATTTTTGAGTTCTTTTTCAAGCTTTTGTGGTCTTTATTAACGAAGTTAATGGAGTAGTGGTGCAAGAATTAGGTGGGTGATGGTGATGGTATCAGGTGGCAGTATTTTGGTGGTTTTTTGGTTTTTGGGGAGGGTGGGGTATTGGGAGGTGAGTGAAGAAGATGAATAGTATTTTTCTTTTTAATTTTCCAACTTCTTAATAGAATTAGACTTCACAACTTAACAATTATTAGGACTCCAGTTCAAACATAAAATCCTAAACAATCCTTAATGATTTAGACTCCACAACTTAAACAACATGCACTGGGGAAACCAGAAAAAATGAAAAGAAACAGAAATTACCATAAGAAAGATACAAATTGTCCAAGCCAAAACTAACTAATGTCATAATCAAAAGAATCAATCTCGAGCAACGATGCCAAAAATTTATTATGAACTTATCCTCTAAGAGGACGGATTATAAATGAGTAATAAAATGTTGAGTCAAGTATAGTCCCAATGAAATTGATTATCAATTTTACTTTAATTAAAACGAAATTTAACATGATAGCAAAGCATCACCATTCCATTACCGAATATCGCCCCTAATAATCGAGGCTAATTAAAAAGGAGTACAATCAGTCCAAGAAACAGAAACATTCCCATTATCCATTTAAAAAAAAAATATACATATATATTACAACGATATCCACTACAACTCACACAACTCTCTCAAAGAGCACTTTAGATATGTGGAAGTCAATAGTTTCTTGAGAGCAATTAGCACCATAGTAAAATGTTTTTGCAACCATTAGAAATGTTTGCTTGACATTCTTATTAACAATGGATTCACAGACAACCAACTCCACAAGCGCCTGCATGTTCTGTTCAATTTCCCTGCTGCATTTCATGATAATATTTTCTGCGCTGCAATCCTCTATTCCCAGTACCTATTCATCACATAACACATGAGAATTGAATTCAGAAAAAGAACATACTAAAAATTACAAGGACTTATAAATTTATCAGTTGTCCTATAAGCCTCACCTTTTCATTTTGATACCATTGAAGTTGTTGACAAACTTTGTTGGTGAGCTTGGAGAGACGCTGGTATTCAGGATGCAATATTGACTCTTCGCATACAATATGGCCTGCACAAATGTTTATTATGTTTACTAAAAGCTCTGGTCCTTCGTCGCACTCGACTCCTCTATTTAGTTTCATTAGCCATGCTCCCCACTGTCTCGTACAACAATTACAAAAGATGTCACAATTAGCTAATTCGTTCTTTTTCTATGTGTAAGAATGAAACAATGGGGAAATAATGTGAACTCACAGCATTATGTAATTGGTGGCTGATGTCTCGGCCGAGGATCCATCGAGCATCTGTCGAGGCTTGGTCTAGGATTTTCGATAATATATTGAGAATTTGATGTCCAGTCTTACTGCTGCTAGAAAATAAATATAAAATATATAATCCACATTTAGATTATATGTCCAAGATTTAGTTATTAGATAGACAGAATATGGTTTTAAAAAAAAATGATTATCTACATGATTTCAGAAAAATGCTTAATATATGATATTGTAAATAATTAACAAATAAATTCTGGGCTAATTGACCTTTTTGTTTTGGTACGGCCATTGATGTTATTTCTGAAGTTCGCTAAAAAAGCAATCACTTCCTCCGAAGATGTAGCTTCATGATTGAGATAAGATACAATTATCTTAAAAATAATTTGAGATTTAGCCCATGCAAGTCTCACATTTGACCTCTCTGGCTCAAATATGCTTGCAGCAGCCAAAAAATAGGCATGAAGAAGGTACTTTCTTGTTATCCCAAGCTCTTGCAAATTGTCATTTGCATACCATCTGTGCAAGGAATTGAAGAAGGGATTAATGAATATAGTGTAGTTAAATGACAAAGATATTTGGGTTATATACTCACTCTTCGAATTCATTCCATTCAGCCTGATGTTGTGCCTGGCATCTATTGTAATCTAATTTTGCCAGATCAAGATAGACATTGTTACTGATATCTGGCATCCTACAAAGAATAATAGAAGAATGTATAAATTAATTTGGAGTATTCAATTCAATTCAAGAAAAAAATAGATAGAATGTAAATTATATAACTATAATGTCCCTGTTCGACGTAACTAAAAAAAATCAGATTTTTAGTAAATTTTGGTAAAAGTTGATAAATGTGTGGTTGAAAAGTTGTAGATTTCATGAAAGTAAAATTTTATTATTGACTTTGACTTAAATTTTTATTAAAAATTTAACCTAGATCAAACCGGGACTAAAATTTGAGTGACTTTTTAGTGATAGAATAACAAAGAAAGTGACATTCTAAACAAATTTATATATAAAGATGTGACATTTTAGATAAGTATATGATACAAACACATTACGTGACAATTCAACGGAAAAAGTAACATATAATGTGACTTTTGAAGTGAATAATATTTTTCTTGTACTTTACGTTTTCCAATATTTTTCAAATTATATTTTTCTAACCATCCACAAAATTTCCCCTAGTTACAACAACTCCTAACTGAGAGGCTTAAAGCAGTCCAATCCGCGCTTCTGGGATTCCCTACATGGCCGCACTAATTTACCATGTCCAAGCTTGAACCAGGCAAAATTCATGTTAAATTTATTGAGTCTGATTATCCCAAATGAATTAATCAATATATTTAAGTTATATTGATTAGTAAAGTATTACAAACAACATTTAAATTAATAAATTTGCAACTCCAATAGAGTTGTGTGTGAGTAGCATATACCTGTACAAAGTCTTGCCAATCCATACATCAGTTGCGCCACCGTATTTCTCTATGTAGAATCGAGCCTCGACTCGGGGTAAATCAGCATACCATGGTAATTCAAGCTCTTTCGTTATCTGCATCGTTGTATGTCAAACAAATAATTACTCTTTGACACCGGCACAGATGTAAAGTGTAATTTATTTTTACAAAAAAAAAAAAAAGGAAAAAAAAAGAGAGATTAATTTTGTAGTGATGTTTATATAGAAATTGGTTCAGTACCTCATCATAAAGTCCATCAGATATTATCCATTTATCTACAAGTTGATGAGATGCTAGCTTCTCTTGTAAAAAAGAGTAGGAGAATTTCTTGGCTTCTTCAAGAATAGTTTCTCCAAGGAATTGAACTTGAGAAGCCCTGTAGAGATTGAATATTGGAGTTGCAGATTCAATCATTTGACCCCCAAAGCAAGAAAATTTATTGTCGTTCTTGAAGTGTGTGAAAACATCTGCAAAAAATAGACACTCCATTAATATTACTTTCTTTCTCATATATTTGAGATCAGGTCCAGTTCTCTTAAGATATAAAACTCTTGTTTCTGCTTTGATAATTTACGTATTTCGATTTACAGAAAAAGAAGAATGAGAGATGGGTGCGCCTAATCCTACCGGGGTTAACACTAAATCCATGCAACCTTAGAAGCCTGAAACCCATGGATGTATCATCTATATCGCAAAATCCGGAATATCTTGCACTGAAAATTCCTTCGTCGGTCCAAAATCTATAAGAGCAAATTCCATAATCAGTTGCCATAGAGATTCAAGATAATGATGTAGTTAAGCCCATGTTTGACAACCATTAAAACAAAACTTTTTTTTCTCAAACTCATTTTCAATCGTACATTCTCGTAATAAAATATTCTGCAATACGTGAACTAAAAACTTTTTCTTACATTTTAACGGCACATACTCCAAAAAATAACTATTTCAAAACTCATTTTTTCTTAAAAACTCATTTTAACGATTGTCAAATAGGGGCTAAGTTTATTTGTTTTCTTATTTTATTTTTACCTGTAGACATAACTTAAAAGGTCAGTAATCTGTGACTCGAAAAAGCGGGAAATTCCCAGGCGCTGTAGTCGATCAACAGCCCAAAGTCGTGGGAATAAATCAGCTGGATATGAATGTGGCGCTGAAGAATGATAAATTACGTGAGAGAAAAATAAAATTATTTTTCTATTAACTCATCAAACTTGAGAGATTTTGGGATAACCTAAATTCAGGTAAGTAAAAATTGAATTCTTTTTTTACCTCCTCCATTAAATGTTTTCACAATATCATCCAAATATCTGAAACAGTTGTCATCTTTAGTCTCCATCAGTGCAAAGGCCGTGGAGGATGGAGAAGTTAAGAATGAACCCAGTGGAGTTTTCAACCTCAGGAGCTTTTTCCAGTCCAAATTTTGTAATCCTTCCAAGCTAAATAGAAGAGATGTTGGTACTGTGTGAATCAGGTCTTTAGGTATCCTGTAAAATTAAAAGGACATATTGTTATGCACGAAATCATATTTAATGCAAATAAAAAATGCACGTCGTCTTCAGAGGAAAACAAAATAAATGGGGCCTTTGTATTTTATTTCCTTCAATTAATATATCTTGTTCAGCAAAAAGACGAGTATTCCATGGTCCACATAATAGGAACGCAAAGGTATTACCTTTTCATTTTTCGATCTCTTGCAGCATAAATCTCTTTTACGACAGGAGCATCATAGGGAATATCGTCAATGCCTAAGTTTCGGGTTCTTTCAAGAAGAGCAGGAAGTACAATTTCAAATCCACAGGTCATGTTTTCTTCCTCCGCAGTTTCAAGCTTGTGTATATTTTCTTTGATAAATGTTATCCCTGAAATAAATATTAAGTCATTCATTAGCCAAATGTCCCAATATTAAGAAGTTTGCATTACAAATACTTTTTGTAACTCCTTGAATAATTAGTACCTTTTTCAATTTTTTGGGAATGAACGTTCCATGATCGCAGCGCAACTACACATGCTAGTGTATTGACTAGCCGATCATATGCTAAGAAAAAATGTTCGTCACCCCACGAGCCATCTGAGAGTTGATTTTCGGCAATCCATTGAAGACTTGATGGGAATTGAGGAAGATCAAGTCCTTGGAGATTTCTAACAAGAGCAATCCATGCCGTGTCATAGGGTGAAATGCTTGTTCGTCCTTCTCCCATAGTCTCCAACGTCTCCTTAATGTGATCAATGTCGCCCTTTGCCATGGTTACCTTAGGAAATCATATAATTATGTTACTACGCTTATACTAATGAATAATCAGGTGGCATCGTACCAAAAACACAGGTCTCCACAAAGTCATAAGACCATGTATGGGGCTGAAGCCTTCCCTGTGCTGAATGGCGAAAACACGAATAGCATGCAACTTAAACTTTTAGATTGGATAGTTCAACAATAAATATAGGGGAAAGCAAAGATTTCAGGTTTAAAGATTACGATCACTCTTTTATATCAGTCCTTCGCATGTTGAAGACTAGAGTAATAGTAGTAGCACCAAATGGCAAAAGAAAAATTTAATGATGTTTAAGAATTGAAACTTTCATCTCACCTCTAAGGCTTCCCCATTCTTCAGGACATCCATTTCATGTACTTGTGACAAATTTACGTGGTCTGCGATAAAAAAAAAAAAAAAAAATACATGGTTATTGAAGTGGATACTTGATGGATATTTTTTGTAAATTTATTCCATTCAAATAAAACTTACCGCGATGGACTACTTTCGGAATGCATTTTCGATTGACATCTCTCCCAAGCAGTGAAAGTCCTACAAAATATGTATTACTGTTAATTCGATTACTCAAGTCATCCTAATTCGGTCCCACAATAAAAATTTGAAGCATGAATGGTAACGATAAGGTTTGCTTCTGTCTGAATGTGCATCTGATTTTCAGACCATGAGTGGACACCAGCAGTTCTTATATATGAGGTGCAGAGGCTGAAGATAAATATAAAATAACGGGTAAATAGCACAAAACATCCCTACCTTTCAAGATTTTTTATATATGTTTACAGATAACTAATAATGTAAAGTTTTTGTTCTTCTTAATTGCTTACAGAAAATAATCAAGAACTTACCAGTGAAAAATTCATTTGAAGGGCCTTGATTTGCTACAGAAAATGGTGTTTTGGGTGGAACTGGTGGAAAACAATGAAGCTGCAAAGTGGACAAAGCCTTCATTTTGTGACTTAGAAAGGAAAAAAGACTGGGTGTACATACAATGCAATGATATATTTGGTTCCATTCCGTCATATTTATAAGTATTATTCATGCTCAAAGACTCTAAAGTATACTTTTCTACGTGGTATAAAAGTAAGCGTTCAACGTCATAAGAATTTGAGCCAAATTAATTTTTCGGGCACCAAAGCTTTTCAATAATACATTTTCGTTTGGTCATGAAATCACTGATGCATATGGGCTATTCGTAACCTAGTGAAGCTAGTCGATCTCTTACAAACAAGCTGTATGAGGTGGCACAATATAACAAGTCATGATAAAGTGCATGCTTGATAAGCTTAATTTTTTTTTTTTTTTAAAACTAGTCAAATATAATTTTAATTCACATATTTTATAAGATCCACATTTTACTATTCACTTATTATTCACACATTCCGTATAATACACAATTTATAAATATTTAAATGCGGTGTTAAACAATCACAATATTATTTGAACGTAGAGCTTTGACACTGCTTGGTACACTTCAATAAGAGCTTGTTTGGGAGAAATTTGTTGATTTTTTTTTTTTTTTTTTTTTTTTTTTTCAAATTCATTTTCAACTACACATTCTATGATACATGACTTTTCCAATTTTAAACACACATTCTCCAAAAAAATCAACTTTTACTTAAAAGATATCTTCCAAACAAGCTCTTACGACTACGTACTTTGAGATAGTAGGTATAATACTCAAGGGCGGTTAATGCAGTTGTCCAGAAGATCACTTAAAAATTTGAACATCGGGAACATCATATAATTATACACAAACAAAGAAAGACATCTTTCCAGTGCTATTTAGAACGATTAAGATTCAAACACCACAACTTTTTTTTCTTTGAGGGACTTATAAAGTACAGAGTGGATGTTTTTTCAACACTAATACCACGTTAGAACAATCATCACAAATTATGAATACTAATTTGTTAAGAATTGAGGTGACTCTAGGTATAGTGTCAACATTACCTAGAGAATAAAAAATATTTGCAAGAACAAAGTCACAATTTGTATTGGTTAAACAAATTGTTGAAATTCTAAATGAAAATATGACAAAAAAAAAGTATTACAAGAACCTTTTGTATCTTTAATTAAGAATATGTACGAAACAAGAAAGAGGGTATTGTTGAGGCAGTTGAAAACAACACAAAGACTAGTGGAAAAGACATGTTTTTGTTTTATTTTAAAGATATAGGAGATGTGTCAATCCTTAAACCCTTAACCTTGGTTGGTGAAAAAGATGTGACCATATGTTTTGTTTTGATTGAGAACTTTCAAAGTCAACTATGTAGCACAAAAATAAAGCAGTTGGTCCGATAAAATGTACGGATAATAATTAGGTAACAGTTATGAAATTTGTAGATAAAATGTAGTGTGATTGGCTTATAATCAATTATAAACTTTGCCAAAGATACACAAAATTAATATTAGAATATTGAATGTACACGATTTAAAATATTTTGCATGTTAATCCCAAAAAAATTCCAACTTCTTTAACACAAATTCTCCAAAAAAAAAAATGACTATTCTAAAACTCATGTTCCTACTTTGGTTGACAATAATCTTTGTGGTAGGGCTGTAAACAAAAATCGTCAAACCGGAAAAACAAACTGAAACCGCATTTTGGAAACCGTCGGTTTGGTGCCACGTGGACCCATCAACGAAATGGTTTTGAACCAAACCGGTAAAAAATGGTTTAATTTAGGTTTGAGAAATTTTATTGCAATTTAAAATCAAATCGGATCGGTGAAAAAATATATAAAAATAAAAAAATAAAAAAAATGAAATTTTCTAAATTGTAACTTGTAAGACTTTTGTGTTGGACTTTTTATTTATTTTTAAATGAGACATATATTCCATAGCCTTTTAAACTGAAAGTCTAAAACGATTTATCAATCAATCCCACATTGTATTTCATATAAATTACTATCACAAAAAATCATCAACTTACATAACTGCATACTACTTCAATGATTAAACAAATTTCAACCAAAATCAAAATTCTACATTGAATTTGGCATCCTTTAAAAAATTATTACAATTTCTGGTTCTGTCGATTATAATTTGTAGAAATATAGATGAAATTTTTTGATCGGATTAACAACTATTTAATCAAAGTGAAAACAAAATAAAAATTTCGGATTTTAGAAATGAAATTATATATTGTAAATAAATTTATTTAGGTATAGATTTACCCAATATTCTAATTTGGTTTGAGAATCAGTTAATGAAATAATTATAAGAAGAGAAAAGAAAAGAATCAAAGAGAAGAAGAAAAGTGTTGAGGTCTAAAATGAAGAAGAAACTTTATTATTTTTTATAAAAATGATTGAAAATTAAATCATATATTTTACCAAAAAAATAAAAAAAATCATATGAGAATCATCTGGTTCCCGTGGTTCCCATACTAGAATCAAGAACTGGACTAGAACCGATTAGTTCTTAATAATTTGTCCCAAAATCAAATTATTTTTCTAAATGGTTTCGGTCCGATTCCACCGGTTTTTAAAAAAATGCACTCCTAAATTAATGGCATAAAAGTAGTCAGACAAAAAAATATACGATGAAATCGACGGTTTAAAATCGGACGACAGACAAAAAAAAAATATACGACGATACCGACAGTTTAAAATCGGACCAAATCGTTAGGTTTATGTTTGAGTTTTTTCAAGCCGTTTAAAATGATTTGATTTAGGTTTGAGTTTTTCTCAAACCGGTGTAAACGATTTTGTTTAAAAATTTATTAAAAATTGATAAAATCGGACCACTTACATTACTACTTTGTGGTAATGGGTTACATTTCAATTTTATTGAAAAATGTGGCAGTAATCATACTGCTACACAAACTAATGAACTACTGTGATTCAGCTGTGCTTATAATTTGTTGCTTTTTTGACCGAAAAATCATTAGTACACTACAAATTCATGGAATTTGAAAATGGAGACACCGTTCAAAATCAACTGCCACACTATTTCAAATTTTAGTAAATGCAGCAACTAAGCTGAACCACAATCTTAGGTCAAATAAGTTTCCGTAAGCAATTAGGATTCTTACCATATTTGGTCTTCACTAAAATTTAAAATAAAATAAATTTCTCTGTTTCTATAGTGGTTCAAATTTTTAGCTTAAGGGTTTCAAATTTTAAATTTGGTGTATGGGAGGAGGTTATTGAACATTAAAATTTCACTGTTATTCATTTAAAAATTTTGTAAGTGTCATACTTATGATTACCGAATCACATGTAGAGATATTGATAAGCCACACACGAGAGAACACATTAAAGATAAATTTTATAAAAATAAATTTACTTTTATCACTAATAAATTGAACTTTTAAATTTTGAAGTAATTTTTTTTTTATCTCCAAGCATATTTGGATGAACCCTAAAATAACTCTTAAATCGAGCACGGTTATTTCTTTTAGATGAGCCCATATAGTACGAGCCTAACATATTATTTTTCTTTAATTCGTAATTAATTTGTACTTTTTATTCAAAATTCAAAACCCATCGAACTATGTTACATGAACTTTGCTACAAGTACACCATACTTTACAGCATGGTGTACAACCCTCCTCACACAAGAGGGGGGCCCACAAATTTTTATTCTTGGTGGGGCCCCGTCTCATGTGAGAGGGGATGTACAGCATGGTGTACAAAATGCATTTTTCATGTTACATAGGGGTGTCAACGATTCGGGTTGGGTCGTGAGCTCAAAATCAAGGCTCGGGCTTGACGAACCAGGCTTTTTGAGGGCCCGAGCCGAGCTTTTGTTTGCCCGGGAAAATTGGGCTTGACCTGAGCTTTGGCTCGGTCTTTCCCCGAGCCAAGCCGGGTCCACTCGTTTTTCTCTCTACATTCCATTTTTTAAAAATATTTTCGAACTCACGGACCGACTTGGGCTCGGCCTGTCCTCCTAAAAAAGGCTAAGCTCAGTTCCAACGAAACATGAGCCGAGCCCGGCTCGGGCTTTTTGTGGGCCGAACCCGGGCTGCCCAAGCCCACGAGCTTATTTGCCACCACTAATTGTTACATCTTTAAATCGAATCAATCATGATCGAGAATTCATTTCTGTAGCAATTAAGCTCCCTTGGGTAAATCATAACTCAAACATGTCGAATACAAAAAACAAAAAATTGCAAATTAACCAAATTGAAATCTGGCAAATCAAGAAAATTTGTGCAAAAAATCGTCAAGTGAAACTGCACGAGGTCAATTTTATCCTTAATAAGCTTTGTAAGAATGGCCATCTTCCTCTCTAATGACTTTTCATGGCAACTGCATCAGTCTTCATTTGGACTTGGAAATCTGGAATTTTTGCAATCTTGATTTAGTGCTTGTTTGGTGAGGCTTAAAAGTTGCTTTCTAAAAAGTAGATAAAATTTCCTTTTTTTGAGCAAAAAAACATTGGTGAGAGCTATAATTATTGTGGGATTAACAATTTCCTTTTTTTGAGCAAAAAAACATTGCGGACCATGATACTGATAAGCACTTGTAAGAAACCCAAACATGTGCGTGTCTTCATGGTTGCTAGTTATTAGGATTTTATTGTATTGACGATTCTTTAGACAAAATGACTAATATGAAAAGTTGTAAAAGTCAAGAAGTCAACAGGAATGTTGGCTCATCTTGTAGGATTTTTTTTTCTTATTTTTGTTTCTTATAGAGGAACTTTTCAATGAAGCTACCTTCTAACCTGTCAAAATACTTCAAAAAATTATCAACATATTCAAAAACAGCATTTTAATTCAAAAGTATATTTTGGCTTTTCAAAAATCTGTAAAATTGGTCTAAATAGTATAGCAGTCTTTATTGATGATACAAACTTTTCCGCTTCTTCATGATGCAATACAACTGCCTTGCAGTGAATGTTGTGATTGAGATTTGAGAGTAAACCATATTCCAGGAAAATATAGTCATAGTCTAATCTGGAATTTATATCTATAGGGACAGGTCAAATCTCCCAACTTGGACCATCGCAATTGAAAGGGAAAGGGACGGGTCTAGTATCCCAATTTGGACCATCACAATTGAAAGAGAAAATGAATTGCGGACCAGGAAGTAGACATTTCTGGATATGTTGAACAAGAAAGCCTTCATCATGCTACATATATCAAACACAATTTTTAGGGTAATTAGCAAAAACGTCCCTATTATTTGCACTCATTGTGGAAATAGTTTCTATCATTTCAAAGTTGACATTTATTTCAAAAACGTCCCTATTATTTCTTGTGTAGTTGGTCCTTTCTGTCATATTCCAATAAATTCTTCAGTGAAATACCTATCATTTACCTTCATTGCATTAAACGTCCATATCGTTTCAAATTTGATATTTGGGAAACTCAAATTGATCTTTTTTGCACAAAAGGTTCTTACAATCTATTTTCTCCATTAAAATTTTGTCAAATGACTAATTTATCCTTCTCTTTAAATAACAAATAGATCCCTAAACTCATATCCTATACTCCTTCATTACCACCAAAATAATTAAAAAGAGAATTGAAAGTATAAAAAGAAGTAAGAAATGAATTAAAAATAGAAAAAAAAACAAACAAAATAAAATAAAATGATGCTTCTTCCTCATCGAAGTTTCTTTTGTGTCATATATAGGAATTTATCGATTCTTAAACAAAATCTGAACAAAATTCAAAAGCTGACACAATGGGTATATATGTATATATGTGTAAGTAATTAGAGGAAGAAGATAAAAACAAGAACTTGCTGAAAAATAGTTAAATCTTTAAAATAAAAAAATCCCGTAATTTCACAGAAGACAAATAGATATTGGAATACAAAACTTGATTATGGAAAAATAACTAAATTCTTGGGCGCTGCCACAGTGGAATGTGGAGAATTGGTGGTAGCGGCGGCGATTGATGGCATGGGCAAAATTGGATGAGTAAGAAACAACATTTTATTTTATTTTTCATTTTTTCTCAATATTTAATTATTTTCTTACTTTTTTATACTTTTAATTCTTTTTTATTAGTTTGGTGGTGGTGGGTAGGTGATGGGTGTAGAAATATGTTAGTCAATTGAGAAGATAAAATATTTTTCCTTTTATTAAATGTTTATATTATTTTATGTGAGATTTGTTTGTATTTAAAAAAAAAAAAGAACTCTAGATGCAATTTTTTATCTTATTAATTTTTCTATTTGTTTATTTAAAGAGGATGATAAACTTGTCGTTAGAGAAAATAGACAGTTAAGAATTTCTGCACAAAGAAAGATTAATATGAGTGTCCAAATGTCAAAATTAAAATGAATGACGATTTGTGTAATGAAAGCAAACGATAGAGACCTTTTGCACCAATTATTTATATTTTACGAAAGAATTTAACGGAACATGACTGAAATGACCAACAACACAAGAAAGGTTTGAAATAATGATGTAAATAACAAGTTTGAAATAATAGGGACTATTTTTGCCATGAGTTCAAACGATAGGGACATTTTATTTTATTTTTTTGCTAATTACCAATTTCTATTTCTATATAAGACCCTGTTGGACACTCTTTATCGCTCATACTCATTTTCAACAACATCTTCACACAATATAATATTTTACATGTAAACTCAAAAAAAAATTCATACTTTTTAACCATGTATTATTCAAAAAAATCTCTATTCAAAACATTACCCAATTTCTCTTTATAAAGGTCATCAAACAAGGGCTAAATTTGTAACTAATTAAACCTCTTCAGATTTTTAATAAATTTTAACAAAAAAATAATGAAATGTGTAATTGAAAAAATGATAAAAGTTATGAATCACAAGAAATGTTTTATTAATATTAATTGTTGACTTTGATTTAAATTTATAGGGGATAAATAGATTCGCAATTGATAATTATGACAACACTTCTTATCAATTTAGTTTTTCTAAACTATTAACAAGCCCATGTTTGAGCTCCACTCTATAAAAACTCAATTACATATTTTGCCCAATAAAATAATTTTACACGTAAACTGAAATTTTTTCTGAACTTTTTATCCATACTTCCTCTAAAAAAACCCTATTAGAAAACCTATGTCTCTCTAAAATATATAAATAGGGCTCAAACACACCTTAAAAATACTAATACAAGTCGGTCATATTGAACAAGACTACCTTTAAAAGATAATTATATTTTTTCTTTTGTTGTTAAATCTCATAAATATTAATATATGCTCTCAATCTTGATTTAATAAATATTTTTTAATTAAGAGTAGTTATCTATTTGAGTTACAATGATTGACACTAATTCAAAGTCTACATAGTCAGCAGATGGATATGAGAATATTTATTTGAATGGTGAAAGTATGAATTGACGATTGTTTCAAGTCTTGATCATGGAGTATCAAGTTGAATATATTTATTAAAATGTGTGATTGAAAAGTTAATAACAGTTGTGAGTCTCATAAAATGTGTGGTTAAAAATGAGTTTTAAAAAATTAATTTTGTTTCGTAGTGGTAGAATTCTTAAATTTTAATTTTTGTGCTACATCTTATCATTAGTGTTGCCTCCTAAAGTGGAATCTTATTACTTACTCTTTTAGTCGGTGAAAAAACTCCATTATTAATCTTAAATTATTTTTTAATTGTTAATTACATACAGACTTTTTTATCAACTAGTTCTCGCCCGTACAATGTATGGGATTGGTTGTTTTGTAGGAACTGTTAGCATGTTAAATGTGTTCAATTATCTTTCATATAATTACTTGTTTTTCATAAAACATTTGATAACTTTACCTATTCAGAAATTTCAATCATAGAAAAGTAGGTTGATCCAAAAAATCTTGATGTAATGCAACAAATGTTAGAATTCAGATAAATCAAGGTATGAAGAAAGTATATACTGCAAATCATAAAAAGGTGAGAAAATAACAGGTAGTCCAATTAAAAAAGAGAGATCATAACTTATATACAAAGTTTCATCTCGAGGCGTAGAGAATGATCAACATCTGGGGAAAACTGATCAAAAGTTCTCTACAGGGGACGAAGGGAAGATCAATTCTCAGATCTTACCAAATAGAGTTATAGAAATTCAAATCCTGTGCACCATTTGGTCAATTAGAAGCTCTGGAGCATGCGATGCACCAGAAAAAAATACTTATTGTCCTTCATGAAGATCTTCAGATAATACAGCCCTCCTAACAATGTTATCATTATCGAAAGCACTAAAACCCGAATAAGGACCAGAAGAAAAAATGGATGATGTTCCATCAGACTCAAAGGTGGTGGATGACTGCCTAAGATTGGATCCAGGATGGGTAGTTATAGCAGAATCATGATACTTCATTGCACGTTGCACCATTTTAAGTGACTGCACCACTTCTCCAATCGTAGGCCTTTGACTTCCCTCTGGGGCAACACAAGCTGCTACAATTGCGCAAACCCGTACGTATAAAATCTTTCTTTGGGTACTTATTGTCAAGCCTTGGATCAACAAGTTCTTCCAATTGATCCTTATCTCTAAGTATTGGCCTAGCCTGAAACCAAATGAAGCCCCTTAAACGATTAATTTATAATCAGTGAATGGAATTTTTATCATTTAGTAATTGATCCATCAGATGTTAAAAGATCATTACGTGGCTGGACAAAATATTAAAATTTGTATTAACATATGAAAACGTGAAATGTAAAAGATTAAAGATGGAGTAAAGATTTTGGAATATAACTACCCAAGTAACAAGGTTCTCTTGTCCTGATGGTTGGGATATATCTACAGGTTTTCTCCGGTCAACAATTCTAGAAGAACTACTCCATAGCAATAGACATCACTTTGTCATTGCATACTTTGGGGTTACATAGCTGTAAAATAGAGTGCAATTCAGTGCAAAGTGCATATACAATCTTGGTGTAACAAGAACTTTGAGGGAGAAACTAATCCACCATCTTCCAACTCACAAATCTAAATTGTGTAATACAAAAACAAACAAACCTCTCTAATTATAGCGGCTTTTAAATTGAAAAATAAACTAACGTCTTAGTTTTACTTTTATATTTTTAATAAGCTGAAACATAAAATGAAGGGAGAAAGTACGATAAGCTCGTCATAAGCAGGAATATAGATTGTGAAACTTATGAATAAGAAAATTTCCAATTTCTTGTTGTTTTTACCTCCAGCATGGGCATCCCCAGCAATCTGTGTTGCCTTCTTTGCAGCCTTTTTTTCAAATGCCTTTGCATCCCTATATATAACCAAACACATAATTAAAAAGACATAATAGAATCAGACCATTTTATTATCTATACAACATACCTAGAATCCATATGCTTTTATGGGAAGATCTTGGAAGGGAGGAAATCAAAATTAGAAATCAGATCCTAATTAAGAATAGAATTCTAAAGCTGAGCAAAATCAACCAAAATTACTAACAATTAGATAAGAAATATGAACTACATCCACAAGGATAAAACCATGGAATTTTGAAAGCATGTTAAAAACTAAAAAGAAAGAAAGGAATTACCTTTGACAAAAGACTGCTTTGGGGTAAAACCATCATCTTTAGTCACAGGCAAAATTACATACATATCCATGCTTGAAAACAAAAGTTAAGAACTCACTAGAAAAAATTTGGATAAATGCTTCAAAATTGAATTACATCCTAATTCTGAAGCTCAAATGTAACCAGAAACTAAATTTTCTCAGCACAAAGTAATTTAGCTTCCAAAATCACCCAAATTTAGGCAAATTAAAATCAAATTAGAACTCAATGAAAATGTAGAGAATTACTATAGAATTCAATGAAATCACGGATAAACTTTTCCTTTTGAAAGATGACTTTGCTAAATCAAATTTGACTCCTGAAAACAAATAGGAATTTAGTAATATAATTATTAAATGGTATGATGAATAAAAATTCATAATTGGAAATGTAATTCAAAAGGTGAACATTTAATATATGCATAGGTGTAAAGAATAATTGATTTATACATACCTCTGTGCTATGTTATTAGGTATGAATTCAATGTCGAGAATTTCTTTGCTCGGATATGATTATGTAGTAGTATCTTATTCAATGAGGACGTAGAAAGTATTCATTAAAGCATATATCAACGACAATCTTTCGTCTGTATGAAGTCATTCTGAGTGGAGAAACTGATTCTATTGGATGGCCTAGAATGAAGCATTCTATGTATTTGAGCAAAACAATTCCACAGTTTGGCCTATGAAAGAAACAGTTTGACGTTAAATTTGATTAGTATGATAAATGAACAATTATGTTAAGTAGGGAACGAAATATTATAGTCAACGCTAAATAGTTTAAATACTTATCCATTATTTGCACAAGGTTGATGATGTCCATCCCCATTGACCTTTTCGTATTTTTCTTTATGTAGCGTATGTAGACAGCGAATTTTGGAGACATTAATAATGTTGTCGTTACATCAACTAATGCATTTGAATGTGCTCTGATTTGTTCTGGCGTATGAACGTTGTGACTGCAGTCGTATATTTGAACTTTCCATTTAGGAATATTGACAAAAAAGAGATACCAAGTGTTGCCTGGATATGAATATGAAATTAATAGATACTTGCATCTTATCCATGGACGACCGGCTATTGGAAAAATGCCATTACGTATTCTTGTAAGATCGAAAAATTTGCTACATCTGTAATGCTATTCGTATCCCGAATGTTTACTTGTGCTATCATGTGACGAGTACATTCATTTTCATAGTTGAAGTCTAAGACTGCATATTCTTTTGAAAAAGTGATGGAATCGTCGTTGATAAGTCGTCTGTTCCTCCATACCAGACATGCCATGTAAGCACAGGTCAATGCATTCACTTACTTTACTCCAACTGTGCCCAGTAAATTCATTCACGAGAATTGCATTCTGTGCATACATCAATGGAGAGGACCAGTAACCCCATATCCACCAACCATTTACTTCATCTATAACACAAACCAGAATTTATGATATAAGAAAATAGATTATATGAATATGTACATAATCTATTTAAACATTCATTTTTCATTTTTTTACCTATTGACAGGACGAAACCACCAAATGCAAAGAGTAGGAGCAATGAACATAGGCCAAAATGCAATAATCATATTCCTCCCCATTGTCCCCAATAAATCTGAATAATGCTCCTACTGACTAATGGAGCAATAAAAGTAACAAGTACTGCTTGAATAATCTGCAAGAAATAATCTTGATTAATAGTTATTTCAAGATCAAGTTACTCTTACCAATGGGACCTATCTAAAGTATACACAATACATGTCTCAACCACCAAGTGTGTGTTTGATGTGCAGTATTTAACACAATTGGACAATTTAATGAACAATTTTAGCTTCTTGTTTGTTCATTACTATCCAAACCTCTCTAACAAACATGCTACAAATGTTTAATACTTACCTTCCTATATATGGATCAAATCCAATCACGTAGTAAGTCAAAAATACCCCGATAGCAACTTCAAGAAAGGTAATAGGGATTTTCAGGACTCAAGAGGAAAGTGTGTATGCCCATGGGGAAGAAAAACATATCTCTTTGCTTGTAGAAAACGGGAAGTTTAAAAATTGTCATGGCAAGCTCTGACATTCCATTAAACATGATCATAATGACAGTAAAAAATAGTGTGCCAGTATATATTCCTCCATCAGTTACATCGTCTTCGTGCATCTCAGTTCGAAAGAAAACTGTCATCGCGATTAACCCCATAGTATAGTAAGCTGAAAAAGGATCCAAAAAAAAAAAATTATTAACAATTCAATTCCATGTAAAAAATAGATGAACATTCCGTAAGAATGCATGCCTAGAAAATTTTGAAGATATAGACAAATGAGTTTCTCTTCATCAGCAAGAGTTCTCTATCACTACAAGCTTTAAGCAGCTCTCTTTCCAACACCGTACTTTTGGGTTGATAAAGTCGCAGGATGACTTTTGCTTTTATCGAAGACTGTTGCAAGATCGTCCCCAATTCGCATTCCAACACAAAATATTGGAATGCCTCGGCAAATTCCCTCACTGGGATAAACCTGTAAGGCTCGTGCCCCCAATATTGCTGCTGATCCTTCTTTGATGTCACCGGCATAATTGTTTATTTTCACATTAGAAATTGTTAGAAGACCAAATTTAAAGAAATAATTGCGTCCATTCTCTTAAAATTTATGCTTTTAGACAATGAGGTTCAAAATGGTTTTATAGCGGGCAAAAGGATCGTCAATTTTATTTTATTTTTTATTTTTTTGGGTTCCGATTACTTGTCGCAAGAAGCCAGCCACTCCCTTTCTCTTTGGACATTTGAAACCCATAGATTCAAAAAACTTGAGAACATTTTCATGAGGGCCCTGATAAACAATCTGGCCATCAAATAAGAGGACTATGTCATCTAACAGATCGTAAGTCTCAGGTGAAGGAGGGAGATAAACGCAGTTCCTTTCATAATGTGGACATATCGGCGCCGCATATTCACAATTTGGTAAGTCATAGGACTGTCCAATCCAATCGATATCTCATCCATGAAAAGTGCTTTCACTAGTCCAACAAGCATCTCTCCTGCAGTTTGAAAATAATTTTATCACTCGGAATAAAATCAATAAACTAGTACTAAATTTCTTTATTTTAATATTGGGTTTATTTACCAGTAGTAACATGCTTTTTCTGTCCTCCAGAAATTCCCCTTATCATCTCATCCCCGCCCAAAGTGTCTACACAAATTTCCAGCCCCAAACCTTAAGAATATAATTTGTCATCACATTTGCTTCATCACCTTCTATAGCGGTAGCCTATATTGCAACAAAACTATGAGGTTAGACCATTGATTCAATTTGATTGAAGTTACCGAAATTTCAAAAATTAGACATTGTATATAACTCCGATGTGTTTTTCATAGGACGGTCTAAAGGAGGATCAAAGTAGGTTGAAAGACCTTTAGACTTTGTCAATTCTTATGAAACAAATACTTATCAGTATCATGTTCTTGATATCCACACACAAAAATGGTGTTTCTAGTTTGAATTTCACTGTTTGAACTAACCAGGGATGACAAAATAACTCATTAAACCCGATCTCTGCAGGCCCCGTCTCGAGCGGGGAGGACATTACCCGCTTAATTGGGTATTCGGGGCGGGGGCGGGGGCGGGGATCGTCGACCCAGGGCGGGTCCAGGTATTAAGGTCCCCGCCCCACCCCGAAAATTTTCAAAATTTTAACTTTTATTTTTAGCATTTTATTAATTAATTTACTTCCCCTTTTCAACAACTATCCCAAGTATCACAGACCAAAGTGCTAGCAGCAAAATTTATGAAAATATTTATGTTGAAGAATTAATACCAAAACCAAAACTAACCAAAACGTCAAAAAGGTCAGCTTACAGAAGTCTAACTCTATAAGAACAAACCTAGAAGAGGACCTCAACATCATAATCATCAATACGAAAAATACTTTCACTAAGAACTAATAGATTCTGTGAGAGTTATGGAACCTTGATTCCAAATGATAAGATACAGTTAGCAAATGAACATAGTAGAATTAAAGTCATTCTACAATATAACTTTTTTAAATTAAAAACGAAAAGGTCAGCATTCACTTTAATTTTAGTATCATTTATCTAGTTGAGTTATACAAACTTGCAAATGGGAATCGCCTATATCTTCATTTGGTCGAAATGTAAATAAACTAAGCTCCATGAAGTTGAGAGTATATGTTGAATCCCCAAGACAAGCTTCTGGGTACTGCTCTGTGTATCACTATGATGCACCGATACGAACACGTTATCGTGTCGGATACGTCGACACGTGATTTTTCGAAAAAGTACCGACACAACACGTCATCGACACGTTGATTAAATTCTTTAAAAAATTTCATTTGTATAGTATAAATTTAGTTTTATACTTATTATTGATTTTTCTTGTTGAAATTTTTTAAATATAAGTACTTATTTGTTATTTATTAATAACTCTGAATTAAAAATATACAATAATTATAGTAAGAAAGAAAAATAATTATTGTAGAGTGTCGGGAGAGTGTCGGTATCGACACGAGTCCGACACGTGTCGGACACGGACACGCTATCTTAGTTAGAGTGTCCGTGTTCTAAAAGTTGCATCCAAATCTCCATACGTGAACCATTGCTGGCATTCTTATACTAAACGATGTTTTAAATGCCAGTTCTTATTTTGTAAGAAAGAAAAATAATTATTGTAGAGTGTCCGGAGAGTATCATAATCATCAAGACGAAAAATACTTTCACTAAGAACTAATAGATTCTGTGAGAGTTATGGAACCTTGATTCCAAATGATAAGATACAGATAGCAAATGAACATAGTAGAATTAAAGTCATTCTACAATATAACTTTTTTAAATTAAAAACGAAAAGGTCAGCATTCACTTTAATTTTAGTATCATTTATCTAGTTGAGTTATACAAACTTGCAAATGGGAATCGCCTATATCTTCATTTGGTCGAAATGTAAATAAACTGAGCTCCATGAAGTTGAGAGTATATGTTGAATCCGCAATACAAGCTTCTGGGTACTGCTCTGTGTATCACTTTGATGCACCGACACGAACACGTTATCGTGTCGGATACGCCGACACGTGATTTTTCCAAAAAGTACTAACACGACACGTTATTGACACGTTGATTAAATTCTTTAAAAAATTTCATTTGTATAGTATAAATTTAGTTTTATACTTATTATTGATTTTTCTTATTGAAAATTTTCTAATGTAAGTACTTATTTGTTATTTATTAATAACTCTGAATTAAAAATATACAATAATTATAGTAAGAAAGAAAAATAATTATTTTAGAGTGTCGGGAGAGTGTCGGTATCGACACGAGTCCGACACGTGTCGGACACGGACACACTATCTTAATTAGAGTATCTGTGTTCTAAAAGTTGCATCCAAATCTCCATACGTGAACCATTGCTCGCATTCTTATACTAAATGATGTTTTAAATGCCAGTTCTTATTTTGTAAGAAAGAAAAATAATTATTGTAGAGTGTCCGGAGAGTATCATAATCATCAAGACGAAAAATACTTTCACTAAGAACTAATAGATTCTATGAGAGTTATAGAACCTTGATTCCAAATGATAAGATACAGATAGCAAATGAACATAGTAGAATTAAAGTCATTCTACAATATAACTTTTTTAAATTAAAAACGAAAAGGTCAGCATTCACTTTAATTTTAGTATCATTTATCTAGTTGAGTTATACAAACTTGCAAATGGGAATCGCCTATATCTTCATTTGGTCGAAATGTAAATAAACTAAGCTCCATGAAGTTGAGAGTATATGTTGAATCCCCAAGACAAGCTTCTGGGTACTGCTCTGTGTATCACTATGATGCACCGACACGAACACGTTATCGTGTCGGATACGTCGACACGTGATTTTTCGAAAAAGTACCGACACGACACGTCATCGACACGTTGATTAAATTCTTTAAAAAATTTCATTTGTATAGTATAAATTTAGTTTTATACTTATTATTGATTTTTCTTGTTGAATTTTTTTAAATATAAGTACTTATTTGTTATTTATTAATAACTCTGAATTAAAAATATACAATAATTATAGTAAGAAAGAAAAATAATTATTGTAGAGTGTCGGGAGAGTGTCGGTATCGACACGAGTCCGACACGTGTCGGACACGGACACGCTATCTTAGTTAGAGTGTCAGTGTTCTAAAAGTTGCATCCAAATCTCCATACGTGAACCATTGCTGGCATTCTTATACTAAACGATGTTTTAAATGCCAGTTCTTATTTTGTAAGAAAGAAAAATAATTATTGTAGAGTGTCCGGAGAAAGAATGAAATATGAAATATGAGTTCGTACGAGCGATGGGAGGGGACAGGTCGCCAAAACTAACATGAAACATGTAGTCGACCCCAAATTATGGGGGAATAGATAGCATAAAGTAAGTGATAATCGTTTTACCTCTATTATATTCGTATGGAAGTTAATAAAACTGGGCAGAGCTCTGCTTGCGGTATGGGCTTCAGCATCAATATTTTGATGCTCAAATCTCACTTCAATTGTCGGCAAATCAATTCCAACTCTGGAGAAAACAAACAGAGCAAAAGAAGTTATAGAAATACATTTGAATATTAAACTAATTGGAATACACTAGACAGGATCGCCAAACACGACACAAATGTAGTACCTGTCAATTCTGTTCCTGAGCTTTAACAAAAACTTCTCGTTATCTTATTCCACGACATTAACTAGCCTTTCGATTAAATTCTTTTTATCCTGAAATCAAAGATCATGAACATCAACTTCATTCACGCCCTCTGATCCATATAGAAGGCATTTTCTCAAACGGTCGAACGTGGAAAGCCTTTCGCGGGCAGCCCATTTAAGAGCTTCTTCGTCATCTTCGTCACGCGATGAACGCGAAAAATCTTCGATCCCGGTGTTCCTCCGTATGGACAGTATTGCTCTCAAACTACCATGGCTTCTACTACTTGCTCTAAAACTATTACTAGCTCTGATAATATCACCAGTATCCATCCCTATCCTACCACCGAAATTCTGCAAAATTATCCCACAAACACTACAATACTTATTCGTATGCAGTCAAGCCAGTCGACAGGCTCTAATTCCTCTATACAGGCTGAACACGAGATTGCAACAATCAAAGGAAGAGATCGCCCACAGATGAGAAGGAATTTTCAAAGAAGTAGAGAGAGAGAGGGTCACAGAAACTGAAATCGTCTTTGGTACGATTGAAATAATAAATGTGCCATTTTTCTACCCCCAAAAAATATCCTCAATGGCAATTATGAATTATCCTTCAATGGCAATTAATAATTGAAGACCTTTATCAAGAGTACACATCTTTATGGAAATGGCATTTAAAACCCAATCTTGAGGGTTTCCTATCGTCCTGTTCTTAGAGTATTGTGGAAGAAATAAATCACGAGATATGTCTCAACAGATCAGAATACAAAAGTTGCTATGCTGGTGCCCACAAAGAGTCCAATTTCAAATCTTGTAAGAGACGAAAAGCCAGTAACAATTGCCCCCGTTTGGCCCACATTATTTTAAATTTTAATGGGTGAAATAATATTTTTTTTTTTAAGAATGCGTGATTGAAAAAGAAATAAAAGTTTTCGATTTATGTGTAATATTATTTTATGTAAGATTGTATGGTTGAAAATATGATAAAAATAAATAAAATTTAATTTAATGGGGGCCAAATGGAGTAAAGTTGCAAAAAAAAAAAAAAAAAAACGAAGTCAAGCATATACACAAGATTTTATTTGTCCAATCACATTTAATTAGGGAATCCTAGGACGATTGAAATAATAAATGTGCCATTTTTCTACCCCGAAAAAATATCCTCAATGGCAATTATGAATTATCCTTCAATGGCAATTAATAATTGAAGACCCTTATCAAGAGTACACATCTTTATGGAAATGGCATTTATTTAAAAAAAAAAGGTTGAAACTCTTGAGAGTCTCCTATCGTCATGTCCTTAGAGTATTGTGGAAGAGATAAATCACGAGATATGTCTCAACAGATCAGAATACAAAACAGGTTATGCTGGTGTCCACAAAGAGTCCAATTTCAAATCTTGTAAGAGACGAAAAATGAATGGTACAACTACTTCTATAATACTACAGAATGAGACAAAAGCCAGTAACAATTGCCCCCGTTTGGCGCACATTATTTTAAATTTTAATGGGTGAAATAATATATATTTTTTTTTTTAAGAATGCGTGGTTGAAAAAGAAATAAAAGTTTTCGATTTATGTGTAATATTATTTTATGGAAGATTGTATGGTTGAAAATATAATAGAAAAATAAAATTTAATTTAATAGGGGCCAAATGGGGTAAAGTTGCAAAAAAAAAAATCGAAGTCAAGCATATACACAACATATTTGTCCAATCACATTTAATTAGGGAATCCTAGGAATCTCTGCTATAAAATCAAATAAAAAAAAATTTGGTTCATTGGTTCACGTGAACAATGACACTATGTTACTGTTCATACACTGTTGCGTCTTTTTTTTTTTTTTTTTATATAAAATTGTATGATTGAAAATAGAAAAAAATGAGATTATATGGTTGAAAATGAAAAGTTGGAAAAAAAATTCGAAGTCAAGCATATACACAACATATTTGTTCCATCACATTTAATTAGGGAATCTCTGCTATAAAAACATTTTTTTGGTTCACGTGAACAATGACATTATGTCATAGTCTCTCTTTTTTTTTTAATAGAAACAAAAATTATTTTAATTATAAGGCACACAAATTATCCCACGAACACTACAATACTTATTCGTATGCATCTATCAAAGGGAATCTAAATCTGGTCCGTTGATGTCAACGGTCCAGATGGTTTTAAACAAGGGAGGAAAAAAAATCATATTTGCAAATGGAAATATTAAATTGAGGAAATACCTGTGAATGGCCTGTTGAAATGGTAGTATTTCCACAATGGCCTTTGACCAAATAATAGGTGAATAAAAAAAAGAAAAATGCGAAAACTGAAAAAAAAAACCCATCAAAAAGCCAAAAATACCCTCACCATTTACACAAACCGACTTCTCTCTCTAAACCGACATTTTCTCTCTCTACACCGACATCTCTATCTCTCTCTAAACCGACCAAAGTTGCACACCGATGAGCAGCCTCTCTGACACCGCCGACAACGCATACTGAGCTCTTATAGGTTAGCTTTTTTAATGGCTGAAAATGGACGTTTTTTAATTGGTAGTAAGTTGAATTTTTGTACATTTACTTGGATTAATAGTTCATATATAGGTTAGAATGATGGAGTAGATAGATTGTGGACCATTATTGGGATGAAACAATGAATTTTTGGCAAGTTTTACCTTCTCAGTCGCCGAAAATGACAATTTCAGGCGATTGCTCGACTTTGGGGGAAAATCGGCTGTTTACAGCCGGTTTTCAGGCTGTAAACAGTCGGTTTTCAGCCTGTTTGCAGCCGGTTTGACCGACTACAAACAGCCGTTTTGACCGGCTGTTTGCAGTCGATTTGACCAGCTTTTTAGTTTTAATTAATTTTTTTCATTTAAAATTTTAAACAATTTAAATTTTCGAACTTAATTGTTATTCTGTATATTATACATAAAAGAAATTTAATAAAATTTAATTTTTTTGATATAATAAAAGAAATAACTTTAAAATGATAATTACGAAAATGAAATAATATTATTTTTTTAATATAGTATATTCCAAATATAATTAAATAATATTTGTATTTTTTCTTCAATAATTTCCTTTTATTTTAAATTGCATATATAAAATAAAGTAAATAATTTTTTTAATTTAATAATTTACTACCAAAAATCAAACGTAATGTAATTAAATAATATTTGTATTCTTTTGTCACTTTAATAAATTTATTTATTTTTATTTGTATATATAAAATTAATTAATTAATTTTAAATTGATAATTACAAGAATGAAATATTATTTTGTAAAAAAATTAGCGCATTCTTATTTTATTTTCATTTGAATATTTTAATTAATATAAAATTCTTGAATTTAATATTATTTGTAAATAAATATTATGTTTTTCAAAGTTAATTAAATAATAATAAATAATAATATTATTTTAATTTTATATATATATATATATTAATAATTACCGAAAATCATATTTAAATTGTTTTTTGCTTTCATAAATTTGTTTTGTTTTAATTAAATGAAAAAAATGAAATTGATAATTACCAAAAACGAAATTCAAAGGGAAAATTTAAATTGATAATTATTTTTTCCCTTTTTTTACTTGTAATCTTTTATGTAAATCTGTTTTGCGTATAATTGTTAGAATTCGGTTCACTTAATTTTTAGAGAATATGTTGTATTCCAGTATCTATTGTTTCATGTGCTAATAATTTAAATTTTTGCAGTATGGAGTATCATTTAGATGCGACATTGAGACAGATGTCAGGTAAGGCTACCTAGAATGGTAGCCTGAACAGTTACAGAGCAGTCCTGGATCAGTTGGATGCAGAGCATCAGGATATGCTTCAGCAGTCCTTTTTGTGGCCCATGTACGAGTTGAGACACTTGCAGTTTTCGGGGCAGATCATCGATGCCCTACTTTGTCGATTGCTGAGTCCAGTCGACGGCGATGCCCTCCATTTCGATCTTGGGGGCAAAGTCGCCAGTTTTTCTGTGTTCGACTTTGCGATGATCACTGGATTAAACATTACGGGCGTTGATGCGGGTCATACCGGTACGCAGAGGGCCAGTAGGCTGCATGACACATACTTTCGCGAACACATCGAGGGTGCAGGAGGCGGGGTCAGGGGGGTGACCCAGATGGCAGGTGAGGTGGGGAGCCTCGAGGAGACGATGGCGAGGGTACAGGAGGCGGGGTGCAGGAGACGGGGTCAGGGGGTGCCCCAGATGACAGTTGAGATGGAGAGCCTCGAGGAGACGATGGCGGGGGTACAGGAGGCGGGGTCAGGAGGGTGACCCAGATGTCAGTTGAGGTAGGGAGTCTCGAAGAGACGATGGTGGGGGTACAGGAGGCGGGGGTGCAGGAGGCGGGGTCAGGGGGGTGACCCAGATGGCAGTTGAGGTGGGGAGTCTCGAGGAGACGATGGTGGGGGTACAGGAGGCGGGGGTCAGGGGGGGTGTCCCAGATGGCAGTTGAGGTGGGGAGCCTCGAGGAGATGACAGAGACGGTGGCAGATGCCGTGACCCCGACGGCGGTGGAGAGTACGATCCCCGAGGTGGTGGAGGCCGATAGTACACCCGGGGTGGGCACAGGGAAGAAGCGTGTCGCTGCCGACGTGGAGCGGGTGGTCGACAAGAGGGCCAGGTTACCGTCGCAATATGTCGTTTCTCCATTTACAGCCGAGACAAAGAGGAGGACGTTCACTGATGGGACGTACCCCAATCTCTTCAGGGAGATGGACCCCGCGAAATGGAGACTGTTTGAGTCGGTATGGAAATCGATGAGGCTCGGGTATGAATTGTATTAATTTATTAACGTGCATTACGTTTACTCTACTACGCGTCATTTAACATTCATTTTGTATTGTTTTCAGAGCCAGCCACACGATATCTTCCAGGACGATCCCTGACGCATACAAATGGTTCCACGACATCAACTGGCCTGGAGCATGGCTCGCCGACGATGTAAGTGAATTAGGCTTATTGTTATTGATATTATATATTTACCGTTGTATATGAATTGAAATAATTTTTTCAAACGTAACGTATTGATTTTTCTCGGTGCAGCACATTGACATGGCCATGGACTTGTTGCGTGATCGTGCTAGACGATTTCCAAAATCGTTTGCCCTTCCTAGACGACTCATACTCAACACCGAGTTTTCACGTGCTATTGTCATAGAGTACGATTCGCTCCAGCGTTTGGGCAACACATACACGATCCCCGATTACATGATGGAGTGGGTACTCGGAGTGTGGCCGAGTGTTGAAGGGAAGCCTTGGGAGGAATGTACACATCTGTACATTCCAGTGATCGCGAACCTACACTGCTTTGCCGTAGAGATCATATTCGCGAACTCCACTATCTATGTGTATGACTCCAATCATTCGTGTCTGACACAAGGCCAGCTCGAACAGGTCTTGAAGCCTCTAGCTGTGATCGTTCCTATGATGGCTAGACAAGCGGACGTGATTGTGCGAGATAGACTAGCCATCGTGCGGAACATGACGACGACGAGACAATCCGTATCGTAAGTGTTTATACTTCTGTTATTACCTAGAATATTTTTTTTTTAACTGCACGATTTCTGATGTAAATTGTCTAACACATTATGATATTAATTGCAAGGGCGATTGCGGCATGTTTGCAATAAAATACATAGAATTTTTTAGTATAGGACATAAGGTTGATGGAATCAACCAATCATGGATTAACATTTGGCGTCGGAAATTAGCATGTGACTTGTATTTTTTCAATTGTGATCCGTAAATATTCCGACAATTATTTGTATAATTATAATTAATTGTAAATATATGTATATTTATAAATGTATTTGAAAGTTTTTTCGGAAATCAATGATTGTAAATATAATATATATGAAATTTATAAATACTGGCATGAATATAAATATTATTCATTTAACATCAATGACATTACACAGTCAACTAATTGTCACTCAGAGGAACTTGACTATTACAATTTAGACGAGTATGACCGACTTCTCTACATCTACCGTACCTACGCGGTCGAGGAAATTCTCCAGTGGAGGGTATTCTAGAAGTACGTGGACGTCCAGGGCCACGCGGTTCAATTATCGGTGGTGACAAACTACTAAATGAGAGCATACGGTCAGGAACTTCCCAATCAGCTTCGTCTGGTAGGGGAAATATAGTGTCTGCATACGCTGCTCTCCAATAATCAGCCGTGTAATAATTAGAGCATAATGTACTCGGTGCAAAATCTTTGTGCATAGCTACTGCGACTGTATGCTCGCATGGAAAACTCTCCAGTTGAAATCAATTATAAGTGCATGTGTTGATTGTCAAGTCCACCATGTATGCCAGATGACGTGAACAATGTACAGAGAAGCGTGACTCATCCAACGGTTCCACAACCAACCTTCTCCCGACCTCCGCAGCCTTGAATAATTTATCCTCTTGGGCCGGGGATAGCATGCTCGTGCAATTCTGTGATTCCGCACGTCGGTCGTGAAACCACTGCTGCAGCTTAGTACGGATGTTCTCAATCATTGCAATGATTGGCAACTCTCGATCCTTCTTGAACAATGAATTCAGAGACTCTACGTTGTTCGACGTCATCAAGTTGTACCGACGTCCTGGAAAATGTGATCGCGCCCAATGTTCCATCCCCATTTTGGTAAGATACTCCCATGCTGGGTACGACTTATTTCCTATCTCGACCATAAACATATTACAGTCCTTGACACTGTAAGCTTCCGCCGCACTCCTAAACAATCCAACTATGCCTTGGCCCCTATACCTAGTTTTTAGATTACCCTGTATATGGTACATGCAGTACCCGTGATGTGCTTCGGGGAAAACTTCAGCAATAGCATTTATCAGAGATTGACCCCGATCAGTTATAAAGGCAAGATCCTCGACATCTTCGATCACTTCCCTAAGTTTCGTAAAGAACCAACACATTGTCATATCATTCTCACTGTCAACTACGTCGAATGCAAGTGGGTAAATCTGGATGTTGGGATCTTGACAAGTAGCAATAATCTGCTTGCCCCCGTACTTCGATTTCAGAGTTGTACCATCGACTAAAATTACGGGTCGCATCGCATTTTTAAATCCTCTGATGCATTGTCCAAGAGCTATGAATAAATACTTAAAATAATTCTCACCCTCCGTCGCAATGAAATAAGGGGAACCATGATTAGTTGTCTCCAAATTATGGCAGTACCCAGCCAATTTCGCATAACTTTCCTCGGCCGAGCCCATTAATTGCTCCAAAGCGCATTCTTTGGCCTTCCACGCCTTTTCGTAACTTAGTTTCACTCCGTAGTTTCGTCGGACGTCATTAACGATGTCTGAAGGTCTATGGATCGTCCGTGGGTCCTGATACTTGTCCATTATTTGTCGACCAATAAACCATGACCGAGCTTGTCTGTGGTCGTTTACACGAGTCCCCAATCCGCAAGTATGTTCTCGGGTATACTTGCGAACTACAAATAACTCATTCATATCCATCTTAGTCGCTCGCAATCACCAATGGCAATTATCGTTGACACAAATAAGTGTCAACAAAGACTTGTTTGATTTCTTTACCTTGAACTCAAAGTTGAATTTCAATGTCAGCTCGTGCACAGCTACCTGTAGATCTGTCTTCGTGACAAACTGCTGCTCGACATGCAGATTATCATCATCAGGAGCCACACGTGAATAATTAGATGACGATCCACTTGTTCCAGCCTCTGTGTTCCCACTCCACTCACATCTACGCCGGGATAAAGCAGCAAAATCCTCATTCGTAAATTCATTTGCATTCATGTTCTCGCTGTCTTGAACTACCGACTGAACTCTGTGTGGCACAACGATATCACGATCAGATAAAACTATCTCGGGAATATTAGCCTCATCCTCGCAAGCTATCCTCACTGTATCCCAAAAACCTGTTGCTCCATCTGAGCCGGCATTTATATCTTCCGTGTCATCCTTCCTCACTAATGTCACGCAAATAGGGGTCATTTGCGTTTTGTTCAACTCAAACAGATAATTCACATAAACATCAGATGTAATCTTTGTAGGTGGAATAGAAAAAGGCAAATGCTCTCTGAATTGAAATCTTAATACCATATCGTATCGAGATGAATCGACGTTCAGACTTTTCTGTATATCATCAAACAATTCCTCGTACGATTTACTCTCTGTTATATGTGTTGGAACACTATCTTGTATATCATTCGACCATTTCCATACCCATCGATTACTTTCATCCAATTCGAAATCACCAAAGTAACAAACTGGGAGTACAATCCTCATATCTGCATGGCAAAATTTATTCATTCAAAAATTGGGCTCATAGCGTCAATTAAAACAAGAAATAAATTTAACAGCCAGCTGTTTACAGTCAAAACAGTCGAATATTCGGCTGTTCGGCTGTAAACGACATTCGACTGTTTTGGTCGTGTGGTTTGACAATCGAAAAATTTAACTGAAGATAAATTTTTTTCTCCTATTCGTGCTAAAAAATTATATACAGATGCTAAAAAAATTATCTGCTACAATCCAAAAATCTTAATGTTTTGATTTTTAATATACATTTAACGAAAACAAAATTAAACATACGTAAATATACTTACCGATTCGATGTTATTGGCAGAAAATAATTTTTTTGTTCAGCTATCGATATTTTTGAGATTTTCAGATTGAAGAAGATGAGAGAGTTTTTATCTGTGTAGAATTCTAAAATTTTCAGCAAGAATTGTTTGGTTTTTATTTGTTAAGTAAAAGGGTAGTATTGTATTTTACAAAAAATCATATTTGTAATTGTTTTATATACTTAAGGGTATTTTTGTCTTTTGATATTCATTAGGTCAATGTGGAAATATGGTAGGAATAAAAAGTCAACTTGGAAATATGGGTCTTTGACCAGGCCAAACTTAAAAGAACCTCTATTAAATTACATATCGTACTATATATTCGACCAATACAGAATAATCCACCAAATATAACCAACAGAAAAGATCTCTTCCCCGAATTGGGAAAGAGATAACTTTCCCGATTGGGAAAGTTGGCCTAGATGCCAATTTTTTTTTTTTTTTTTAAATTTTTTTGACAATTCCGTCATATTCTATACCCAATTGTAAAAAAATTTATCCCTTTAGATGAAAATTTTAGTATAAAACAAAGTCAAACGAACACGAAAAGTTAACTAATTTTTATTAACTTTTGGGGTTCGTTTGGCCTTGTTTTCTATCGAAATAAACACCAAAAGGGATAATAAAAAAATTTACAATTGAGTATAGTATTTGATTGGATTGCCAAAAAAATATAAAATTTTTTTTTGGCCCTTAGGCCATTTTTTTATTCGGGAAGAGCTGCTCTCTTCCCGATTCGGGGAAGAGAGCAGCTCTGATATAACCAAATCTACTGAACTTTCCTCATTTATCACTGTAACTGAAGTTTGTAAGAGGCTATTATGACGCATTGCATTAACTATTTTGAATTCCCATAGAGATAGATAGAGCATGCTCCTACTAGATAGGTTATTAATGATTTGCAATGCTTTTCATTTTCGGCACTTCACACACACACACACACATTCAACAACACAATGACTATATCCAGCGGCGAATTCAGCATAAAAGTTCAGTTAGAGCGGAAGTTGACTTTGACCGTTGACCATTGATAATCACCAATCACCCGATCCGGCCGGTCGTTTATAAAAATTCGATTAAATAATATAAAATCCAATTTACTGGGCGAAATGACCAGAATGCTGGTGGAATCTTAGTATAAGAAAATAGGGACGAGCTAGATAATCCCTTTGTTGAGATGGCTAGCAAAAAGAAGGGAATGAACAAGTCCAATGGCCATGATCAGGTGGAACGACAATGACAAACTCAAAGGAAAGATGAATGATGTACGTCCTGTAGCAATCAAGAAAGATAAGAAGAGGATAACCCCTTCTTGATATCGAAATGATTCAGTAAGAAGTGAAACTCCCTACACTAGCATTAAGGTTCGCCACTTCATGTTCTAGTATTGATTAGATGAAGTTGCAACAATTTTTGAAACTTCATGTTTGGATTCATTTAGATTCTTTTGCTTTGAATCTTTAGATCTTTTGTAATGTTTGATTTATATGCCCGGGGATGCCCGAAGCAATTGTATTTAAAATTTTGATCAATATATTTATTTACTTGATAAAAAAAAAAATTAGAGATGTAGTTAACACCACTACGAAATTGTACTAAATTTCAGGCATCAATCATACTTTATACTGGAGGGTAAAAAAATCCCGATATCACAGAAGTAAATATACATATCAGAACTTGTAAATCAATTTTCCAGAACCAAGCATCAATCCGATTAAAATCCAATTTCACAATTACAACATCCAATATATCAATTCCAATATCCAATATACAAAATGCCCAATTTAATTTTCAATTATAATTGATAAACAATTTCACAATTACAATACCCAACTTCACAATTTCACAATTACAATATACAATTTATCAATTCCAATATCCAATTTCACAAAAACAACAAGTAGAGAACCACTGTCTCTCACACAGTCACACGACACTCACACATTCAGAAATCAGAACTCAGTCTACGAGTCACAGAGACAGACTCACAAACACCGAAATAAGCACAAACACAGTCACAGACTCACAGTCTCCTTCTCAAAATCACAAACTCACACAGTCACACTCACACAATCACACACGCAGTCAGCCTGTCCCACAACTCCAACACATAACCAGCGGCGAACAAATCACAGAAAGAAATCGAACTTACCTCCTAAGTCAAAGTTGTGGCGATTCTGGCGAAGTGTGGTGACTGGCAATTGGCAAAGAGTCGCGAAGCCCGAATCCAACGTTGGTGAACTCCAACTCCAGTCTTCACAGTCCACTCTCCAACTCCAAGTCTCCAACTAATTAATCAAAGCGGGATTTCAGAAAATTTGGAAGAGGGTTTGGCGATTCGCACTCGCACAGTCACACTCCTCTTCTCCTCTAGCTTAGGTTTGCAATTGGGATTTGGGGGGAGAAATGAAAATGGTTTGGCATTTGGGTTGGGGTTTGGCCACCGTTTGGGTATGAAATTGGGCCTGGAGCTGGGGCTGGTATTGGTAGACGGGTGGACTCAAGTTAGAGGCCCAATTGTTTTTTTTTTAAATCCCAGCCCGCCCAAGTCCAACCACGACTTCTTCTTCACCAACGCCAGAAACCAGAGCCTGTCTTCCATCTCCAGGCAGCTCCAGCTCCGGCCGATCTCCACAGAAGCCCAAAATTTCGGCGAATCCAACTAGAGCGACCGCTCTAACTCGCCTCTAGCTGGATCCGCCCCTGACTATACCTAGATCTTTGTTGTGATTCAATAATACATTTCAGTTTTTATATAATTAAATAAATAATCTTTCTTATTTTGACCAAAATAATTATCCATTTCGATTATCAAACGGGCCAAGGGATTTACTCTTTTGTCTTTTGATAATCTTTCTGAAGAAAAGGGGCGTCCGATCTTAAAAATTTGTCTAGATCTTATTGATGTTACACCAAGTATTATTATCATTCAATTTCTAGTTATTATTTAAATTTTTTTTGCGTGTATATTTATATATATTCAATTATTTTAATTTATTTTATTTCAATTTAAATTGATATTTATAGGAATTGTTGATGACACGTTCATTAGTTTTCTTACACTTTCCTTATATCAAATGCCTATCGAAGTCTATATTTCCCTTTATTGTTCTAAATAAATTGATAGGGAGACTTGCATATCCTCATCGTTCAACATAGATTTTTATTTTAAACAATGTTCACTCCATCTAATATTTATTTTAATAGTGGAGTAGAGATTAATTCCAAAATAAACTACTTATTATTTTCAACTTTATCTAAAAAAAAATATTTATTTTTAATACTTACTTATTCACTTTCCAATTCTCCTTGCTTTATCAAAAATATATATTTTCTAGCAACTATATATTTTCATGTTCTATATAAGTGATATAAGACCATTCTACTTTCAAATCCAATTATATTTCTTACTTCTTAGTGATGTGGGGGTATTCTCCCCATTTTCTATTATTAATTTTTTAATAGTTTAATTGTATCATTAGTTTAGGATATTCTTTCTATATAAATTTTTTTTTTTTTGTCACGCAACAAAAGGGTCTATCTTGTGCTAAGGCTCATAATTGATTTTGTTTTGTTTTTCTTGCTTTTCATTAATCAAATCTGTAAAATAAACAGAAAAGTAGGGCCCACGCCATATTTAATCAAATAATTATTAAAAAATAATTTAAAGCTTATAAAAGGGGAAGTCGGTAGGTCACACAAGATTATAATGATTTTATTATTTGCATGGAAATGGAATGAGAATGTCATTTATTATTTGCATTGAAATGGTAAGAGAATGGCATTTATTATTTGCATGGAATTGATGGAAACAGCACGGATTCAAGGGGGGGGGGGGGGGGGGGGGGGGGGGCCGGTGATGGTAACATGTTCAATCGTGGACCATTTGATTTGATGAAAATTGACTCTTTTGACTTTTGGTGGCAGAGAATCATGATGTGTAGCCCATGTTTGAGCTATATTTATTTAAGAAAGAATGTATTTTTACTGTTGATGTGATGGAGAATATGTAATTAAAAAATAAGAAAAAGTTATTAATGTGATGTAAATATTATTTTATTGAAAAATGTATGGTTAAAAATGAATAGAAGAATGAAATTGAGAAAAATAATGTGGCTAAGCTTAAAGTATAAACGTTGATTATATGAGAAAATATTACTTCATTTTTCTTATTCCAGTAAGCCCATGTTTGGCCCCCAATAATTTTAATTATAATGGGAGAATAATGTTTTTTTTTAAATGCCAAAAATAATTATAACAATTGGATATTGATGTGAATGGTTACTACTTCTATAATACTACAAAATGAGACAAAAGCCAGTAACAAAGTTTTAAAAAAAAATAAAAAAAATAAAAAAAATTCAAAGTCAAGCGTATACAGAACATATTGATTTGCCCCATCACATTTAACATTCCCCCTCACAATAAGGGGGTCATGATTATTTTATTGGAGCGTGGACCCCCCTTCTTGTGAGGGGAATGTCATCCCGAATGTACAAATAGCAAAATTTCACATCTAACTAGGGAATCCTAGAAATCTCTGCTATAAAATCAAATAAATTTTTTATTTTTTTTTGGTTCAAGTAAACAGTGACATCGTGCACTATTCACGTGAACAATGACACGATATTACTGTTCATACACTGTTGAATTTTTTTTTTTTTTTTTATGGATACAAAAATTATTTTAATTAGAAGGCACACATTATTCTTTAGCAATGGAATGTGTCAGGTTTCTCTCCAATTTATTGCCGTTATTTAAGGGCAAGATAGTGATAATTAATTTAATAGGAAAATCATTAGAGTCAAAATTGTGCTTGTTCATGGGTGTTAACGAGTCGAGTCGAGTTGGTTCGCGAGCCAAAACTCGAGGCTCAGACTGGGCTCAAGTAAAATTTGGCGAGTTTTTTTTTAACTCGAGTCGAGTCGAGCAAAAGCTCGTCCAAAAATTTTAAGTTCGACCCGAGTCAGACTGGGACCGACTGCAATTAACGCGGATGGAATTAAAATTGTATACCAATAAATTGATTAACCTCATCACTTATAAAATCCATTTATGACTAGTATAGTAAAAAAAAAAAAAATATTGTATTTGAGAACGAAGAAATTGATTGTGAGAACAAAGAAATTGAAGTTGAAACTTGAAACTATAATACTGAAAGTTAAAATTGATTGAAATAAATTGATATGAATCTTAAAATTTTACCCCGTATTTATAGAAAAAAAAAAATCTGTTTTTCTCAAATTCGAATTCAAATTTAAGTCCCCGTTTGGCCCTCTTTTTGTGTCAAATATAGTATTTTGAATAGTATTTTTTTGGAGAATGTATGGTTGAAAAAGAAGGAAATTTTTTTTGATTTATATGTTGTATTATTTTATAGAAGATTTTGTGATTGAAAGTAGGCGAAAAAAAAAAAAAATATATATATATATATATATATATATATGAAAGAGATAGGGCCAAACAAAGGGTAAATTTCAGCCATAAAAGTAAATTATTTATTATTTGCATGGAAATGGTAACATGTTCAATTTTGACCAATCATAAAAGGAATAAATTCAAAGGTGATTCCAATATTATTACCAGACTTGCCAAATGTCTTCTTCGTGAACGATGTCAATTGCTCATGATGAACATAGTTTTTGTTCTGTTTGACCTCAGGCCATAATGAATAATCCCATGAAAATAGATGAATATCATTTTCGAAAATTTATGGTGTATTTACATTTAATATACTGTATTTTCTAAATTTACACTTTGCATACTATGTTTTCCTATATGATTACAACAAATAATTTTGGCTAAAAACCAATAAATTCGTCATTAAAAATAGTAAAATTGACTAAAATATTCATTTAAGAATAACAAATCACACCCTTTATATTACATTAAGTAACACTTTACATACCCCTTTTTAACTACTTTTTTATTCTCTAAAAATTGAATTACTATTTCATTTTCTTCTTCTTTCTCATGTATCTATTCCGATTTAATCTACAAGTACAGGAGGTTGCCAGGGGGCTGCCAGGGCACTCACTGTAGCCCCCCCCCTCCCCTCCCGTGAATAAAAAAAAAAAAAAAAAAAAAAACTGCAGTGGGCCCCACAATGTGAGAGCCCTGGTAGCCCCTTGGCAACCCCCGCCCCTGTACGTGAAGAATAGCCCATCTATTCCTCTATAAATTAAAGTTAGTCAAGTCCTCTCTACGTGATTTTACTTTCTTTTCATTTTTACATAAATCACATATTTTATTAATTATATTTATAAATTATTCACTTTTGGATATCAATAAAGTAGGCATGCATTCTTAACAAATTTTTTAAGTTGCAAAGTTACTTTTACCTAAAATTAATAAGAATTTGATCTTTTAGCTACAAAATAGCATCAAATGTAAAAAAATATTTAAATTAATTGCTTTTAATTTTTATTCATTGAACAAATTTTGTTAACTAGAATATTGAAATTAAGAATCTTTATTTTTTTTACTAAATTTAATTTTTGTTGATTTGAAAATTTTATAATTTAATATAAAAAATCCTTTAAAGAAAATATATTTAATGAAATTAATTATTAGAAATATAGCCTTTGTTTGCGCCCCCCCCCCCCCCCCCTTTTTATTTTTTTAAATAGAGTTTGAAATATTAAATTTTTTTGAAGAATGTATGGTTTGAAAGTAGGATTTTTTTATTTATTTACGTACATACTATTTTATTATGTAAATATGTGATTAAAAATGATTTTTAAAAAAATGGGGATCAAACAAGTACGTAGTAAGCATAACGGTAATGTAATCTAATATATAAGGTGTGATTTGTTATTCCTGTTAAGAGTATTTTTGTCCATTTAGCTATTTACAATGTTATATTTGTTGTAAATATAGTAGTTTCTATGAGTAACTTTTATATCCTTGCGCCTCTAGTCATTATGACTATTGTATCCATCAGGGACGAACCCAACTAATTTGTTCAGTGCGGGCGAAATACATGAAATAGCGTCACCGTTGCTGAACTGTTGATTAAGCAATAGCACCACCACCGTCGAAAAATTCATGAAATGCAACCCACTAGACATAGTACCTCTATATAAAGCAGCAACACTGTTATATATTGGATCACCTCCCATAACTTGGTTACTGGAATTTTGAATCATCCAAAAATTGGCCAGAACTGAGGCATGACTCGCCGGCATCGACCCCGTGGTTGACTGCAGTAAATAAGTTTCCATTTGGTGGTGATTATACCATATCTGCATAAGCTGATATTATATGTTCTTCTGATGCAGTCAGATTCTATCAAATAGCTAGTTTCTACAAAGAAAAAACAGCAGAATTATTTGGCTTTTGCTAGAAGGTCAGTCCATCTATAAGGTATGCAAGAGCATTGATGTAAAGTAAATTGTTCATAGCAACAGAGAGCATCCACAACTTTAAACATTCAAAGCATAGAATATCACAAATTAAGATGAATATTCTTTTTCTTCTTTTCCAAATACTGATAAATGTAAAAGTTTTTTGGTCAAGCAAGCACACAGAGACACTTTCCCAACAATTGCTCTTCATCTCTCAAGAACAAGGATACATAAAGTTCAAAGACCTTCATAGCACAGTATCTGAAACTCTTGAGATAAATTATCATTATTCACCATAACGTAAATTGGAGAAATAACAGTTGTCAAATAAATAAGTCCAAACACTGACCAAACACCAATGGTCTATCAATTGGGCCTGAGGTTCAGTCCGCCTGCACTGGACCTGCTATGGGTTCGCCCCTGGTATCCATTGTAACTCTATTTCTTTCATATAAATATGAGGTTTTGATTCTTAATAAAAACATACAAGTTTATTGATTTCTCTCTTTTATTCTCTTATTTTCTCTCTAGTTTATAACGATATTTGTATTTTTTTTTTCAAAAAAACCCTTCTTTGTACCTATTATGCAAAATGTGTACATGAAGATAGTAGAAATTTTAGTAACAAGAGGGGAAACCAACATGGCATCTATTTGTTATACAAATTCAAGTTATTTTTGTTAAGATTCTACTAATTTTAATGTTTTACTTAGGGCATCTCCAATGGAAATCCCACTATTTTGCACCAAGGCACTTTGCACCATTTTTATGATGCAAAGTCAATTTCGCCATTTTCTTTCACTTTTCAAACATATTGGTTAGGGGTATTTGTGTAATTTTTGTTATATATTTTTTAATGAAGTAAAGCATCATCATCATCATCATCATCATCATCATTGATTATATTATTAAAATTTTAAACAATATAATCAATAATAATTAAGGATTTTTTTATTTTAGTAATTATTTCGTTAATTTAACGTAATTATTTATAATAAATTATTTTCGTCAATTTAATGTAATACATGAAGCAATTGAATAATTTAGTAATCAACAATAATTCAATATTTTTTTAATTTAAAGTAATTATTTATTTAATAATTTATGTAGTTGTAAAATAAATAAATAATTATTTTTTTAAAAATAAATAAATTGTTAAGAATCGAAAAAATGAAGGAAACGATTAAACGCTGTTCATTTGGTGTAAGTTTTGGTGTAATGAATTTGAGATAATTTTTAGTTTGATGCAAAATTTAGTGTAAAATGACGTAAAACTTACCTCAAATTTTGGTATAGCGTTGGAGATGGTCTTAAGGACCCTGAACTTGGGGGGTGCATTGAACAAAATAGGGATAAAACGAGAATTTATACATTTAATTCTAGATAGGGTTTAGAGAGGAGGATGCTATGTGTTGATGAACTAAACATGTTAGTGAGGAACAATGATACAGCCTAATTTTGATAGTTTTATTTCAATTTCCATGTTCTGACTTCACGTATGTTTTTATGCTGTGTTTTTATTATGGTTTTTAATGCTTTGAGTTTCTACTTAATTGTTGAGTCTTTGAGATTTGTGTTGAGATTCTTTTGGTGGCGCAAAATCATGATGTGTAGTAGGGTTGGGCATATCTCTCGAACCGAACTGAACTGAACTGAACCGGACCGGACTCGAACCGAATCGAACTGTTCTTCATAACTGAAATACCCGAACGAGTATCTGAATGGAGAACCGACGGGTTCAGTTCGGTTCTCGGTTCTAGACCCAGTACCGAATAAGAACCGAATTTTTTTAAATTTTTATATATGAGAAAGATTAAATTATTTTAACTTTTTAAAAATAAATTAGCAAAGATAAAGTTTGCATTGAAGACGCTGAGTTCTATGAGGACATTGAGACAGGTAATAAAATATATATTATATTTTTTCTTATTAAATCTTATTAGTTGAACAATTTTTAGTTTATTTATATTAGTTAATTGTGATTTTTTTATTTTTCTTTTAGAATTTCTTAGTGTCTAGTATGACAAGTCAAACAATTGATGGTTAAATCAAATAGCTGGTAAGTATTACTGTATCAGTAATATTTTAAAATATTTTATCTTTACGAGTCTATGATTTCTAATTTATATGGATCACCGATATTTTAGGATTATTAATTTACTATCTACTTTTTGTTATTTGTATACATTGGTAAATTAATTTTGCTGGATAACTTGTTATTTATATGTTATTAAATTAAAATATATTAATTTGTAAAAACTAAGATTAAACATGTCAGACTGTAGTGTTGTTATAAATGTTAAAAAAATTAATTATAGTATGGAACCGAACAGACTCGAATCGAACAGACCCGAACCGAACCCAAACAGTTTCAAAATTATATTTGGACCCGACGATTTTGTTTCTTCACTACTCAAAATTTTTCTATTCGATTCTCTTCAGAATCGAATCGGACTGTGCCCAAACCTAATGTGTAGTGTATCATGCAAAGAAAGTGTCAATTGAATAATATATTATATTAAATCACTTAATCAAATCTCTTTTTCAAATTTAAAGTATAAACGTTGATTATATGATAAAATATTACTTCATTTTCCCGATTCCGGTTATTCATGCAATCAAAAGTCATTTCTTTTCCAGTTTCCTACTCAACAAACATGTGTAAGCCATCCTTACAAATTCCCAAAATCAAACTAATTAAATAATATTAAAGTACAACTAATAAATCAATCCAACTTTTTTCCATTACACACACGTGACCATACCTTAATTAAATTCAATATTTTATCATAAAGAAAGATTTACCAATTCTATTAAATAAACATGTTTACAAAACCACACAATTCAGAACTAAGAGCCTGTCTAGGAGGAATCCTTCCAAAATTATAATAAAAAAAGAATTGATAATTGTGGAGGGTCATGCAAAGTCTTAGATTAAATGATGAACTAATCGAAGAATTCTAAGGAACAAATATATAATTCAATGGTTTTTGAATAAAAAGTACAAAATACAAATAAAAGAAAAGTAATAAGTTAGGCTCGTATGGTACTGGGCTCATCTAAAAGAAATGATTGTGCTCAATTAAGAGTTATTTTAGGGCTCATCCAAATATGCTTGGAGATAAAAAATTTACTTTAAGTATGTCGCTTAGAAAATTTATAAATAAATAACAATGAAATTAAACGTGCAATACCTTCCTCCCATACACCAAATTGAAATTTTGAAACCTTTAAGCTAAAAATTTGAAATACTATAGAATAGAGAAATTTATTTTAGTTTAAAATTTTAATCAAGAACAAATATGTAATAAGTGTTGTCACTAGGTCTGGGCAAAAAAATTGAAAAATCGATCAAACCAATGAAACCAAACCGATTCGGGTCGGTTTGGGTTAGTTTGACATAGGTAATTGGTTTGGTTTTGTTTTCTTTTAAAAAAAATCATAATGAATTGGTTCGGTTATGGTTTGAAGCCTCAGGTTTGTTATAATACTCACATTGGGGGGTGGGTGGGTTATTTTTTTGCCAATATTTTAACTCATATGGGTCACATGTGAATGTCTGTAAGAGTTCTAGCAAGGCAACTTTTGTACACCGAAAATAACCCTTACTAAAATTGGAATGAGTTTGGCAGTTGATTTTGAATGGTGTTTCCATTTTCAAATTCAATGATGGACTCATTGTAATTTGTGGTTCAGCTTAGCTGAATTTTTTCCTTTTCCTTTTCAAATTCAATGATGGTCAAAGGAGCTTACTTTCTGCAGCTTACAGTTTTGTTATTCTGATAAGTGCCCACCCCTGGCATTATTCTTCATTTTTGTTATGAGGTTTAAGAACAAGAGGGGCTCTTTATTATTCTTCATTTTTGGGGATCATTGTTATTCTTCATTTTTGATGAGGTAGAAGAAGACGACGGTCTCTTCGTCACTCTTCTATTTTTTATACATTTAAAGGAGAGAGCAATTTTTTTTTTTATGTGACATTAATGCTCAAAATGGATGAAAATTGCCATCACTCATCAGAGACCCATAATATCTATTTTCTCAAACATTGAGATGTCCGGTGCCATTTTCAAAAGTTAAGACTATTTCATATCATAATCATAAGTTTATAAAAGATTGGAGATCAAATATAACTTTATCCCGTATTTAAACATGGGAAAAATTCAAAATTACTGAACATTAAGATTATAATTTCAAAAATATCAAACTTGTAGATTTTTTTTTGAAAAAATCAGGTGATAATACCCTAAGTCACCCTCTCACTTAATTCAATGATTCCCAAAATCACCCCCATTTCCCATACCCACAACCGTTGAAACCAATTGCTGCCTATCACCATCGATGCTCGTTGCCGCTAGATGCCCAATACCCTACCCATCCACCGCCACCACCTGCGACCACCACCTAAAATCAATTCTCTGAAATTGTCTTGAACCCAACATCAATTATCTTCTTCTTCTTCATAAGGCTACACATATTCCTCAAATTCAAAATCCATAGTCACCTAATTGAAAATCTACATATTCTAATACAGCTCCATTAACCACCAACTTCAACCTTAATCTTTCAGTGAATACAAATTAAATCTTGATATGGTATCATAATGATCAAATCTGTGATTAATTGTGATCAAATTTGTTTTCAGTGTAACAGGTCAGTCTAAACTATGACTATATGTTACCAAGTCACTGTTAATTTGATCACATACCGTCACAAGTCCGATCACAGACAGTCACGTTGAAAACGGTCTTGATCACAATCGATCACAATTGTTTAGAGATTATAAATCATGAATTCTCGTTCAATTCTGAAAGTGACTTAAACATGTCGGACCAAGTCCATGAAAAGAGGAAGAAGATGACGAGACGATGTTGAGCTGCAAGTGAATGTGGTGTTGAACGTACATCTAAGACTGATGGAATTTGGGTTGAAATTGATCGGACGGCCTAGATTTAGTCCGGTAAGTTTTGCTGTCATGGATGGGACTAAAAGGTCTCCATCGATAAATCTCTCAAACACTTCCAATTTCACCAAATAAATATTAAATCTCACATATCGAAATTTTTTCATTGAAGACTGTATAAAGTTGTTCGTGTGTGAGGGTGGGTATCGTGGGTTGGGAATTTGTGTAGAGAGAATGTTTTTTAAAAATATAATTAACGCTTGAATACTGATAAAAATGAATTAAATTTTGATTTTTGAAATTGGAATTAAAAAGGGGTTGAGGTTCCTTTTAAACTTATGTAGGTTGAATTGGTCAAATAGTAAGAATGTATTAGTTCTGTTCAAGTTATTAGACTCGTAATTATATAACTTTTTAGATTTTTCAAGTTAAGACTTAAGAGGACCAAATTTAAGTCGAGGATAGGCCCGTTTGACCGGATTTTCTAAAGTTAAGAAACCACTATTGAATATATTTTGATAATTTTCTTGAAGTACTTTATTTGACTCAAAGAACTTTTTGAAAAAAATACTCACCTATGATAGATTTCTCAGAAATCCCTTTTACACAAAAAAAAAAAAAATAATAATAAATAAATAAATAAAAACCAAAAATCATATGTTTAATTGTGCCTAAAGTAATTTAAAATTTATTTTCATTCTTTAAATTTGAAAATAATCTCTATTATGTATAAAATGCTTGGCTCTTGAAAATGCTCTTAATTGTGTTCAATTTAAATTTAACATACAAACATCTCATTAAAGTTAAATATAGATAAAGGTGAGTATAACAAATAATTAATGCCATTAGTTACCCTTCTTCGATTCAGCTGTTCCAACGCTTGCATTTATGAAACAATACATACTTGTAGAAAATAATTTATGAACATTTTCGATGTCTTGAATGAAAAAGTGAGGTTCCATCTTTTTTGCCAATAATTGCCAGAACTCTTACAGACACTCACATGATTGGGACCAATGTGAGTTAAAATATTGACAAAAAATAACCCACCCACCCTCCAATGTGAGTATTATGACAAACCTGTGGCAACACTTATTCTTTACATATTTGTTCTTGATTAAAATTTTAAACTAAAATAAATTTCTCTATTCTATAGTATTTCAAAATTGTAGCTTAAAGGTTTCAAAATTTCAATTTGGTGTATGGAAGGAAGGTATTGCACCTTTAAATTTCACTGTTATTCATTTATAAATTTTGTAAGTGTCATACTTATTTAAAGTAAATTTTTTTTTTATCTCCAAGCATATTTGGATAAGCCCTAAAATAACTCTTAATCGAGCACAATCATTTCTTTTAGATGAGCCCAATACCATACGAGCCTAACATATCACTTTTCTTTTATTCGTATTTTGGACTTTTTATTCAAAATTCAAAAACCATTGAATTATATATATTTGTTCCTTAGGATTCTTCGATTAGTTCATCATTTAGTCTAAGACTTTGCATGACCCTCCACAATTATCAATTCCCATTTTTTTTTTTTTACTTTATTATTTTGTTTTATAATAAAACAAGGCCCTAGCCAATCACTGGACAGAACTTGGGTGGGTCATGTCCCCTATAGTCGAGTATGGCTTGGCCTCTTCACAAGAGAGTAGACATCTCGATCTATGTTACATCTTTCAATCGAATTGATCATGATCGAGAATTCAATTCTATAGCAGTTAAGCTCCCTTGGTGTAAATCATAACTCAAACGAGTTGAATACGAAAAACAAAAATTTACAAAATGGCCAAATTGAAATCTAGCAACTTGTGAAAATTTATGCAAAAAATTGTCAAGTTCAACTACACGACTTCAATTTTATCCATAATAAGCTTTGTAAAAATGGCCATCTTCATCACTAATGACTTTTCATGGCGACTGCATCAGTCTTCATTTCGACTTGGAAATCTGGAATTTTTGCAATCTTGATTTAGTGCTTGTTTGGTGAGAATTGATTTCTAAAAAGTAGTTAAAACAAGAGCTATAATTATTGTGGGATTAACAACCAAGGCTTGTTTTGTAGGATTTTTCTCCTGCTTATGTGAAATTGGTCTAAATAGTATCAATAATGCTACTTGTACATTGTATTTGACATCAAATTTGACATTGTAACACGTGTCGGCACATGATTGATCAATTTTTTAATTCAAAACACTTTCCCACCACACAACATTTTGAATTTGCAAAGATTTGCAAAAGATGTTAAATTTCATGTCATCCATAGAATGTACAATGAGCATTATTCAAATAGTATATCAATCTTTATTGAAAGGAAGGTGCTACATGTACAGCCATTTTTTATAGAAAATTTGACAGCCCCCTCACAAATAAGGGGACCCACAAGTTTATAAATAAGGCTGTACAACTAGATTTTTCCTTATTGAAAACGTTTCCACTTCTTGATGATACATATAGCTACCTTGCATTGAATTTCATGATCGAGAGTAAGTCCACATTTGACCCTCATTAAATTAAAATTTATTTTTTTCTCTATTTTTATTAATTATATATTTTTCAATAAAATAATATTACATATAAACTTAAATTTTTTTTTTTTTTTAACCATACATTCTCCAAAAAAATTATCACTCTTCTCCTGTGAAATAATGGAGCACAAACAGGGGCTAAACCATATTCCAAGAAAATGTAGTCATATTTGTCTTTTTAGACTTTGTAGTCGATCGAAAGGGACAGGTCAAAGATCCCAACATGGACGACCCCAATTGAAAGGGAAATCTAATTACCAACCCGGCAGTGGACATTTCTGGTATGTTGAACAAGAAAACCTTCATCAAACTGTTAGGATTGCAATGTACTGTTACAACGGTCCAAACTTTTATTTTAATTTTGGAAGAATTCCTCCTGGACAGGCCCTACATATCATAAAGGTGACGTAGACAAAATTACTTTAAAGGAAAATGGTCAATATTTTTATTATTTATTTTGAGTCCTTGCCATAAAATTGTTTACTTTTGGAAAATCAAAATTTTTAATCAGCAGGGTTGATACCTCTATTTGAGACAAATGAACAAAAAATTGAGATTTCATATACCTTATAATAAAAATGGCTATATATAAAGAAAAATAGAGTTGAAATGTCATTGTAAGTGGTGGTAGATGAAAGTTAAATAACATGTCTTGGCATTGTCAAGTGTCACGTCGTTGTCCATGGTCACATCACAATCTGTTCCTAATATTCTATTAGTTCACGCTCAACTAGGACTATGTCGTGGTTGAGTCGACTCGGAAGTTTAAATAATAGTATATCAGTTGTTTTTTTTTTTAAATAATTGAAAATATTATTAATTTATCTTTAATATAAATGACATAATACAATAGAAATAGACTAATGACAAAAGCAAATGGACATTGGTGGCCTCAAGTGTTGCTTTAACCAACAAGAAAATCCACACCGTTCATCAATCACCATGCATAAATTAGGGCTTTTAAGGATATGTAATCAAATAAATGAAACCTTTTTGCAGCCCCTCATTACTTTGTGACGTAAAATTAATATAACATGATTTTGTTTCCCACATTTGAGTGAATTGTTTTAAAACTCATTGAACTTATACAATGGTCACGGACTGTTCACTAAACTTCATTCTGCTTCACAGTACTCACTCAACGTTACCATTTAGCTCTCCATCCATCACCATAAAAAAAATATGTTTGTTGCTCGTTGACGTGGCGGATGGAATTCTTGGGTGTCGTATGATGGTCGTTAAAATTAGAATTTTCTGACGATCTGTCATCCCCGTCAGCAAATGACTCGTTTTTTTCCCTAAAAAATTCAAAAAAACCAACGAATACATAGTCAGCAAAATCGCCTTTCTCAAACACGATTTCTCCTCCAAAAAAAAATGGCCCACAAAAAACCACTCGACTTCCATCTTCCAACTCTAAAACTAGGGATGAACACGGTTCGGTTTGGACGGTTTATGCTATATTTTCAACTCAAACCATTTTAAGCGGTTTGAAATTTTTCCAAACCAAACCAAACCATTATTTGCGGTTTAGTTCGGTTTTAATCCGCAGTTTACCTATCGACATTATAGTAATATATTTAAAACAAGTTAACATATAAATTTAAACGAACACTAATAATGTTAAATATTAAATTACATTCATATTTATCTGAAATTCGATATATAACAAAAAAGCAAAAACGATAGTATTAAGCTAGCATCACTCAAACTTTTACAAGCAACAATATCAGAATAAGTATAAAAGTATTAACCTCTTAGGTACCGGGCGTCACTAGATCAATCTTTTACATGCCTCATAATTCCCTTGAACATATCAATCTTTGCATTTCGAAGGATGACAGTAATACCGGACATCACTAGATCAACTAAGAAAGAAATATAAACAAAAACCAAATGGTTATATAGCTGAAAACCAAAAATGCAATCATCCATATTAAAGAAATACTCTAAGTGAAGGAAATGAGTACAATAAACCATAATCCATTAAACATATGGAAATTACGAGATGCATTGTTTAAGGTTCACACGATGATTGATTGAAACAAAGACAACTAAGACGTGATAAAACACACAATACAAGATAAATCAACAATCACTTTTGAAACATGTATAGTAAAAGCAGCATCAAACATTTACTCGGACAATGTTTGACCCATTAAATAAAGAAAGTTCAACATCCCTTGACATGATGACTATTGGACAAAAAGTGGTTGTCCACTTAAATTTCTTAGTGGTTTAAAGCAGGAAAATTCAAATTCTAGATGACAATTTTTCATCATATCCCTGTTTGATTTAGAGAAAAATCAGGTTTTAGAAGATTTTGATATAAGTTTATGAAACATGTGGTTGAACAGTTATGAGTCCAATGAAATATGTGGTTAAAATGATTTGTTGACTTCTTAGATTTTAATTCGCATTTATACCTAACCCAAACGGAGGTATAGTAATCTCCTTCCTAGAGGAACTTTTCATGTCAAATATATTCTTAGATGAAACTGTTTTCAAACTTATCTTCAGGCCGCCCGGCTCAAGTCAAAGACAAAAAGAACTAAAAATCTCCAACGCCCAAAAAAAGATAAATCAGCGATCATATACATACTACAAACCAAATAATTGACAAGAGAAAAGTGTGCGTCAAAAAATTATTTGTCTATATCTTTAAAGCTAAACATATTAATACGAGAACCCTTATTTCTACCCCCCAATAAAAAATATTAATAAAGAAAAAAATCTATTATTCAAAATAGCAAGCCAAAAGAATCAAAACCTGTTATTTACAATTTTGCAGGCATAGAAACCCATTCTAATAACTGAAATATTCGGCCCACTACATTAATTGTTTTCCACTTGATTATGAATTTGTACTGCGTGCAAGTATGTCTAACTTATGTATACAACACATGTATGCATACCTTGGTCATTGCGAGAATGAAGAGGATAGTATCACTCAAATCGCCAACAAGGCACTCAACAATGCGGGTGCTACGCATGTGGGGGGAGACGATATGGCCTTTCTGCAACACCATATTGGAATTAAAAAAAATCTAGGTTTTGTTTAGAGACTTTGAGTTGGGTTTTGAGTACTTCCCCTCTTTTTTGGGGGCCTTGGGTTTCGACATAAATTCGAAAATTGAATTTCTAAATCTAGTTTGGAGGTATTATTTCTAATTGGTTTAAATTCTAAAAATTATATATGAAAATTTATAATTTCATTAAAAAAAATTAATTAAAAAGTGCGGTTCGGTTTGATTTTTTGCGGTTTTGGAAAATCAAAACCTAAACCAAACCATTTTGAAACGGTTTGGTTCAGTTTGAGGAAAAAAAAATCGCGGGTCCACGTGGAACCGAACCAACGGTTACGGTTCGGTTTGCGGTTTCGCGGTTTTTTTGTACAGCCCTATCTAAAACCCACGACTACACAACTGATTGGCGGTGATGATAAGTCATCGGAAAGCTTTTCGCAACCGTGGGTCATTCCAGATTGATAAAAATAGAGAAGAGAGAACGAAAAGGTGGAGAGCGAGAAGGAAGAGGGAAGTGATTAGGGTTATTGGGTCGGGTCGGGTGGGTTAATGGTGGGGGTGGGTATGTAAATTAAATTAAATTTATTATTACTATTAAAAATTTTAATTATCATCTGATTTTTGTAGGATACGTCGACACGTGATTTTTCGAATAAGTACCGACACGACACGTCATCGACACGTTGATTAAATTCTTTAAAAAATTTCATTTGTATAGTATAAATTTAGTTTTATATTTATTATTGATTTTTCTTGTTGAAATTTTTTAAATATAAGTACTTATTTGTTATTTATTAATAACTCTGAATTAAAAATATACAATAATTATAGTAAGAAAGATAAAAATAATTATTGTAGATTGTCCGAAGAGTGTCGGTATCGACACGAGTCCGACACGTGTCGGACACGGACACGCTATCTTAGTTAGAGTGTCCGTGTTCTAAAAGTTGCATCCAAATCTTCATACGTGAACCATTGCTGGCATTCTTATACTAAACGATGTTTTAAATGCCAGTTCTTATTTTGTAAGAAAGAAAAATAATTATTGTAGAGTGTCCGGAGAGTATCATAATCATCAATACCAAAAATACTTTCACTAAGAACTAATAGATTTTGTGAGACTAATGGAACTTTGATTCCAAATGATAAGATACAGATAGCAAATGAACATAGTAGAATTAAAGTCATTCTACAATATAACTTTTTTAAATTAAAAACGAAAAGGTCAGCATTCACTTTAATTCTAGTATCATTTATCTAGTTGAGTTATACAAACTTGTAAATGGGAATCGCTTATATCTTCATTTGGTCGAAATGTAAATAAACTGAGCCCCATGAAGTTGAGAGTATATGTAGAATCCCCAAGACAAGCTTCTGGGTACTGCTCTGTGTATCACTATGATGCACCGACACGAACACCTTATCGTGTCGGATACACCGACACGTGATTTTTCGAATAAGTACCGACACGACACGTCATCGACACGTTGATTAAATTCTTTAAAAAATTTCATTTGTATAGTATAAATTTAGTTTTATACTTATTATTGATTTTTCTTGTTGAAATTTTTTAAATATAAGTACTTATTTGTTATTTATTAATAACTCTGAATTAAAAATATACAATAATTATAGTAAGAAAGAAAAATAATTATTGTAGAGTGTCCGGAGAGTGTCGTTATCGACACGAGTCCGACACGTGTCGGACACGAACACGCTATCTTAGTTAGAGTGTCCGTGTTCAAAAAGTTGCATCCAAATCTCCATACGTGAACCATTGTTGGCATTCTCATACTAAATGATGTTTTAAATGCCAGTTCTTATTTTGTAAGAAAGAAAAATAATTATTGTAGAGTGTCCGGAGAGTATCATAATCATCAAGACCAAAAATACTTTCTCTAAGAACTAATAGATTCTGTGAGAGTTATGGAACCTTGATTCCAAATGATAAGATACAGATAGCAAATGAACATAGTAGAATTAAAGTCATTCTACAATATAACTTTTTTAAATTAAAAACGAAAAGGTCAGCATTCACTTTAATTTTTGTATCATTTATCTAGTTGAGTTATACAAACTTGCAAATGGGAATCGCCGTATCTTCATTTGATCGAAATGTAAATAAACTGAGCCCCATGAAGTTGAGAGTATATGTTGAATTCCCAAGACAAGCTTCTGGGTACTGCTCTGTGTATCACTATGATGCACCGACACGAACACCTTATCGTGTCGGATACGCCGACACGTGATTTTTCGAAAAAGTACCGACACGACACGTCATCGACACGTTGATTAAATTCTTTAAAAAATTTCATTTGTATAGTATAAATTTAGTTTAATACTTATTATTGATTTTTCTTGTTGAAATTTTTTAAATATAAGTACTTATTTGTTATTTATTAATAACTCTGAATTAAAAATATACAATAATTATGGTAAGAAAGAAAAATAATTATTGTAGAGTGTCCGGAGAGTGTTAGTATCGACACGAGTCCGACACGTGTCGGACACGGATACGCTATCTTAGTTAGAGTGTCCGTGTTCTAAAAGTTGCATCCAAATCTCCATACGTGAACTATTGCTGGCATTCTTATACTAAACGATGTTTTAAATGCCAGTTCTTATTTTGTAAGAAAGAAAAATAATTATTGTAGAGTGTCCGGAGAGTATCATAATCATCAAGACCAAAAATAATTTCACTAAGAACTAATAGATTCTGTGAGAGTTATGGAACCTTGATTCCAAATGATAAGATACAGACAGCAAATGAACATAGTAGAATTAAAGTCATTCTACAATATAACTTTTTTAAATGAAAAACGAAAAGGTCAGCATTCACTTTAATTTTAGTATCATTTATCAAGTTGAGTTATACAAACTTGCAAATGGGAATCGTCTTTATCTTCATTTGATCGAAATGTAAATAAACTGAGCCCCATGAAGTTGAGAGTATATGTTGAATCCCCAAGACAAGCTTCTGGGTACTGCTCTGTGTATCACTATGATGCACCGACACGAACACGTTATCGTGTTGGATACGCCGACACGTGATTTTTCGAAAAAGTACCGACAACTGGTATATGCAGATCATGCTGACTAATATATGCTGCAGTTTTTAGAGGTACAAATTCTTCCATTCCATGTCCATTGTAGGTGACTCTTCCCAACAACTGGTAAATATTTTCAGTTTCGTCAATAAATACTGATAAAGCAAAGTTGATCATTTATGAAGGAATGAAACTTGAAGAGTCCTTGCCTTTAAAGTAGGATCTGACTTTCCAGCCAAAGCCAACAGAAGAGTCGCCTTTCCAGAACTCGGAGAACCTAAAAGCAATGTCATTCTACAAGAAAAAAAAAAAAAGAGTTACTCCCTATTAGTACATAACTCGAACTTAAAGAAAACGAATTAAATTAATAATGGCTAATTTCAGGAATTAATCGATTTAGCCCTCATACCTGCATGGCTTGATGATTCCACTGACATCCTTGAGGATAGACAGAGGCCTCTTTCCACTTGGAAGTATATGGAGAGAGTTCAAAAATCCCTTTTGAGAAAGACAGAGACGGGTTAGATTGAAGCACGAAGAAATATGAAATATGAGTTCGTACGAGCGATGGGAGGGGACAGGTCACCAAAACTAACATGAAACATGTAGTCGACCCCAAATTATGGGGGAATAGATAGCATAAAGTAAGTGATAATCGTTTTACCTCTATTATATTCGTATGGAAGTTAATAAAACTGGACAGCGCTCTGCTTGCGGTATGGGCTTCAACATCAATATTTAGATGCTCAAATCTCACTTCAATTGTCGGCAAATCAATTCCAACTCTGGAGAAAACAAACAGAGCAAAAAAAGTTATAGAAATACATTTGAATATTAAACTGATTGGAATACACTAGACAGGACCGCCAAACACGACACAAATGTAGTACCTGTCAATTTTGTTCCTGAGCTTTAACAAGAACTTCTCGTTATCTTCTTCCACGACATTAACTAGCCTTTCGATTAAATTCTTTTTATCCTGGAATCCAAGATCATGAACATCAACTTCATTCACGCCCTCTGATCCATATAGAAGGCATTTTCTCAAACGATCGAACGTGGGAAGCTTTTCGAGGGTAGCCCATTTAAGAGCTTCTTCGTCATCTTCGTCACGCGATGAACGCGAAAAATCTTTGATCCCGGTGTTCCTCCGTATGGACAGTGTTGCTCTCAAACTACCATGGCTTCTATTACTTTCTCTAAAACTATTACTAGCTCTGATAATATCACCAGTATCCATCCCTATCCTACCACCGGAATTCGGCAAAATTATCCCACGAACACTACAATACTTATTCATATGCAGTCAAGCCAGTCGACAGGCTCTAATTCCTCTATTCAGGCTGAACACGAGATTGCAACAATCAAAGGAAGAGATCGCCCACAGATGAGAAGGAATTTTCAAAGAAGTAGAGAGAGAGTGAGAGAGGGTCACAGAAACTGAAATCGTCTTTGGTACGATTGAAATAATAAATGTGCCATTTTTCTACCCCCAAAAAATATCCTCAATGGCAATTATGAATTATCCTTCAATAGCAATTAATAATTGAAGACCTTTATCAAGAGTACACATCTTTATGGAAATGACATTTAAAACCCAATCTTGAGGGTTTCCTATCGTCCTGTTCTTAGAGTATTGTGGAAGAAATAAATCACGAGATACGTCTCAACAGATCAGAATACAAAAGCTGCTATGCTGTTGCCCACAAAGAGTCCAATTTCAAATCTTGTAAAAGACGAAAAATGAATGGTACAACTACTTCTATAATACTACAGAATGAGACAAAAGCCAGTAACAATTGCCCCCGTTTGGCCCACATTATTTTAAATTCTAATGGGTGAAATAATATTTATTTTTTTAAGAATGCGTGATTGAAAAAGAAATAAAAGTTTTCGATTTATGTGTAATATTATTTTATGGAAGATTGTATGGTTGAAAATATGATAAAAAAATAAAATTTAATTTAATAGGGGCCAAATGGAGTAAAGTTGCAAAAAAAAAAAAAAAAACAAACGAAGTCAAGCATATACACAACATATTTGTCCAATCACATTTAATTAGGGAATCCTAGGACGATTGAATGATTGAAAAAGAAGGAAAAAATTTCGATTTACATATAATATTATTTTATGAAAAGTTATGTGGTTGAAAATAGGAAAAAGAGAAAACTAAAATGTAATAGAATAAAATTTAATTAGACTCAAACAAGATAGAGACCATTTTAGCAAATGAGTGTAAATGTTAGGAACCATTTCTACAAATTCCATTAAATTGTTAACGGTTGATTTAACAGAATTGGATGGAAGGACCAATCCCGCAACAAACGTTTGAAATAAGGGTGTAAATGTCAAAATTAAAACGATTGGGACCATTTTAGCAATGAGTGTAAACGTTAGGGACCATTTCTACTAATTACCCAAAGGAAAATGGTCAATATTTTTATTATTTATTTTGAGTCCTTGCCATAAAATTGTTTACTTTTGGAAAATCAAAATTTTTAATCAGCGGGGTTGATACCTCTATTTGAGATAAATGAACAAAAAATTGAGATTTCATGTACCTTATAATAAAAATGGCTATATATAAAGAAAAATAGAGTTGAAATGTCATTGTAAGTGGTGGTAGATGAAAGTTAAATAACATGTCTTGGCCTTGTCAAGTGTCATGTCGTTATCCATTGTCACATCACAATGTGTTCCTGATATTCTATTAGTTCACGCTCAACTAGGACTATGTCGTGGTTGAGTCGACTCGGAAATTTAAATAATAGTATATCAGTTGTTTAGTTAGTTTTTTTTTTTTTTTTTTTTTTTTTTTTTAAATAATTGAAAATATTATTAATTTATCTTTAATATAAATGACATAATACAATAGAAATAGACTAATGACAAAAGCAAATGGACATTGGTGGCCTCAAGTGTTGCTTTAACCAACAAGAAAATCCACACCGTTCATCAATCACCATGCATAAATTAGGGCTTTTAAGGATATGTAATCAAATAAATGAAACCTTTTTGCAGCCCCTCATTACTTTGTGACGTAAAATTAATATAACATGATTTTGTTTCCCACATTTGAGTGAATTGTTTTAAAACTCATTGAACTTATACAATGGTCACGGACTGTTCACTAAACTTCATTCTGCTTCACAGTACTCACTCAACATTACCATTTAGCTCTCTATCCATCACCATAAAAAAATATGTTTGTTGCTCGTAAACGTGGCGGATGGAATTCCTGGGTGTCGTATGACGGTCGTTAAAATTAGAATTTTTTGGCGATCTGTCATCCCCGTCAGCAAATGACTCGTTTTTTCCCTAAAAAATTCAAAAAAACCAACGAATACATAGTCAGCAAAATCGCCTTTCTCAAACACGATTTCTCCTCCAAAAAAAAATGGCCCACAAAAAACCACTCGACTTCCATCTTCCAACTCTAAAACCCACGACTACACAACTGATTGGCGGTGATGATAAGTCATCGGAGAGCTGTTCGCAACCGTGGGTTATTCCAGATTGATAAAAATAGAGAAGAGAGAACGAAAAGGTGGAGAGCGAGAAGGAAGAGGGAAGTGATTAGGGTTATTGGGTCGGGTGGGTTAATGGTGGGGGTGGGTATGTAAATTAAATTAATTTTATTATTAATATTAAAAATTTTAATTATCATCTGATTTTTGTAGAAACAAACTTTAGATCTAATTTTTGAAGTTGGATAATAAAAATATGTTTGATGTAATTTCCACTTGATGCATTGTGCAATGTTAGAAGGCAAAATTCCTTAAAATGGAATGTAATCTATTGTGTCACCATCTTATATATAACTTTTTATTATTGGTTTTTATGGATCAAGAAGAAGATAAATGATACATTTTTAAATTGAAATAAAAAAAAATTAAAAATTAGAAGTGTAAAGTGAATCGTGTCAATCACTTTTACGTATGACGTATCCTGCTAGGTCACCTCATGATCTAAAATGCTATATGAAATAGTTCTTAAATTAGATAAATTTCATTTGTTGTTATTCAACTTTTAATAAAATTATTGAACTTTAATTTATCGCGATTGAGTCAAACGAACTTCAATTTAATTTCAGATATAATTGCTCTACCTAAAATGTGACTGAAGTTGCTTAGGTGGGAACACACCATTTATGATCTTCTACGTAAATTGCAAAACTTGAAACAATCTAGTAGGGTATGTTTCATACAAATTCTATATACTTTCACCATTCAAATAAATAGACTATATAGACTTTGAATTAGTGTCAATCATTGTAACTCAAATAGGTAACTACTCTTAAATAAGAAATATTTATTAAATTAAGATTGAGAGCATATTTTAATATTTATGAGATTTAACAACAACAAAAATATAATTAACTTTTAAAGGTAGTCATGTTCAGTATGACCGACTCCTATTAATATTTCTACAATATTGAGGGTGCTCATAACATCAGATGTAACCAAAGAAAATAATTAAAAAATCATGAAGTTTCTATTACGTATTAATTAATTTGATAAATTAATGTCCAAATTGACCTATGTCTGTGTTCCTAAAACCTTCCTAGCTTTCGTAATTAATTAATTGCTTTTGTCTTTCTAATTTTAAACAAATATTATATGAGATTCCCCATTGCAATTTTTCTTTTCATTTCTTCAAGACATTGAAGAAGTTAAAAGAATTAAAGATACTAAACGAGGGACAAGATATTCACAATTGCAATTTTCTTGTGTTTAAATTAAACCTTGCTATTTTATTTGTTCATTACAAAATAACCCTTTCCTACCAAATACTTGACAATTTCCACAAAGATAAAAAAAATAAATGGGCGAAAAGATACTATTCATTTGACGAAGATGCTATGTTATGCATTAATTATATTACACGCACCAAAAAGGTTGGAGATACAATGTTCAATATGCCATGAAAGAGAAATATAATCTCAGGTAAATGGGCACACCATCTGCGAACTATATAATTATTTATATATTTATATAAGGAGCAGATCGACTGTGAATCATAGTCCATCTTTTCCCTTACTGGTAATCATCTCTTTCTAAGTCTCTTCTCCATTCACGGAGAGAACTTAAAAATGCAAATTCTGTTCCCTCTACGGTTCAACTTTTCTCCATTGGTTCATGGAAAATCTTTGTCATTTCCTACACAACAAAGTTCATTGCCGAAATGTTTCAATAGTAAGTTCTACCAAAGAAGTGTTCAAACTATTGTAATATTATAGTTTTTCATATTCTTCGTTTGAGTTTGTATATAGGTTAGAGGTTCACGCTAAATTCTCAATGCTTAGATGGTTTTACAAATGTAAATAGTTTTTTTTTTTTTTATAATAAATATCCAGGAATATGGCAGAGAGAGACTAAAGACATACCTTTGTGTTAGGATTGATACCACTTGTTGTGACACCAATCACCGGATTGAGATGTTGAATTAAGAAAGTATTTGATCAAGAACAAAAGAATAAAAGAAGACAAGAATATGGCAGAGGAATTAGAAGATTTTATTGCCTCAAGAATAATGGAGAAAATATTACAATGATCCTAAAAATCTAGTAATCATAAATCTCACACTCGTGAAATTGTATAGAAGAGCCTAGTATTTATAAGAAATATGTAGGGGACGTCCAAACCCTCTTGGTAGAGTTGTTGATGAAGTAGGATGCCAAAAACCGAGTCCAAAACAAAGTAGGAGAAGAAAACGTGAAAAAATGGATAGCACAGCCGGCGCCACGGCGCAGGGCAATTTGCCCAGAAATATATATATTTTTTCTTTTTGCTTTCTCCATCAAATTCTTATTCAAGTCCAATACCAATTTCCAACTCCCAATGGGCTTCCAAAATAGAACTTCAACTTGACATAGGGCTCCAATAGCATTGCAAACTTGAATTCTTCATTACATGCACTTCAATTAGAATTCTTTAATTACTTCACCAAGGAATTCGGATCACACCCAAATTCTAACACTTTGAATTACAGCATTTGTTGCCGAGTAACAAAATCTGGATATCAAGGTATAAGAATTTTGTAGTTAAGCATTTATCAAAAGAAGTGTTTTTACTAGTATGTGTGAGTGACCAAGTGTTGTTACAGTTTCAGTGCAGGATGAGTCCCAAGTATAGAAAAAAAGATAATGAAGCTTTCGAGGTGGTACGGAATTTTGAATCTAAATAACCAATTTCTTTGTTTTTTAATGATGTTAAATTATCAATTTCGACAACACATTAATATCGTCAAACTATGATTCTTTTAAAGGTGAGTGAAATAGACATTCATATTGATTACATCAGAAAGTTGTTGGGTTCCATGGATGATGGACAATTATCTTTGTTCCCTCACGACACTGCATTCGTCTGTCTCACTAAATATCTTGGAGGAAGAAATGCACCTCAATTTCCATCGAGTCTGGAGTGGATTGTCACAAATCAACTCTCCAATGGTTCATCGGGTGATGAACATTTTTATTTGGCCTATGATCGGCTACTCAATACACTAGCTTGTGTAGTAGCTTTGAGATCATGGAACGTTCATGCTAACAGGAGTGAAAAAGGTGCGTATAACTAATTATAAAATGCCCCTTTCCAAATTTTCACTAAATAAATTCATGATATCACCATATAAATATGTTATTTGATATAGGAATATGTGAGTATTTCAGCAACAGGAAAAAGTGGGCAGAACCTTAGCGCTTGGGCGCTAGCTCTGGGCGCCTTGGCGCCTCGACAGTTCAGCTGAAGGTGGAAAAGAGGCAGGACCCTAGCGCTTGGGCACCAGGCGCCCCGATACAGCTATATATACCAGCTTTTCCTTTCAGTTTTAGGTCCGAAAATTGAGAGAGAAAATAAAAAGAGCTTGGAGAGAATTTCACAAGTAAGAGGTTGTTCTTCTTGGGTATAAATTCAAAGCTATTTTTATTTCTTGGGGATTAACTTGAGGCTTGTTCAAGTAATCCAAATACATTGATCTTCATATATATTGGAAATCTCATTTCACCAAAATAATTTCTTTTCTTGGGTTTTCACAACAAGTGATCCGCTTCCAATACCGGTTAAGGTATGCTTCTAGGATTGATTTCCTAACAATTTGGTATCGGAGCCTCTTCTCAAATCAAGGTGGTAAAACTTCGATTTTTGGTGGTTGGCTTGAACTTTGTTTGGCACACAAGGCGTTTGTGAAATTTGCCAAGTGAACTTTGTTGAAATATTTCCGGTAAATAGGTAGATAAATCATGTCTACAAGTGGAACGGTGAAGATTGGGAGGTACGAGATAGAGAAATTCAATGGGAAGAATGATTTATCATATTGGAGAATGCAAATGAAAAATTTGTTAATTTTTTAAAAGTTGCACAAGGCCTTGACGGGAAAGGAGAAAAAGCACAAAGATATGTCTGACGAGAATTGAGAAGAGCTAGATCTTGAGGCACGAGCATCTATCATTCTATGCCTTGAAAGAGATGTTGCTTTCTTTGTTGATGGTGAGGTAACAGCGGCAGAGGTGTAGACAAAGTTGGAGGCGAACTTCATGACGAAAACTCTAACTAATCGGATCTATTTGAAATCCAAATTGTATACTTGCAAGATGGATGAAGGTATACCAATCCGGGAGTACATCAACAAGTTTGATAGGTGTATATCGGACTTGAATGACATTGATGTGACAGTAGATGATGAAGATCAAGCACTTCTACTATTTTTTTCATTTCCAAAGTCTTACGAGAACCTAGTACAAACATTGATGCTTGTGGGTGATAAACTTGTGATGGAGGACACTAGAACGTCACTTCTAGCGGATGATCTTCGAAAGATTGCAACTAGTAACATGTCTACCATTGGTAATAAGGAGCAAGCTCAAGGGTTCTTTGTAAGAGGAAAGTGCAATGAGAGAGCAAAGGGCATGGAAGGAAAGTCTAGATCGAGTTCTAGACCCCTTGCGGAAAGGCCTTGTTTCAAATGTGGCGAACTTGGGCATTTCAAGGTGAATTGTACTAACAAAAGGGGTTGGAAGAAGAACTATAAGAACAACAACAACGGGAAGGTGCAAGTCAAGCAAGAGGTTAGCTATGCCTCGGAAGGAGGGAAAAGCGACGAGTGTTCCTCCATCTCTTGTGATGAAGAAACCTCCGGTAAGTGGATTCTTGATTCTGGTTGCTCTTACCATATGTGTCCAAATAGGAAGTGGTTTACTACCTATAGAAGCACTGATGGTGTAACCGTGTTGATGGGAAATAACCATTCTTGTAAAATGGTAGGGCTTGGTTCAATTAGAATCAAGATGCACGATGGAGTGGTTAGAACATTGATGGATGTTAGACATGTTCCTGACTTGTAGAAGATTTTATCTCTGTTCCAGTGGTTGCAAGATTGTAACATGGAATGGAGTAAAGAAGGTTGTTCGTGGTTCTTTGATTGTGATGAAAGGTATTCGTGAAGGCAATCTCTATGCTCTTCAGGGTACTACAGTTACAGAAGATGTAGCGGTTGGAACAAGTGGAAGTGGTGGAGACCCATGTGAGTGCACTCGGCTATGGCATAGGCGGCTTGGGCATATGTCAGAAAAAGGGTCTAAATCTTCTCAGTAAGGAAGGTTTGCTGAAGAACTCGAAGAAGCCTTGCATGGATTTTTGCGAGCATTGCATGTACGGTAAAGCACACCGAGTTCAGTTCCAGTCAAGCAAACATAGAAGCAGAGGTATACTAGACTATGTGCACACGGATGTATGGGGTCCGACCTCAGTCACTTCCAAAGGCGGTTCCAGGTATTTTGTCACATTTGTTGATAATTATTCTAGATATGCTTGGATTTATTTTTTGAAGCATAAGAATGAGGTATTCGACACTTTCAAGAAGTGGAAAGCAATGGTTGAAAATAGAATAGGAAAGAAATTGAAGACACTGCGATTTGATAACGGTACAGAGTATACATATGGTGCTTTCAAGGAGTTCTGTGGTAAGGAAGGCATTGCGAGACACTGGACAGTTAGGAATACACCACAACAGAATGGGATCGCAGAAAGACTGAATCTCACATTTCGAGAGAAATCGATGTGTATACGATCATATACTGGTTTGGGCAGAGAATGGTGGGCAGAGTCGGTTGCAAATGCTTGCTATATAGTGAACCAGTCTCCACATTCAAATTTAGATGGAGATGTACCTTACAGAGTATTGATAGAAGAACATGCAGATCATAAGAAACTCAGAATATTCGAATGGACAGCCTACTATCACGTCAATGAGGGAAAGCTTGATTCGAGGGCCAAGAAGGCTGTATTCTTGGGGTATGTAGCAAGTGATGAGAACTCCATGATAGTTTCTTTGAAAGCTATAGTGCCCGATGGTGATGATGTTGAGACTTCAAAAGTCTCAAGTTGTTGACATAGAACCTAAAGATCAACCTGGTTCTAGTCATGTTCAAGAGGAGCATCATGCAGACACTCAAGATGAGAGTGATGATGAGCTTGAACATGAGGCGGTTCAGCAAGAGAATGTACAGGCACAGCAACAACATCAGCTTGAAGATAACTTGGCTTCCTCTAGGCCACGGCGTACATACAAGCAAGTTTTGAAGTTGGGGTCAGACGAGCCTTTGAGGCACTATGGGCAGACAAATTTGGTTGAGTATGCACTCTCGGTGGAGGATGATGAACTTGTCACTTTCAAGGAAGCTATTTTTAACAACAATAGTGAGAGTTGGTTGGCAGTGATGGAAGAAGAGATGGAATCACTTCACAAGAACCAAACATGGGAGGTTGTCCTATTGTCCATAGGTAAGAAAGTTATTGGTTGTAAGTGGTTGTATAAAAGGAATAAGGATCCTGCCAAACTCGGTGGTACAAGATTCTAAGTAAGGTTAGTGGCAAGGGGTTTGCACAAAGAGAGGGAGTTGACTACAATGAGATCTTTTCTCCGGTGGTTAAGCATACTTCCATTCGGGTGCTATTGAGTATTGTTGCTCATCGTGATCTTGAGCTGGAACAACTCGATGTCAAAATCGCCTTCTTGTACGGGGACTTGGATGAGGAAATCTATATGCATCAACCTGAGGGCAACAAGGTTGAGGATAAGGAACGTCAGGTATGTCGGTTGAGAAAATCATTATATAGATTGAAGCAATCTCCTTGACAGTGGTACAAACGATTTGACTCCTTTATGCTAAAGCATGGTTTCTCCAGAAGTGAGTATGACTGTTGTGTTTATATTCAAAAACTTCGAGGAGGAAACTATATCTATCTTCTCTTGTATGTGGATGACATGATTATCGCTTCGAAAAGCAAGGTGGAGATAGATAGGTTGAAATCTCAACTTGGTAAAGAGTTTGAGATGAAGGATATGGGGGCTGATAGGAAAATATTGGGTATGGAGATTAGAAGAGAGAGGATGAACCGGCGAATGTTCTTGAGTCAGAAAGGCTACATTGAGCGGGTTATTGCTAGGTTCGGGTTGTAAGGTGCAAAGTTGGTGGTGACTCCATTGGCTCCATATTTCAGGCTCTCTGGTAAACAATCTCCTACTACAGCGGAAGAAAAGGTACGCATGGATCGTGTACCTTATGGTAGTGCAGTTGGCAGTTTGATGTATGCCATGGCGTGTACACGCCCAGATATTTCACAAGCGGTTAGTGTGGTCAGTAGATTCATGGTGAATCTAGGGAAGGCACACTGGGAAGCTGTGAAGTGGATCCTGAGGTACTTAAAAGGTACCGCGGATACTGGTTTATGTTTTGGTGGAGATGCATGTCATATAAGTGGGTTTGTGGACTCGAATTATGCAGGTGATCTAGATAGACGACGATCTACTACTGGATATGTGTTTAGCACACATGGTGCCCCAGCTAGTTGGCAATCGATGTTACAGGCTATAGTAAATCTTTCTACTACAGAGGCCGAGTATATGGCCATGGCAGAGGGAGTGAAGAAAACATTGTGGTTGTGAGGTCTTCTAGATGATTTGAAGATTGAATAGGATTGTGTGGACTTGTGGTGTGATAGCCAGAGTGCGTATCACTTGGCTAAGAATCAGGTTCATCATGCTCGAACCAAGCATATTGTCGTCAGGTATCATTTTGTGCGGGATGTCATAGATGAAGGTGATATTTTTTTCTTGAAGGTACACACAAATGAGAACCCAGCAGACATGTTAACCAAAGTGGTAACGGATAGCAAGTTTTAACATTGCTTGGACTTGCTTCACATTAGTCCGTGTTGATATACCTGAGTGGGCATGGCCCTTCGGGGTGGGGTTGGAATGAGGTGGAGAGTATATGAAGGTGGAGGTGAACTACGGAGGCTTGATCCCGAGTTTTTTGGGTACGTAGGCAACCATGGTTTGAATGGTGTAGCCGAGTTTGGTGCTTGCTGCTTCTTCTTGTGTTCGTCCAAAATTTGAGGTCTATCAAATGATGTACGAGGTGGAGAATTGTGAGTATTTCAGCAACAGGAAAAAGTGGGCAGAACCTTAGCCTTGGGCGCTAGCTCCGGGCGCCTAGGCGCTGCGGCAGTTCAGTTGAAGGCCGAAAAGAGGCAGGATCCTAGCGCTTGGACGCCACTCATGGGCGCCTAGGCGCCCCGATACAGCTATATATACCAGCTTTTTCTTTCAATTTTAGATCCGAAAATTGAGAGAGAAAATAGAGAGAGCTTGGAGAGAATTTCACAAGTAAGAGGTTGTTCTTCTTGGGTATAAATTCAAAGCTTTTTTTCTTTCTTAGGGATTAACTTGAGGCTTGTTCAAGTAATCCAAATACATTGATCTTCATATATATTGGAAATCTCATTTCCCCCAAATCTCATTTCCCCAAAATAATTTCTTTTCTTGGGTTTTCACAACAAGTGATCCGCTTCCAATACCGGTTAAGGTATGCTTCTAGGATTGATTTCCTAACAAAATATTATACATAAAAGAGAACCTACGTGAGCTTGAAAATGCCAATTCTTAGGAAATGACCTGCGGATTTGAACTTATATTACCTGCCCTTCTTCGAAGAGCCAGAGATTTAGGCATCCAAGGTATTCCATATGATGCTCATATCGTAAAAGAAATTTCCGCAGCAAGGGCTCGAAAGTTGAAAAGGTAATATATATCCTGGCTATTACTATTATTTGTTTTGTTTATTTGGAAATGCATATAATGTTTAGTCTATTATGGATAAAATGTTAATTCCTAATCTCAAGAGCAATAATAATAAGAAAAATAACCAAGAGAAGATAAACGCACACAAAAATTTACTGCGGTTCTCCCTCGATGTGGAGAGCTATGTTTTCAATGTAATGGAGAAGAATAATAGATTTTTCCTTGCAAACCAATATAATAGGAATATTTAGCCATGATCTAGGGAAGATTTTATAGGCTGAGGTACAGTTAACAAAGTCGATGAATTGTTCATTTTATTAGGACATGCCAAAGGTGTCCCTCAAAATTGTTTTCTGCAGGGTGCAGAAAGGAGGAGCAGGAAGAACCTTAGTGAACATGTCCGCAAGCTGTTGCTTAGTAGAAATGTGTTGAGGATGAATACGACCTTGCTTGTATTTGTCCCTCACTATGTGGTAGTCAATCTCCAGGTGTTTGGTGCATTCATGGAAGACCGGATTAGCCGTAATATGGAGGGCAACTTGATTATCACACAATAAAGGAATAGGAAGTAAAGGTGAAATGCAATAATCCTTTAATAGATAGGAAATCCATTGCAATTCACAAATAGTAGACCCCATGCTACGGTATTCAGCTTCAGCAGAAGACCTGGAAACAACGTGTTGCTTCTTGGTTTTCCATGAGATCAAGGCAGAACCCAAAAAGATGTAATATCCAGTAAGGGATTTACAAGTATCAATGCAGGAAGCCCAGTCAGCATCACAGTATGCTTTCAGCTTAAATGAATTATCAGTAGGAAAGAACAATCCTTTTGCACAACAACCCTTCAAATATCGAAGCACATGAATGGCAGCATCCCAATGAGATTGACAAGGGGTATGAACAAATTGACTGAGTTGTTGAGTTGCAAACATGATATCTGGTCTTGTGAACCCAAGATAAAGTAGCCTTCCAACAAGCCTCCTATACCTATCAGGTTGAGGAAACAATTCTCCCATTGTAACCAAAAATTTGTAACCTGTAGGTAAGGGGATAAGAACAGCCTTTGCATCTGAAAGCCCGGTGTCTTTAAGAATGTCAAGAACATACTTCCTCTGATGAATATAAGTCCCAGTAATAGACCGTGCTATTTCCAAACCAAGAAAGTGTTTCACATATCCAAGATCTTTGATTGTAAACTGAGAGTCTAGGAATTGTTTGGCTACAATAATATCATTCTCATTTGTACCGGTAATGAACACATCATCCACATAAACAATCAGGGCAAGGAAGCCGGTAGTGGACTGCTTGATAAATAAGCAATTATCATGAGCTGACTGTTCAAGCCCAAAACTCTGCAAGTGTGTAGTAAATTCATAGTTCCATTGTCTCGAGGCTTGCTTAAGGCCATAAAGAGAGCGTTTCAATTTGCAAACCTGGCCTGGTTTAGCTGTAGAGTATCCTTCTAGAGGTTGCATATATACTTCCTCATCTAAGAAGCCATGGAGGAAGGCATTATTAATGTCCAGTTGGTGTATTGGCCATGAATTTGATGCTGCAATTGCTAAGAACATTCTTACTATAACAGTCTTAGCAACATGTGAAAAACTTTCAAAATAATCAACGCGAACTACCTGGTTATATCCTTTGACCACAAGCCGGGTCTTAAATCTATCTATGCTCACATCTGAGTTGAGTTTAACCTTGTATACCCATTTTGAACCAATAGCTCGCTTCCCTTTAGGTAAACTTGTGAGCTCCCAAGTATGATTATCTTCTAAAGCTGTAATTTCCTTGTTCATAGCATCAACTCATTCTTCATGAACACAAGCTTGTTTATATGAAAATGGTTCTTGGATATGAGACACATTTGCAAAAAAAAGACATATATGATGTGGAGAAAGAAAATGCAGGCTTAGAAGGGCAATCATCTAGTATAGCAGTATTGAAGACTGAAGAAGGAAAAACAATTGACTCAGTAGTAGGATGCAATACATTTGAAACAAAATCATTAAGCCAATCAGGTGGTTTTTTTTTATCCTAGTGCTCTGTCTTGGATTATTGGTCGATGATGAGTTTGTAGGAGGAATTCTATGAGAGTTAGGAGAATCTGAGATATGCGATGAGACAGGAGTTAAACTAGAATTGGAGGTAGGTGAAGTATTTGCATCTGCATTAAGAGGGATGACAGGTAAAGGTGATGAAGGGTCGATCTCTTGTGAAATTTGAAGATAAGGAAATAGATCTTCTTAAAAAATGACATCCCTAGAAATATAGGTCTTGTGTGAATTAATGTCATATGTTTTGTAAACCTTCTTACCAGGAGCATATCCAAGGAAGATACATTTATAGGCTCTGGAATGAAATTTGTCTTTATGAGGCTGTGTGTTTGTAACATAACAAAGACATCCGAATGATTTTAAAATTTTATAATCTGGTGCTTTGTCGTATAAAACCTCATAGGGCGTTTTCCAATTTAAAATTGGAGTGGGTAATCTATTGATGATGTAAGTGGCGGTTAATACAGAATCACCCCAAAATTTTTTTGGTAAAGAAGATTGTAACATGAGTGTTTGCAATTTGCAATAAATGCTTGTGTTTACATTCTACTACACCATTTTGTTGTGGTGTGTAGATACATGACCTTTGATGTATAATTCCAAGATGGGAGAATAGTTGTTGGCACTCCAAATTGACAAATTCAGTTCCATTATCTGTCCTTACTTTTTGAATTTTAACCTGGAACTGAGTTTGGACCATTTTAAAGAAGGAGTCCAAGGTCCTTAAAGTCCGAGGTTTAGATTGGAGCAAGAAAATCCAAGTAGCATGACTGAATTCATCGATAATGGTAAAAAAATAGTGTGCTCCCAACAATGAAGGTTATTTATAAGGTCCCCAGAAGTCCAAGTGAATCAATTCAAAAACGTGGTCTGAGTATGTTTGACTTTTGGGAAATGGGAGTCTCTGTTGTTTTGACAAATGACAAATATCACAAGGTTCATGAGTTTCAGAAAATGAAAGCAATGGTATATGTTGTAACACAGTAGAAGAAGCATGTCCAAGTCTCTTATGCCAAGTGGACTGTGATTTGCTAGAAATTGATACTTTATTAGCAAAGATAAAGTCATTACATGAGGAATTAAAAGGAGAATGAACTTGCAAGATTCTGTCTAGACTATGCTGCTTATTGAAAGAACTCAAAATCTCGGGAGAGAAACAATGTTTGTCTAAAATGTATAAGCTCCCTATGACTTTCCCTATTGCTAAAATATCTTCAGTCTTCAGGTCCTGTAGAACACAATAGGTGGGATTAAAAGTCAATTTGATGTGTGACGTTTTGGCAAGTTTATTTATGGACAAAAGGTTGAATTTAAAACTAGGCAAATATAGTGTATCTGTGAGAACAAGTTTTGAGTTCAAGGTTACATTTCCAATGGTATACATTTTTGATGGAGCCATCTAGTAAAGATACAGTGGTAGGTTTATGCAATGGTATTAATTTATCAATCAATTTCAAATCCACACACATATGGTTTGATTTACCTGTGTCTATAATCCAAGTACCAGGTTCAATAAAATCAAGTGCATTCATGATATAATTCAAGGCATAGTGAGGAGAAGAACCTGTTGAATCTGTCATCTGTACCAAATTGGTGAAATTCCCTGTTGCAGGTTTTCCCTTCATATATTTTGCAATTTCCAGATGAATCAGGTCTGCAATAGATGGTGAGAAGTCACTGGTTTTTGGTCCAATGTGTTCATCAGAAAAGTCCAAAGTAGTTTCAACCATATGTGCCGTGTTTTTATTCAACAATTTTCCTCTTTGTTCTGGTGCTTTCTTAAACCAATTAGGGTATCCATGTAGCTTGAAGCACCCATCTGCACTATGTTCATTAGCATTGCAGTAGTTACAATGCCTATCTGACTTTTCTGGTGCTTTCTTAAACCAATCAGGGTATCCATGTATCTTGAAACATCCATTTGTACTGTGTACATTGACGTTGCTGTGGTCACAATGCTTATCGGACTGCTTTTCATCGGTCCTTTTAAAATTGTTAAAGTTATTCCTCACCATCCCATCTTTTTTGAAATTTTGTGATTTTATAAACATAGCATTTTGTCCAGCAATCTCAACATATGATGTTTGTACCTCTCTTTGTTTCTCCACCCTTAAAACCATGGAGTAAGCTTTATTTACACTAGGCAAAGGGTCTAACAACAATATTTGATTACGAATGTTGTCAAAAGAGTCATTCAGACCCATGAGAAATTGCATCAGATGATTTGCTATAGTAATATCTGAGACTGATTTTGCTGCTCCACAGGTGCATTGAGGAATTGGCATTAAACATGCGCTAACTCATCCCATAACTTCTTAAGTTTAGTGAAGTACTGAACCACAGATAATGTATCTTAGGAAACGGAACTGATTTCCCTCTGCAATTGATATAGTAAAGGACCATTTGATTCATCAAATCTCTCCTCCAATTCCTTCCATAACTCCATTGCAGAGGCAGTATATAGGAAGGCTTCAACAATATCCTTGGAAATGGAATTCAATAACCAAGAGGTAACCATACAATCTACTCTTTTCCATTGATCAAAGTTGGTGGAATTTTCTTCTGGCATCTTACATTTTCCGTTTATAAAACCCAATTTAACTTTCGCACCTAGGGCTATCCTCACAGAACGGCTCCATGAAAGGTAATTATTACCTGTTAGTGGCGTTGACACAAGCATCATCTCTGGGTGATCTGATCCTTGCAAGTACCTCCCTTACAATAAATGTTGTAACGACCCAAATTTTGAGATGTAAATCGTTACTAAATTTATTAACGAGCACAAATTAATGGAAGAACTCATAACCAAATAAAATATATTCCAAATTTATTAACGAGCATGGCATCTTTTAAATACTTAATAGAATTAGGCCTCACAGCTTAACATTTATTAGGAATCCAGTTCAAACATAAAATCCTAAACAATCATTAATGATTTAGACTCCACAACTTAACAACATGCACTCGAAAACCAGAAACAATGAAAAAAAATAGAAATCAGCAATAGAAATATACAAATTGTCGAAACCAAAACTAACTAATGTAACAATCAAAAGAATCAATCTTGAGCAACGGTGCCAAAAATTTATTATGAACTTATCCTCTAAGAGGACAGATTATAAACGAGTAATAAAATGTTGAGTCAACAACTATCGTCCCACGGAAATTGATTATCAATTTTTCTTTGATTAAAACGAAATTTAACAAGATAGTAAAGCATCACTATTCCATTACTTAATATCACCCCGAATAATCGAGGCTAATTAAAAAGGAGTACAATCAGTCCAAGAAACAGAAACATTCCTATCACTCTCACTCGCATAGGAATCAAGAATATGAGCAGCTTTATTCCCATTTATTCATTCAAGAGAAAGAAGAAGTTACTGGATTTACATTATCCATTTCAAATATATATATATATATATATATATATATATATATATATAACAATGATATCCACTATAACTCACACAACTCTCTCAAAGAGTACTTTAGATATGTGGAAGTCAATAGTTTCTTGAGAACACTTAGCTCCATAGTAAAATGTCTTTGCAACCATTAGAAATGTTTGCTTGGCATTCTTATTAACAATGGATTCACAGACAACCAACTCCACAAGCGCCTGCATGATCTGTTCAATTTTCCTGCTGCATTTCATGATCATATTTTCTACGCTGCAATCATCTATTCCCAGTACCTATTCATCGCGTAACACATGAGAATTAAATTAAGAAAAAAAATACTAAAAATTACACGGACTTATAAATTTATCAGTTTTCCTATAAGCTTCACCTTTTCATTTTGATACCATTGAAGTTGTTGACAAACTTTGTTGGTGAGCTTGGAGAGACGCTGGTATTCAGGATGCATTATTGACTCTTCGGATACAATATGGCCTGCACAAATGTTTATTATGTTTACTAAGAGCTCTGCTCCTTCGTCGCACTCAACTCCTCTATTTAGTTTCATTAGCCATGCTCCCCATTGTCTCGCACAACAATTACAAAAGATGTCACGATTAGCTAAGTGGTTTTTTTTATGTGTAAGAATGAAACAATGGGGAAATAATGTGAACTCACAGCATTATGTAATTGGTAGCTGATGTCTTTGCCGAGGATCCCCCATGCATCCATCGGGGCTTGTTCTAGGATTTTCGATAATATATTGAGAATTCGATGTCCAGTCTTACTGCTGCTAGAAAACAAATATAAAAAGTATAATCTACATTTAGATTATATGTCCAAGATTTAGTTATTTGATAGACACACTATGGTTAAACAAAATAAAAATAAAAAGATTATCTACCTGATTTCATAAAAATGCTTTAATTTAAGATATTGTTAATAATTAACAAAAAAATTCTGGGCTAATTTACCTTATTGTTTTGGTAAGGCCATTGATGTTATTTCTGAAGTTCGCTAAAAAAGCAATCCTTTCCTCCGAAGACGTAGTTTCGTGATTGAAATAAGATAAAATTATCTTACAAATAATTTGAGATTTAGCCCATGTAAGTCTCACATTTGACCTCTCATGCTCAAATATGCTTGCAGCAGCCAAAAAATAGGCATGAAGAAGGTACTTTCTTGTTATCCCAAACTCTTCCAAATTGTCATTTGCATACCATCTGTGCAAGGAATTGAAGAAGGGACTAATGAATATAGTGTATAAATGACAGATATTTGGGTTATATACTTACTCTACGAATTCATTCCATTCAGTCTGATGTTGTGCCTGGCATCTATTGTAATCTAATTTTGCAAGATCAAGATAGACATTGTTACTGATGTCTGGCATCCTACAAAGAATAATAGAAGAATGTATAAATTAATTTGGAGTATTCAATTCAAGAATGAAAGTATGTTTCTCAAAACACTGATTACAAGAGTGCTATTTTTGAAAGTTGTCCTTTGAATGGGCCTTTGGAAGTGGACGGCCCTTTTGTGTGGCAACCCCCATTAGCTATCTTTCATTTGACACGGATTGTGCTTCTTTGCATCTAATGTGGACCGTTGGATTAGATAAAGGGCTGAGATGTTGTCTTGGTGTTTTAACCTTGACTTTGGGTGCCGGTTGAGATCACACGGTTTTAGACTTGGCTTTTGATATTTCTCTCTCCACTCTCTCTCGCCTATGAGCGATTTTCATCTCCTTCTTCTTCTGGCTCTAGATTGTTCGAGTGATTCTTGGTTTTAGTTTGATCCTTGAAAAACCATCTTGCTACAGTAACTTTGGCGTGATTTGTGCGTCTTGTGGTTGTCTGTATTTTTCATTTAGTGTGGTTAAGGTTGAAGTCGAAGGAGTTGGGTTCGATTTTGTAGATCTCTCGGTCGATGATCAAAACCTGAGTTTCTGAATAGTTTGATTTGCACTGTACTCTCTTAGAAGGCTATCTTGCACTAGTGGAACGGGTTCAGTTCCTGAGCCCCCCCAGATTAGGCCTATTGGCTGAACTAGGTCAACATATTGGTGTTATTGTGTTGATTTACTTTCTGCCTTTTCGATTTCGTACTTTACATAAATTGCTGTGTATGTTATTTTGTCAAGAAAACCCAACAAAACTGGTATTAGAGCCTTCTAGGGTTCCTGTGTGTTTTTTCGAAAAACGTGTAAAGCTTTTCTTGAACGAAAATTATTTTCGTTGGGTCTTCTTTGGACGAAGACGAAAGTATTTTTTTCTAGTGATTCTTTTTAAAAATCTGCTTTGAGAAATCGGTTGACAAAGAGCTGGAACTAATTTTTGTTTCTTGGTGTCTGCAGTTTTTAAGTACACCACATGAACTGACCTACGATTTTTCTGACTGCTGTTTCTTTTCTGGATCTTTGGTGAGATCGTTCTATAAACTCTAGCACACTCAATCAGTAAATACATGATTAGGCCACATATTATTATATGCATGAGTTACTTCTTGTGTAGAAATCTAAGATTGATTTGCATATATATATATATATATATATATATGTGTGTGTGTGTGTGTGTGTGTGTGTGTAAATTGTTGTATGCTGTATTCTTGATTAAATTGTGCAATCTTCATATAATTGTGATCGCTGCTCTAATGTGTTGAAATTGATACAATTCTTGATTGCATTTTTTTTGTAGAATCCTATTTCAATTTCTACATCTTGATTACTGCTTTAAATTGAAAAATTTTACAAAAACTTTTCTGTCTGTCCATGAGTTCAAGCCACCCTTTTACAGAATCTATAATGGGTTCAAAGGTCGAATTATCACAATTCAACGGGAAGGGGGATTACTCAATATGGAAGCAGAAAATGAGAGCTATTCTGGTTCAGCAGGGGGTTGCAAAAAGCCCTTGATGATCCAGAATCCTTTTCTGCAGAACTTCAACCTAAACCAACTGAAATTGAAGATATGAATGAGATTTCATATAGTTCAATAATTTTGCATTTATTTGACAATATTGTGAGACAAGTTGATGAATCTAAAACTGCTAGAGATTTATGGGAAGCACTGGACACTATGTTTTTTACTAAAACTTTACCAAACAAAATCTATCTTTTGGAAAAGTTACTTAGTTTCAAAATGAACACTGGAAAAGATTTAGAGACAAATTTAAGTGACTTTAGCATTATTGTTAAGAGTCTAGCACACAATGAAAAGAAATTTGATGATGAAGACCTTGCTGTGATTTTATTAAACTCATTGCCTGAATTTCATAAGGATGTTAGGAATGCTATAAAATACTCAAGGGACAAATTAACACAATCTATAGTGATAGATGCCTTGAGATCTAGAGAGTTAGATGTGAGGAAAGAATTTAAGTCTACCTCTATAGGAAGAGAGTATGTTTGTTAGAGGAAGGCCTGACAAGAGAGAAAACGGTTTTCAACATAAAAAATTTAGAGGAAAATCTAAAGGGAGATCAAAATCTAGAGACAAGAGTAGTAAGAAGTGTTACCACTGTGGGAAGCTGGGGCACTTTAAGAGAGATTGTTTTGACTGGAAGAAAAAACAAAATGATCAAGACAATGGGGAACTTAGTAATGCAGCTATAGGACCCGAACTTGATAGCATGCATGTGATGACTGTAACTAGTGATGAAACTAATAAGGATTGGATATTAGATTCTGGATGTACCTTTCACATGAGTCCCATAAAATCTTGGTTCTATAACTACAAAGAAATAGAACATAAAAAAGTTTACATGGGAGACAATAACTCTCAGACTGTTATTGGGATTGGTGATATTGCCATTAAAATGCATGATGGCATTGTGAGACCAACAGGAATGTTAGATATGTTCCCAATCTCAAAAGAAACCTTATTTCTTTAGGGATTCTTGAAGATGAGGGACATTTTTTTAAATCTGACAATCATGTTCTAAAAATTATGAAAGGATCCTTAATTGTTATAAAAGGACCAAAGAAAAATGGATTGTACTATCTTGAAGGTAATACAATCTCTGTCCCTGAACCCAGTCTTCACTGTTACTGAAAATAAATCTGAGCTATGGCATAATAGAATGGGTCACATTGGTAATAAAGGCTTAAAGTATCTAAGTAATCAAAAATTGTTTGGAAAGGATGAAATTGAACCTTTAAGTTTCTGTGAGACCTGTGTGTTGGGTAAGTATCATAAAGTGAGCTTTAATACGAGTACCTATAGAACCAATAGACCTTTAGACTATGTTCATTCCAACCTGTGGGGACCTGAAAACATCCCACCTTTGGGGGAAATGAATATTTTTTGTCTATTGTAGATGATTATTCCAGAAAGGTTTGGGTTTACCCTCTTAAGGCCAAATCTGAAACTTTTCAGAAGTTTAAGACTTGGATTAACATAGTTGAAAATCAGTTAGACAAGAAGTTAAAAACTCTTAGGACAGATAATGGTCTTGAGTTTTGTAACCTTGAATTTGATAACTATTGCAAGCAAAAAGGAATAATGAGACATAGAACTGTCAGGCATACACCCCAAAAAAATGGGGTAGCCGAGAGGATGAACAGGACCTTGATGAATAAGGTCAGGTGTATTCTTATAAGCTCGGGGTTGGCCAAAGGTTTTTGGGCTGAAGCAGTCTGTATTCTTCCCTCGCAGTTTCAAGCTTGTGTATATTTTCTTTGATAAATGTTATCCCTGAAATAAATATTAAGTCATTCATTAGCCGAATGTCCCAGAGTTTGCATTACAAATACTTTTTGTAACTCCTTGAATAATTAGTACCTTTTTCAATTTTTTGGGAATGAAGGTTCCATGATCGCAGCGCAACTACACATGCTAGTGTATTGACTAGCCGATCATATGCTAAGAAAAAATGGTCATCACCCCACGAGCCATCTGAGAGTTGATTTTCGGCAATCCATTGAAGACTTGATGGAAATTGAGGAAGATCAGGTCCATGGAGATTTCTAACAAGAGCAATCCATGCCGTGTCATAGGGTGAAAGGCTTGTTCGTCCTTCTCCCATAGTGTCCAACGTCTCCTTAATGTAATCAATGTCCCCCTTTGCCACGGTTACCTTAGGAAATCATATAATTATGTTACTACGATCATACTAATGAATAATTAGGTGGCATCGTACCAAAAACACAAGTCTCTGCAAAGTCGTAAGACCATGTATGGGGCTGAAGCCTTCCCAGTGCCAAATGGCTAAAACACGAATAGCATGCAACTTAAACTTTTAGATTTGATAGTTCAATAAATATAGGGGAAAGCAAAGATTTTGGGTTTAAAGATTACCATCACTCTCTTATATCAGTCCTTCGCATGTTGAAGACTAGAGTAATAGTAGTAGCACCAAATGGCAAAAGAAAAATTTAATGATGTTTAAGAATTGAAAATTTCATCTCACCTCTAAGGCTTCCCCATTCTTCAGGACATCCATTTCATGTACTTGTGACAAATTTATGTGGTCTGCGATTAAAAATAAATAAATAAATAAAAATACATGGTTATTGAAGTGGATACTTGATGGATATTTTTTGTAAAATTGTTCCATTCAAATAAAACTTACCACGATGGACTACTTTCGGAATGCGTTTTCGATTGACATCTCTCCCAAGCAGTGAAAGTCCTACAAAATATGTATTACTGTTAATTCGATTACTCAAGTCATCCTAATTCGGTCCCACAATAAAAATTGAAGCATGAATGGTTGAAGAAACGATAAGGTTTGCTTCTGTCTGAATGTGCATCTGATTTTCAGACCATGAGTGGACACCATCAGTTCTTATATATGAGGTGCAGAGGCTAAAGATAAATATACAATAACGGGTAAATAGCACAAAATGTCCCGTCCTTTCAAGATTTTTTATATATGTTTACAGATAACTAATAATGTAAAGTCTTTGTTCTTCTTAATTGCTTACAGAAAATAATCAAGAACTTACCAGTGAAAAATTCATTTGAAGGGCCTTGATTTGCTACAGAAAATGGTGTTTTGGGAGGAACTGGTGGAAAACAATGAAGCTGCAAAGTGGGCAAAGCCTTCATTTTGTGACTTAGAGAGTGCAATGATATATTTGGTTCCATTCCGTCATATTTATAAGTATTATTCATGCTCAAAGACTCTAGAGTATACTTTTCTACGTGGTATAAAAGTAAGCTTTCAACGCCATAAGAATTTGAGCCAAATTAATTTTTCGGCCGCCAACACTTTTCAATAACACATTTTAATAACTTCTATCAAAATCTAATAAAAATTTGATTTTTAACTAAATCGGAAAGGGGCTTACAACATAGATACCGAATGCGATAAATGACACTTTTTACAATGATAAATCTACCTTGTAAATAGTGCAACTTATTCACCATGTGTTTTAGTTGGATTGTCGTAAAATAATAATAAACAAATATTTTGTTATGACTACACACTTGCATCTGTCTTAAATAGTTAACTCTGTCATTACAAGTATGAGTCCCATCATAAACAAAAATACAAGAAAGTTGAAAATACCTAGTTTGAAGATGGGTTTTTAGAACTCATCATCAATAATATAAATATTAACGATGATTGGGTTTTACATAACTAACACTAAGGCCCCGTTTGTAGAGATTACAATCCAATTAAAATTGAAAATACGACCGTTATTGGGTCCCACTCGTCTAATAAAAGTCAATAATAACGGCTAATTTTTCAATTTTAATTCGATTTTAATCTCTACCGAACACGCCATAAGTAATTGTTTAACTTTCATTTTCTAAAATTCATTTGTCTATAAATTTATTTTTAACCACACATTCTCTCAATAAAGTAACTATGCTCGTGAACCTATAACTTTTCTTTACATTTTAATCACAAATCTCCAAAAAATCGTTTTTTACAAATCTATTCTACGAAAATCTCTATCAAACAGGGGTTCAGAAAATTTCTTTCTCCACAAAAGTAATTTCCTTCCACCCTCGATCGTCATTTCTCCTTCTCTCAAAGGAGTCATTTCTTTAGCATAAGGCAAGCCGAGTAATGAGCACGGGCGAAATTGGTCATGAAATCACTGATGCATACAGCTATTCATAACTTAGTGAAGCTAGTCGATCTCTTACAAACAAGCTGCACGAGGTGGCACAATATAACGAGTCATAACAAAGTGCATGCTCGATAAGCTTAGTTTTTTTAAAACTAGTCAAATATAATTTTAATTCACATATTTTATAAAATCCACAGTTTACTATTCACTTATTATTCACAAATTCCGTATAAAACACAAATTTATAAGTACTTAAATGCAGTGTTAAACAAGCACGAGATTCTTTGAATGTAGAACTTTGACACTGTTTGGTACACTTCAGTAAGAGCTTGTTTGGGAGAGATTTATTGAATTTATTTATTTTTTCAAATCATTTTCAACTACACATTCTATGATACATAACTTTTCCTATTTTTAAAATACATTCTCCAAAAAAAGTCAACTTTTACTTAAAAGATCTCTTCCAAACAAGCCCTTACGACTATGTACTTTGAGATAATAGGTCTAATACTCGAGGGTGGTTCATGCAGTTGTCCAGAAGATCACTTAAAAATTTTAACATCGGCAACATCATATAATTATACACAAACAAAGAAAGACATCTTTTCAGTGCAATTTTAGAACGATTAAGATTCAAAACAGTAATTTTTTTCTTTGAGGGACTTATAAAGTACAGAGGATTACTATGGATGTTAGAACAACCATCACAAATTATGAATACTAATTTGTTAAGAATTGAGGGTATAGTGTCAATGTTACTAGAATCAAAAATATTTGCAAGACCAAAGTCACAATTTGGTGAAATTTTAACGTACTAAGCTGAACCACAATCTTAGGTCAAATAACTTTCCGTAAGCAATTAGGATTCTTTCCATATTTAGAGTAAACCATATTCCAAGAAAATATAGTCATAGCCTAATCTGGAATTTATATCTAAAGGGACAGGTCAAGTCTCCCAATTTGGACTACCGCAATTGAAAGGGAAAGGGACGGGTCAAGTATCCCAATTTGGACCATCACAATTGAAAGGGAAAATGAATTGCCGACCAGGAAGTAGACATTTCCGGATATGTTGAACAAGAAAGCCTTCATCATGCTACATATATCAAACACAATTTTTAGGGTAATTAGCAAAAACGTCCTTATTATTTGCACTCATTGTGGAAATAGTTTCTATCGAATTTCAAACTTGACATTTACACCCTAGTTTCAAACATTTCTTGTAGAGTTGGTCTTTTCTGTCATATTCCAATAAATTCTTCCGTGAAATACCTATCATTTACCTTCATTGCATTAAACGTCCAAATCGTTTCAAATTTGATATTTGGGAAACTCAAATTGATCTTTTTTGCACAAAAGGTTCTTACAATCTATTTTCTCCATTAAAGCATTGTAAAATGATTAATTTATCCTTCTCTTTAAATAAACAAATAGATCCCTAAACTCATATCCTACACTCCTTCATTACCACCAAAATAATTAAAAAGAGAATTAAAACTATAAAAAGAAGTAAGAAATGAATTAAAAATAGAAAAACAAACAAACAAACAAAATAAAATAAAATGATGCTTCTTCCTCATCGAAGTTTCTTTTGTGTCATATATAGGAATTTATCTATTCTTAAACAAAATCTGAACACAATTCAAAAGCTGACACAATGGGTATATATGTATATATGTGTATGTAATTAGCAGCAAGAAGATAAAAACAAGAATTTGCTGAAAAATAGTTAAATCTTTAAAATAAAAAAATCCCGTAATTTCATAGAAGACAAATAGATATTGGAATACAAAACTTGATTATAGAAAAATAACTAAATTCTTGGACGGTGCCACAATGGAATGTGGAGAATTGGTGGTAGCGGCGACGATTGATGGCATGTGCAGAATTGGATGAGTAAGAAACAACATTTTATTTTATTTTTCATTTTTTCTCAATATTTAATTATTTTCTTACTTTTTTATACTTTTAATTCTTTTTTATTATTTTGGTGGTGGTGGTAGTGGAGGAGGAGGAGGAGGGTAGGTGATGGGTGTAGAAATATGTTAGTCAATTGAGAAGATAAAATATTTTTCCTTTTATTAAATGTTTTATATTATTTATGTGAGATTTGTGTGTATTTAAAAAAAAAACAAAGAACTCCAGATACAATTTTTTATATTATTAATTTTTCTATTTGTTTATTTAAAGAGGATGATAAACTTGTCGTTAGAGAAAATAGACAGTAAAGAATTTCTGCACAAAGGAAGATTAATATGAGTGTCCAAATGTCAAAATTAAAATGAATGACGATTTGTGTAATGAAGGCAAACGATAGAGACCTTTTGCACCAATTATCTATATTTTACGAAAGAATTTAACGGAACATGACCGAAATGACCAACAACACAAGAAAGGTTTGAAATAATGATGTAAATAACAAGTTTGAAATAATAGGGACTATTTTTGCCATGAGTTCAAACAATAGGGATATTTTTTTATTTTTTATTTTGTTTGCTAATTACCCCAATTTCTATATAAGCCCCTGTTGGACACTCTTTATCGCTCATACTCATTTTCAACAACATATTCACACAATTTAATATTCGACATGTAAACTCAAAAAAATTTCATACTTTTTAACCACATTATTCAAAAAAATAACTATTCAAAACATCAACCAATTTCTCTTTATAAAGGTCATCAAACAAGGGCTAAATTTGGAACTAATTAAACCTCTTCAGATTTTTAATAAATCTTAACAAAAAAAAATGATGAAATGTGTAATTGAAAAAATGATAAAAGTTATGAATCACATGAAATGTTTTATTAATATTAATTGTTGACTTTGACTTAAATTTATAGGGGATAAATAGATTCGCAATTGATAATTATGACTACACTTCTTATCAATTTAGTTTTTCTAAACTATTAACAAGTCCATGTTTGAGCTCCACTCTATAAAAACTCAATCACATATTTTGCCCAATAAAATTATTTTACACGTAAACTGAAATTTTTTCTGAACTTTTTAACCATACTTCCTCTAAAAATCACTATTAGAAAACCTATGTTTCTCAAAAATATATAGATAGGGCTCAAAAACACCTTAAAAATACTAATACAAGTCGGTCATGTTGAACAAGACTACCTTTAAAAGTTAATTATATTTTTTCTTTTGTTGTTAAATCTCATAAATATTAATATATGCTCTCAATCTTGATTTAATAAATATTTCTTAATTAAGAGTAGTTATCTATTTGAGGAAAAAGCTATTTGTACAAAGTTAAGTTACAAAAGTTGAGTTACAAAGTGTGTTGGCAAAATTCATTAATTTTAAATGATTTAAAAATCTGTTTTTGAAATGATTGGTGTAGATGTTATTTTATCAACCAATTTTGTAAATCAACTTTGTACATGTAGCATAACTCTCTATTTGAGTTACAATGATTGACACTAATTCAAAATCTACATAGTCAGCAGATGGATATGAGAATATTTATTTTTTGTTAAAATTGTACAACAATTAAGCTACAGAGACAAGGATAGAAATAGAAATTTGAATTAGCTGATGTGGTGGTGAAAAGTCAAAAATTTACGGCTCACTAAAAATAGAGGAAAACCGGCTACCCTTTTTCCCCCAAAACTACTGGCACCAATTCCCCCAAAACAAAACACTCCCAAGAATAAAATAAATTTCTCATACCTAACCCTACAAAATCGCCACCGACCAGTGCTTCCCCCGCCGCCGGCCAGTCCTTCCATCGCCGCCTAGAAGCTCCTTTGTACCGTCCAAGTAGCTGCTTTAATGGGTTCAAGAAATAACTCGTCAATCTCCCACATTTGAAAGCCAAAAAAATCGATCGGATTCGAGCCTCCTTTCCTTCCATAAATTCCGGTCGCCGTCGAATAGCCGGACCCAGTGACTTCAAGACCTTGCTCTCTCCCTCTTGCTCCCCCACTACGTACGTATCTTGGGCCATTTTCAGTTTAATTCATTTTCACATCGTATTTGCAATTTCTTACTGATATTTGATGAAATAGGTTCTTATTATTGGGTTGAAATTGGCGAAATTGTGATAATTTTACCTACGTATTTGTTATTGAACCTTTTTTCTTACGTAATATGTGAATATTTGTTGTTGAACTTAGCAGGTTTAGTAGAAAGATGAAGTACTATCTTTACATTAAAAAGCAATTTATTGTGGTCTATATGTTTAAATAAATATGCATTACAGAATAAAAATATCACAATCTTAATTGTGTAGGATAGATAGTCAAGCTGTTTTTTAAGGCTGAGAATTGAAGTAGTATCTTCACATTTTGGAAGCCTTTCTGATGGAAAATAGGAAAGCTTGATTTTGACGTTACATACTAAGTATTTCTCAAACCTAAAGTTTATCCGGTTGGTTTTTCGCATTTTCTTTATTGTGTTGAATTGGTTAATGACGGAGTCCTCATATGTCGTATGTCTATTTTTTTCTCATCGTAGAATGTCCGGAAGGAACTATGAAATATGTCATAGTTGTAGAGCTAAAGACCATTTGTTTGCCGAATGCGATGTTCAAATCCCGAGTACGGATAAGTGACGAAGAAGAGCTCCAAATTTCGGTGAACGTGAGCATCAAGACGGAAAAAAGAATTGCAGAAGTGAACGCAAAAGAGAAACAACCAGCTTGACTCGATGAGTGTTATCGAAGTATTTGAGAAATGTTTGAATGTATGTATATGACTTATATGACGCAAAACCTTATTTTAGTGTACGTATGTGTATGTTATCATTATATGCCAACTTTATTTTTTTCAAGTTTCAATTTTCTATAAATAAGCTGCCTTGCTGTTGGTGCTATTCATGTTATTGGGCATCATATGCACCACTATAAGGTGCCTTACTGTTGGTGCAATTCATATGCATCATATGCACCACTATTCATGTTATTGGGCATCATTGGCCATCATATGCATCATGTGTCTGTCATATTTAGCCGTAAAGAAACAAAAAAAACAAGAACTTTCTTTTTTGTGAACTCTATGTTGGCACACACATGTTAAGCTAACCTGCTAAAAATAGAGACCCGATCTCCACGTCTATTAGCATGTGGATTTGTCAAATAAAAGGCATGCATATTTCCGAACACAAAAAAAACACCTTATTTATAGCGAAGACATGCACCTTATGAAAACAATTGTGCTGTATTAAAACAGAAAAATGGAACAAAGTAAGTTGAAGTCTAATGAACCAAATACGTAGGCAACACAACAACAAAAAATTAAATGTAGCAAAAAAAAAAAAAAAAAAAAAAAAATTATGGCGCACGCATAAGACAAAATATTTAAGCTCACAATCTAGAAGAATGCACCATAATATCACATTACAAAAGAAAGGCATTACAATATAATATGCCAGGCCAAAAATACATACGATGACAAAAATTCAAAATACATCAACCATCACAAAAAACATCCCCATTCCTACAATCATAAGCCATTGCCACCATGATCCAATAAATTTTGATAATAATTTGACAATGGTTCACCTACAATAGCCCACCATAACAAATAGTTAATTATATTTTCACGACAAAAATGAATTTTTAAAAACATTTAGCGACACATGTTCATACCTTGCGAATTGTACGTATTGTTCGGCACAGATTGAGGGACCAAATTTGCAGACGGTATTTGAGGCGAAAGGTGGAACGGTGTGGGCATAGACAGTTGTGACAAGGACAACGGTGTCAGCATGGCATTTTGTAGATACGGCATTGGGGTCGACACGGAATATTGCTGAGTTGAGTGAAAGTTCATTCCGTCATCAACCATATTCGCATTGATGTTCGTTGTTTGCCTCGGGATGCTTGACGTCGCACCAGACCACTGAGATACAATTTATCAATTTTAAAATTCAAAACAATTTCAAATATCGATTTTAAATCATTCGATCACACCTTCGCCTTTGATTTCTTTGATGTCGTCTCCAATGGACTTTTTCTCCTAAGTTTCTTTGGCGCACCCTTCCATCGTGTCAAATTTGGATCGAGTATGCTTCCCCCTCCCTAGATTTTGTTAAGTCCACACAATCTATAGATACACGTGCAGTATGATGGGAAATGGAATTACTACCTCCAAAAGATTTTGCGGTCAGTAGATCTTTACATTGTGCAGTTATCCACTCCAATATCACACATGACCGCATGTCGTCGTCTGCAGCAAGGTCTTCCACCTGCGCAAAGCCCTTGGACATCTCTTCGTATCTCAATTGTGCAGGAGTACTAACTAACCCAGCGTAGTTTACTGTCACTCTCGTATGTGCTCTTCGAACATCCCTCCTCCATCTCCGCAGTATGTACCTCTCCGGAACAACATTGACGTCATTCCAAATCAAAACCGTGATTGCATGCCTACAAAGTATTCCCCTGAACTCGAACAAGTGACAGCTACAAACAACTGCACATTGTTCTCTCACAAATGAGACGCTGAATGTTTTCTTCTTACGAAAGCCGTCAAACATAATAGTCTCTCGTACACCGTACTTCGTTTCGACTGCTCCTTCTGTTTTAACTCTTATGCAGGGGAATTCCTGCTAAATCATTCACTTCAAGGTTTCTTTTCACTATTGCACTCAAAGTTCGGTTGTATCGATATAACCTAGACTTAGATGGACTTGTTTCATGATTGTGGTCGAGGTGGACCGCATTAATCCTCCAATTTCCCAAAACGTTTGAAGATGCAGATATCCTGGCTTTACAACCCCTCTTAACTGTTGGTTGCGGCTTCAATGAACCGCTAGTATTACCGCTTACTTGTCCTTCACGACTACATGTAACGTCACATATTTTAATAATCCATCGTCCCCCTTTTTAGAATTCCGTGTTTTAACTGGAAACCCAACGGCATAAGCATATTTTTTTGTAAAAGTCATACATATCTTTTTCATGTTTAAATTGCATACGCACCTCTGGCGCATTTACTCCATCACCCTCTGGTGTTTCATCTTCAACTACATCCACAGACTTCAAAATATTCTCATTATCAGATTCTACCAAAACATCATCATGCTCATCTTCGACGTTGTCCATACTTTATTTTTGCTGCAGAAATAAAATAGTTATTATTGTAGGAACAATAATTTACTTTAACAAAACAAAGTAATTGACACAACAAGCTTATGAACATAAATTGAGAAATTTAAAAACTTAATTAGTGAAACCCATTCTTCACACCTATATTCTTGCAAAATGCCACAAATCACAATCATATTCTCATATAACCCCTGCTCAAAAATGAAAAAGACAAAAAATGGCTGGATCATAATCCTCATATTCTCATTAATAATATCACACTTTACTGCTTATGACTTTCACGTAAAACTAACTTTTCCCATGGACTTTCTTTTCAATTTGCCCATTAATTTTGCCTCATCATCCCCATGTGACATCGATCTCCACATTTAATTACCAAATATCAATTTTCATGTAATATATTTCTGAAGGCAAAGAGCTCCATAAGCATCGAGAATTTCATCTTCTCAGAAACAAGTACATAAACTCACAAAAACTCATAAACAGATAATGCTTTTCTCAACACAACAACTAAAATGTCAATATCCTTGGCTTATACTCATGTAAGTTCATGAAGCAAGGCCCGCAGGGAAAATAGCAAGCAGATGTTAAACTCAAACTGATGCAATAGGCCTGTTTCTATTTCACGTACCTGCAAAACAGCTACTTGGACGGTGCAAAGGAGCTTCTCGGCGGCGACGGAACGACTGGTCGGCGGCGATTTTGTTGGGTTGGGTATGAGAAATTTATTTTATTCTTGGGAGTGTTTTGTTTTGGGGGAATTGGTGCCGGTTGTTTTGGAGGAAAAAAGGGCAGCCGGTTTTCCTCTATTTTTAGTGAGCCGTAAATTTTTGACTTTTCACCGCCACGTCAGCTAATTCAAATTTCTGTTTCTATCCCCGTCTCTATAGCTTAATTGAATTGTACAAAGACCTTATTTTACTGCCTACTTTTTTACTGCAATGTACAAAGACCTTATTTTACATAATCAATGTGGTACGAAACCGCGTAGGGTTGACATTGACTCAAACAGTATTTTGAGTGGTAGTCTGGTAGATGATTTAGCGTCAGTTTGTCGATAAGCATTAAAATAAAATAAAAATGTTTTTTAATAATGATTTTTTGAATAATGTGTGGTTAAATAGTAGGAAAAATATTTTATGTGCAAAATATTTTATCGTGAAAATGTATTGTTGAAAATAATTTTGAAAAAAAAATGTTTTATTCCCTGTATGATAATCACTATTTCATTTTTTTTTTTTACCCATACTCATTTTCAACCACACATTCTAACAATATAATATTTTTCATTTAAACCCAATATTTTTTCTACTTTTAACACACCTTAAAAATGAGTTTTAAAAAATTATTTTCGTTTCGTAGTGGTAGAATTCTTACATTTTAATTTTTCTGCTACATCTTATCATTAGTGTTGCCTCCTAAAGTGGAATCTTATTACTTACTCTTTTAGTCGGTGAAAAAACTCCATTATTAATCTTAAATTATTTTTTAATTGTTAATTACATACAGACTTTTTTATCAACTAGTTCTCACCTGTACAATGTATGGGATTGGTTGTTTTGTAGGAAGTGTTAGCATGTTAAATGTGTTGAATTATCTTTCATTTAATTACTTGTTTTTTATAAAACATTTGATAACTTTACCTATTCAGAAATTTCAATCATAGAAAAGTAGGTTAATCCAAAAAATCTTGATGTAATGCAACAAATGTTAGAATTCAGATAAATCAAGGTATGAAGAAAGTATATACTGCAAATCATAAAAAGGTGAGAAAATAACAGGTAGTCCAATTAAAAAAGAGAGATCATAACTTATATACAAAGTTTCATCTCGAGGCGTAGAGAATGATCAACATCTGGGGAAAACTGATCAAAAGTTCTCTACAGGGGACGAAGGGAAGATCAATTCTCAGATCTTACCAAATAGAGTTATAGAAATTCAAATCCTGTGCACCATTTGGTCAATTAGAAGCTCTGGAGCATGCGATGCACCAGAAAAAAAATACTTATTGTCCTTCATGAAGATCTTCAGATAATACAGCCCTCCTAACAATGTTATCATTATCGAAAGCACTAAAACCCGAATAAGGACCAGAAGAAAAAATGGATGATGTTCCATCAGACTCAAAGGTGGCGGATGACTGCCTAAGATTGGATCCAGGATGGGTAGTTATAGCAGAATCATGATACTTCATTGCACGTTGCACCATTTTAAGTGACTGCACCACTTCTCCAATCGTAGGCCTTTGACTTGCCTCTGGGGCAACACAAGCTGCTACAATTGCGCAAACCCGTACGTATAAAATCTTTCTTTGGGTACTTATTGTCAAGCCTTGGATCAACAAGTTCTTCCAATTGATCCTTATCTCTAAGTATTGGCCTAGCCTGAAACCAAATGAAGCCCCTTAAACGATTAATTTATAATCAGTGAATGAAATTTTTATCATTTAGTAATTGATCCATCAGATGTTAAAAGATCATTAAAATTTGTATTAACATATGAAAACGTGAAATGTAAAAGATTAAAGATGGAGTAAAGATTTTGGAATATAACTACCCAAGTAACAAGGTTCTCTTGTCCTGATGGTTGGGATATATCTACAGGTTTTCTCCGGTCAACAATTCTAGAAGAACTACTCCATAGCAATAGACATCACTTTTCACCAAAAGATGCCCAGTCATTGCATACTTTGGGGCTACATAGCTGTAAAAAAGAGTGCAATTCAGTGCATAGTGCATATACAATCTTGGTGTAACAAGAACTTTGAGGGAGAAACTAATCCACCATCTTCCAACTCACAAATCTAAATTGTGAAATAAAAAAACAAACAAACCTCTCTAAATATAGCGGCTTTTAAATTGAAAAATAAACTAACGTCTTAGTTTTACTTTTATATTTTTAATAAGCTGAAACATAAAATGAAAGGAGAAAGTACGATAAGCTCGTCATAAGCAGGAATATAGATTGTGAAACTTATGAATAAGAAAATTTCCTATTTCTTGTTGTTTTTACCTCCAGCATGGGCATCCCCAGCAATCTGTGTTGCCTTCTTTGCAGCCTTTTTTTCAAATGCCTTTGCATCCCTATATATAACCAAACACATAATTAAAAAGACATAATAGAATCAGACCATTTTATTATGTATACAACATACCTAGAATCCATATGCTTTTATGGGAAGATCTTGGAAGGGAGGAAATCAAAATTAGAAATCAGATCCTAATTAAGAATAGAATTCTAAAGCTGAGCAAAATCAACCAAAATTACTAACAATTAGATAAGAAATATGAACTGCATCCACAAGGATAAAACCATGGAATTTTGAAAGCATGGTAAAAACTAAAAAGAAAGAAAGGAATTACCTTTGACAAAAGACTGCTTTGGGGTAAAACCATCATCTTTAGTCACAGGCAAAATTACATACATATCCATGCTTGAAAACAAAAGTAAAGAACTCACTAGAAAAAAATTGGATAAATGCTTCAAAATTGAATTACATCCTAATTCTGAAGCTCAAATGTAACCAGAAACTAAATTTTCTCAGCACAAAGTAATTTAGCTTCCAAAATCACCAAAATTTAGGCAAATTAAAATCAAATTAGAACTCAATGAAAATGTAGAGAATTACTATAGAATTCAATGAAATCACGGATAAACTTTTCCTTTTGAAAGATGACTTTGCTAAATCAAATTTGACTCCTGAAAACAAATAGGAATTTAGTAATATAATTATTAAATGGTATGATGAATAAAAATTCATAATTGGAAATGTAATTCAAAAGGTGAACATTTAATATATGCATAGGTGTAAAGAATAATTGATTTATACATACCTCTGTGCTATGTTATTAGGTATGAATTCAATGTCGAGAATTTCTTTGCTCGGACATGATTATGTAGTAGTATCTGATTCAATGAGGACGTAGAAAGTATTCATTAAAGCATATATCAACGACAATCTTTCGTCTGTATGAAGTCATTCTGAGTGGAGAAACTGATTCTATTGGATGGCCTAGAATGAAGCATTCTATGTATTTGAGCAAAACAATTCCACAGTTTGGCCTATGAAAGAAACAGTTTGACGTTAAATTTGATTAGTATGATAAATGAACAATTATGTTAAGTAGGGAACGAAATATTATAGTCAACGCTAAATAGTTTAAATACTTATCCATTATTTGCACAAGGTTGATGATGTCCATCTCCATTGACCTTTTCGTATTTTTCTTTATGTAGCGTATGTAGGCAGCGAATTTTGGAGACATTAATAATGTTGTCGTTACATCAACTAATGCATTTGAATGTGCTCTGATTTGTTCTGGCGTATGAACGTTGTGACTGCAGTCGTATATTTGAACTTTCCATTTAGGAATATTGACAAAAAAGAGATACCAAGTGTTACCTGGATATGAATATGAAATTAATAGATACTTGCATCTTATCCACGGACGACCGGCTATTGGTAAAATGCCATTACGTATTCTTGTAAGATAGAAAAATTTGCTACATCTGTAATGCTATTCGTATCCCGAATGCTTACTTGTGCTATCATGTGACGAGTACATTCATTTTCATAGTTGAAGTCTAAGACTGCATATTCTTTTGAAACAGTGATGGAATCGTCGTTGATAAGTCGTCTGCTCCTCCATACCAGACATGCCATGTAAGCACAGGTCAATGCATTCACTTACTTTACTCCAACTGTGCCCAGTAAATTCATTCACGAGAATTGCATTTTGTGCATACATCAATGGAGAGGACCAGTAACCCCATATCCACCAACCATTTACTTCATCTGTAACACAAACCAGAATTTATGATATAAGAAAATAGATTATATGAATATGTACATAATCTATTTAAACATTCATTTTTCATTTTTTTACCTATTGACAGGACGAAACCACCAAATGCAAAGAGTAGGAGCAATGAACATAGGCCAAAATGCAATAATCATATTCCTCCCCATTGTCCCCAATAAATCTGAATAATGCTCCTACTGACTAATGGAGCAATAAAAGTAACAAGTACTGCTTGAATAATCTGCAAGAAATAATCTTGATTAATAGTTATTTCAAGATCAAGTTACTCTTACCAATGGGACCTATCTAAAGTATACACAATACATGTCTCAACCACCTAGTGTGTGTTTGATGTGCAGTATTTAACACAATTGGACAATTTAATGAACAATTTTAGCTTCTTGTTTGTTCATTACTATCCAAACCTCTCTAACAAACATGCTACAAATGTTTAATACTTACCTTCCTATATATGGATCAAATCCAATCACGTAGTAAGTAAAAAATACCCCGATAGCAACTTCAAGAAAGGTAATAGGGATTTTCAGGACTCAAGAGGAAAGTGTGTATGCCCATGGGGGGAAGAAAAACATATCTCTTTGCTTGTAGAAAACGGGAAGTTTAAAAATTGTCATGGCAAGCTCTGACATTCCATTAAACATGATCATAATGACATTAAAAATAGTGTGTCGGTATATATTCCTCCATCAGTTACATCGTCTTCGTGCATCTCAGTTCGAAAGAAAACTGTCATCGCGATTAACCCCATAGTATAGTAAGCTGAAAAAGGATCCAAAAAAAAAAAAATTATTAACAATTCAATTCCATGTAAAAAATAGATGAACATTCCGTAAGAATGCATGCCTAGAAAATTTTGAAGATATAGACAAATGAGTTTCTCTTCATCAGCAAGAGTTCTCTGTCACTACAAGCTTTAAGCAGCTTTCTTTCCAACACCGTACTTTTGGGTTGATAAAGTCACGGGATGACTTTTGCTTTTATCGAAGACTGTTGCAAGATCGTCCCCAATTCGCATTCCAACACAAAATATTGGAATGCCTCAGCAAATTCCCTCACTGGGATAAACCTGTAAGGCTCGTGCCCCCAATATTGCTGCTGATCCTTCTTTGATGTCACCGGCATAATTGTTTATTTTCACATTAGAAATTGTTAGAAGACCAAATTTAAAGAAATAATTGCGTCCATTCTCTTAAAATTTATGCTTTTAGACAATGAGGTTCAAAATGGTTTTATAGCGGGCAAAAGGATCGTCAATTTTATTTTATTTTTTATTTTTTTGGGTTCCGATTACTTGTTGCAAGAAGCCAGCCACTCCCTTTCTCTTTGGACATTTGAAACCCATAGATTCAAAAAACTTGAGAACATTTTCATGAGGGCCCTGATAAACAATCTGGCCATCAAATAAGAGGACTATGTCATCTAACAGATCGTAAGTCTCAGGTGAAGGAGGGAGATAAACGCAGTTCCTTTCATAATGTGGACATATCGGCGCCGCATATTCACAATTTGGTAAGTCATAGGACTGTCCAATCCAATCGATATCTCATCCATGAAAAGTGCTTTCACTAGTCCAACAAGCATCTCTCCTGCAGTTTGAAAATAATTTTATCACTCGGAATAAAATCAATAAACTAGTACTAAATTTCTTTATTTTAATATTAGGTTTATTTACCAGTAGTAACATGCTTTTTCTGTCCTCCAGAAATTCCCCTTATCATCTCATCCCCGCCCAAAGTGTCTACACAAATTTCCAGCCCCAAACCTTAAGAATATAATTTGTCATCACATTTGCTTCATCACCTTCTATAGCGGTAGCGTATATTGCAACAAAACTATGAGGTAAGACCATTGATTCAATTTGATTGAAGTGACCGAAATTTCAAAAATTAGACATTGTATATAACTCGATGTGTTTTTCATAGGACGGTCTAAAGGAGGATCAAAGTAGGTTGAAAGACCTTTAGACTTTGTCAATTCTTATGAAACAAAAACTTATCAGTATCATGTTCTTGATATCTAAATATAACTAGATTATCCACACACAAAAATGGTGTTTCTAGTTTGAATTTCACCGTTTGAACTAACTAGGGATGACAAAATAACTCATTAAACCCGATCTCCGCGGCCCCGTCTCGAGCGGGGCGAACATTACCCGCTTAATTGGGTATTCGGGGCGGGGGCGGGGAACGTCGACCCAGGGCGGGTCTAGGTATTAAGGTCCCCGCCCCACCCCGAAAATTTTCAAAATTTTAACTTTTATTTTTAGCATTTTATTAATTAATTTACTTCCCCTTTTCAACAACTATCCCAAGTATCACAGACCAAAGTGCTAGCAGCAAAATTTATGAAAATATTTATGTTGAAGAATTAATACCAAAACCAAAACTAACCAAAACGTCAAAAAGGTCAGCTTACAGAAGTCTAACTCTATAAGAACAAACCTAGAAAAAGGACCTCAACATCATAATCATCAAGACGAAAAATACTTTCACTAAGAACTAATAGATTCTGTGAGAGTTATGGAACCATGATTCCAAATGATAAGATACAGATAGCAAATGAACATAGTTGAATTAAAGTCATTCTACAATATAACTTTTTTAAATTAAAAACGAAAAAGTCAGCATTCACTTTAATTTTAGTATCATTTATCTAGTTGAGTTATACAAACTTGCAAATGGGAATCGCCTATATCTTCATTTGGTCGAAATGTAAATAAACTGAGCTCCATGAAGTTGAGAGTATATGTTGAATCCCCAAGACAAGCTTCTAGGTACTGCTATGTGTATCACTATGATGCACCGACACGAACACGTTATCGTGTCGGATACGCCGACACGTGATTTTTCGAATAAGTACCGACACGACAAGTCATCGACACGTTGATTAAATTCTTTAAAAAATTTCATTTGTATAGTATAAATTTAGTTTTATACTTATTATTGATTTTTCTTGTTGAAATTTTTTAAATATAAGTACTTATTTGTTATTTATTAATAACTCTGAATTAAAAATATACAATAATTATAGTAAGAAAGAAAAATAATTATTGTAGAGTGTCGGGAGAGTGTCGGTATCGACACGTGTCGGACACGGACACACTATCTTAGTTAGAGTGTCCGTGTTCTAAAAGTTGCATCCAAATCTCCATACATGAACCATTGCTGGCATTCTTATACTAAACGATGTTTTAAATGCCAGTTCTTATTTTGTAAGAAAGAAAAATAATTATTGTAGAGTGTCCGGAGAGTATCATAATCATCAAGACGAAAAATACTTTCACTAAGAACTAATAGATTCTGTGAGAGTTATGGAACCTTGATTCAAAATGATAAGATACAGTTAGCAAATGAACATAGTAGAATTAAAGTCATTCTACAATATAACTTTTTTAAATTAAAAACGAAAAGGTCAGCATTCAATTTAATTTTAGTGTCATTTATCTAGTTGGGTTATACAAACTTGCAAATGGGAATCGCCTATATCTTCATTTGGTCGAAATGTAAATAAACTTAGCTCCATGAAGTTGAGAGTATATGTTGAATCCCCAAGACAAGCTTCTGGGTACTGCTCTGTGTATCACTATGATGCACCGACACGAACACGTTATCGTGTCGGATACGCCGACACGTGATTTTTCGAAAAAGTACCGACACGACACGTCATCGACACGTTGATTAAATTCTTTAAAAAATTTCATTTGTATAGTATAAATTTAGTTTTATACTTATTATTGATTTTTCTTGTTGAAATTTTTTAAATATAAGTACTTATTTGTTATTTATTAATAACTCTGAATTAAAAATATACAATAATTATAGTAAGAAAGAAAAATAATTATTGTAGAGTGTCGGGAGAGTGTCGGTATCGACACGTGTCGGACACGGACACACTATCTTAGTTAGAGTGTCCGTGTTCTAAAAGTTGCATCCAAATCTCCATACGTGAACCATTGCTGGCATTCTTATACTAAACGATGTTTTAAATGCCATTTCTTATTTTGTAAAAAAGAAAAATATAATTATTGTAGAGTGTCCGAAGAGTATCATAATCATCAAGACGAAAAATACTTTCACTAAGAACTAATAGATTCTGTGAGAGTTATGGAACCTTGATTCAAAATGATAAGATACAATTAGCAAATGAACATAGTAGAATTAAAGTCATTCTACAATATAACTTTTTTAAATTAAAAACGAAAAGGTCAGCATTCAATTTAATTTTAGTGTCATTTATCTAGTTGGGTTATACAAACTTGCAAATGGGAATCGCCTATATCTTCATTTGGTCGAAATGTAATAAAACTTAGCTCCATGAAGTTGAGAGTATATGTTGAATCCCAGAGACAAGCTTCTTGGTACTGCTCTGTGTATCACTATGATGCACCGACACGAACACGTTATCGTGTCGGATACGCCGACACGTGATTTTTCGAAAAAGTACCGACACGACACGTCATCGACACGTTGATTAAATTCTTTAAAAAATTTCATTTGTATAGTATAAATTTAGTTTTAATACTTATTATTGATTTTTTCTTGTTGAAATTTTTTAAATATAAGTACTTATTTGTTATTTATTAATAACTCTGAATTAAAAATATACAATAATTATAGTAAGAAAGAAAAATAATTATTGTAGAGTGTCGGGAGAGTGTCGGTATCGACACGTGTCGGACACGGACACACTATCTTAGTTAGAGTGTCCGTGTTCTAAAAGTTGCATCCAAATCTCCATACATGAACCATTGCTGGCATTCTTATACTAAACGATGTTTTAAATGCCAGTTCTTATTTTGTAAGAAAGAAAAATAATTATTGTAGAGTGTCCGGAGAGTATCATCATAATCATCAAGACGAAAAAATACTTTCACTAAGAACTAATAGATTCTGTGAGAGTTATGGAACCTTGATTCAAAATGATAAGATACAGTTAGCAAATGAACATAGTAGAATTAAAGTCATTCTACAATATAACTTTTTTAAATTAAAAACGAAAAGGTCAGCATTCAATTTAATTTTAGTGTCATTTATCTAGTTGGGTTATACAAACTTGCAAATGGGAATCGCCTATATCTTCATTTGGTCGAAATGTAAATAAACTTAGCTCCATGAAGTTGAGAGTATATGTTGAATCCCCAAGACAAGCTTCTGGGTACTGCTCTGTGTATCACTATGATGCACCGACACGAACACGTTATCGTGTCGGATACGCCGACACGTGATTTTTCGAAAAAGTACCGACACGACACGTCATCGACACGTTGATTAAATTCTTTAAAAAATTTCATTTGTATAGTATAAATTTAGTTTTATACTTATTATTGATTTTTCTTGTTGAAATTTTTTAAATATAAGTACTTATTTGTTATTTATTAATAACTCTGAATTTAAAAATATACAATAATTATAGTAAGAAAAAAAAATAATTATTGTAGAGTGTCGGGAGAGTGTCGGTATCGACACGTGTCGGACACGGACACACTATCTTAGTTAGAGTGTCCGTGTTCTAAAAGTTGCATCCAAATCTCCATACGTGAACCATTGCTGGCATTCTTATACTAAACGATGTTTTAAATGCCATTTCTTATTTTGTAAAAAAGAAAAATAATTATTGTAGAGTGTCCGAAGAGTATCATAATCATCAAGACGAAAAATACTTTCACTAAGAACTAATAGATTCTGTGAGAGTTATGGAACCTTGATTCAAAATGATAAGATACAATTAGCAAATGAACATAGTAGAATTAAAGTCATTCTACAATATAACTTTTTTAAATTAAAAACGAAAAGGTCAGCATTCAATTTAATTTTAGTGTCATTTATCTAGTTGGGTTATACAAACTTGCAAATGGGAATCGCCTATATCTTCATTTGGTCGAAATGTAATAAAACTTAGCTCCATGAAGTTGAGAGTATATGTTGAATCCCAGAGACAAGCTTCTTGGTACTGCTCTGTGTATCACTATGATGCACCGACACGAACACGTTATCGTGTCGGATACGCCGACACGTGATTTTTCGAAAAAGTACCGACACGACACGTCATCGACACGTTGATTAAATTCTTTAAAAAATTTCATTTGTATAGTATAAATTTAGTTTTATACTTATTATTGATTTTTCTTGTTGAAATTTTTTAAATATAAGTACTTATTTGTTATTTATTAATAACTCTGAATTAAAAATATACAATAATTATAGTAAGAAAGAAAAATAATTATTGTAGAGTGTCGGGAGAGTGTCGGTATCGACACGTGTCGGACACGGACACACTATCTTAGTTAGAGTGTCCGTGTTCTAAAAGTTGCATCCAAATCTCCATACATGAACCATTGCTGGCATTCTTATACTAAACGATGTTTTAAATGCCAGTTCTTATTTTGTAAAGAAAGAAAAATAATTATTGTAGAGTGTCCGGAGAGTATCATAATCATCAAGACGAAAAATACTTTCACTAAGAACTAATAGATTTCTGTGAGAGTTATGGAACCTTGATTCAAAATGATAAGATACAGTTAGCAAATGAACATAGTAGAATTAAAGTCATTCTACAATATAACTTTTTTAAATTAAAAACGAAAAGGTCAGCATTCAATTTAATTTTAGTGTCATTTATCTAGTTGGGTTATACAAACTTGCAAATGGGAATCGCCTATATCTTCATTTGGTCGAAATGTAAATAAACTTAGCTCCATGAAGTTGAGAGTATATGTTGAATCCCCAAGACAAGCTTCTGGGTACTGCTCTGTGTATCACTATGATGCACCGACACGAACACGTTATCGTGTCGGATACGCCGACACGTGATTTTTTTCGAAAAAGTACCGACACGACACGTCATCGACACGTTGATTAAATTCTTTAAAAAATTTCATTTGTATAGTATAAATTTAGTTTTATACTTATTATTGATTTTTCTTGTTGAAATTTTTTAAATATAAGTACTTATTTGTTATTTATTAATAACTCTGAATTAAAAATATACAATAATTATAGTAAGAAAAAAAAAATAATTATTGTAGAGTGTCGGGAGAGTGTCGGTATCGACACGTGTCGGACACGGACACACTATCTTAGTTAGAGTGTCCGTGTTCTAAAAGTTGCATCCAAATCTCCATACGTGAACCATTGCTGGCATTCTTATACTAAACGATGTTTTAAATGCCATTTCTTATTTTGTAAAAAAGAAAAATAATTATTGTAGAGTGTCCGAAGAGTATCATAATCATCAAGACGAAAAATACTTTCACTAAGAACTAATAGATTCTGTGAGAGTTATGGAACCTTGATTCAAAATGATAAGATACAATTAGCAAATGAACATAGTAGAATTAAAGTCATTCTACAATATAACTTTTTTAAATTAAAAACGAAAAGGTCAGCATTCAATTTAATTTTAGTGTCATTTATCTAGTTGGGTTATACAAACTTGCAAATGGGAATCGCCTATATCTTCATTTGGTCGAAATGTAATAAAACTTAGCTCCATGAAGTTGAGAGTATATGTTGAATCCCCAAGACAAGCTTCTTGGTACTGCTCTGTGTATCACTATGATGCACCGACACGAACACGTTATCGTGTCGGATACGCCGACACGTGATTTTTCGAAAAAGTACCGACACGACACGTCATCGACACGTTGATTAAATTCTTTAAAAAATTTCATTTGTATAGTATAAATTTAGTTTTATACTTATTATTGATTTTTCTTGTTGAAATTTTTTAAATATAAGTACTTATTTGTTATTTATTAATAACTCTGAATTAAAAATATACAATAATTATAGTAAGAAAGAAAAATAATTATTGTAGAGTGTCGGGAGAGTGTCGGTATCGACACGTGTCGGACACGGACACACTATCTTAGTTAGAGTGTCCGTGTTCTAAAAGTTGCATCCAAATCTCCATACATGAACCATTGCTGGCATTCTTATACTAAACGATGTTTTAAATGCCAGTTCTTATTTTGTAAGAAAGAAAAATAATTATTGTAGAGTGTCCGGAGAGTATCATAATCATCAAGACGAAAAAATACTTTCACTAAGAACTAATAGATTCTGTGAGAGTTATGGAACCTTGATTCAAAATGATAAGATACAGTTAGCAAATGAACATAGTAGAATTAAAGTCATTCTACAATATAACTTTTTTAAATTAAAAACGAAAAGGTCAGCATTCAATTTAATTTTAGTGTCATTTATCTAGTTGGGTTATACAAACTTGCAAATGGGAATCGCCTATATCTTCATTTGGTCGAAATGTAATAAAACTTAGCTCCATGAAGTTGAGAGTATATGTTGAATCCCCAAGACAAGCTTCTGGGTACTGCTCTGTGTATCACTATGATGCACCGACACGAACACGTTATCGTGTCGGATACGCCGACACGTGATTTTTCGAAAAAGTACCGACACGACACGTCATCGACACGTTGATTAAATTCTTTAAAAAATTTCATTTGTATAGTATAAATTTAGTTTTATACTTATTATTGATTTTTCTTGTTGAAATTTTTTAAATATAAGTACTTATTTGTTATTTATTAATAACTCTGAATTAAAAATATACAATAATTATAGTAAGAAAGAAAAATAATTATTGTAGAGTGTCGGGAAAGTGTCGGTATCGACACTAATCCGACACGTGTTGGACACGGACACGCTATCTTAGTTAGTGTCCGTGTTCTAAAAGTTGCATCCAAATCTCCATACGTGAACCATTGCTGGCATTCTTATACTAAACGATGTTTTAAATGCCATTTCTTATTTTGTAAAAAAGAAAAATAATTATTGTAGAGTGTCCGAAGAGTATCATAATCATCAAGACGAAAAATACTTTCACTAAGAACTAATAGATTCTGTGAGAGTTATGGAACCTTGATTCAAAATGATAAGATACAATTAGCAAATGAACATAGTAGAATTAAAGTCATTCTACAATATAACTTTTTTAAATTAAAAACGAAAAGGTCAGCATTCAATTTAATTTTAGTGTCATTTATCTAGTTGGGTTATACAAACTTGCAAATGGGAATCGCCTATATCTTCATTTGGTCGAAATGTAATAAAACTTAGCTCCATGAAGTTGAGAGTATATGTTGAATCCCAGAGACAAGCTTCTTGGTACTGCTCTGTGTATCACTATGATGCACCGACACGAACACGTTATCGTGTCGGATACGCCGACACGTGATTTTTCGAAAAAGTACCGACACGACACGTCATCGACACGTTGATTAAATTCTTTAAAAAATTTCATTTGTATAGTATAAATTTAGTTTTATACTTATTATTGATTTTTCTTGTTGAAATTTTTTAAATATAAGTACTTATTTGTTATTTATTAATAACTCTGAATTAAAAATATACAATAATTATAGTAAGAAAGAAAAATAATTATTGTAGAGTGTCGGGAAAGTGTCGGTATCGACACTAATCCGACACGTGTTGGACACGGACACGCTATCTTAGTTAGTGTCCGTGTTCTAAAAGTTGCATCCAAATCTCCATACGTGAACCATTGCTGGCATTCTTATACTAAACGATGTTTTAAATGCCAGTTCTTATTTTGTAAGAAAGAAAAATAATTATTGTAGAGTGTCCGAAGAGTATCATAATCATCAGGACGAAAAATACTTTCACTAAGAACTAATAGATTCTGTGAGAGTTATGGAACCTTGATTCAAAATGATAAGATACAGTTAGCAAATGAACATAGTAGAATTAAAGTCATTCTACAATATAACTTTTTTAAATTAAAAACGAAAAGGTCAGCATTCAATTTAATTTTAGTGTCATTTATCTAGTTGGGTTATACAAACTTGCAAATGGGAATCGCCTATATCTTCATTTGGTCGAAATGTAAACAAACTTAGCTCCATGAAGTTGAGAGTATATGTTGAATCCCCAAGACAAGCTTCTGGGTACTGCTCTGTGTATCACTATGATGCACCGACACGAACACGTTATCGTGTCGGATACGCTGACACGTGATTTTTCGAAAAAGTACCGACACGACACGTCATCGACACGTTGATTAAATTCTTTAAAAAATTTCATTTGTATAGTATAAATTTAGTTTTATACTTATTATTGATTTTTCTTGTTGAAATTTTTTAAATATAAGTACTTATTTGTTATTTATTAATAACTCTGAATTAAAAATATACAATAATTATAGTAAGAAAGAAAAATAATTATTGTAGAGTGTCGGGAAAGTGTCGGTATCGACACTAATCCGACACGTGTCGGACACGGACACGCTATCTTAGTTAGAGTGTCCGTGTTCTAAAAGTTGCATCCAAATCTCCATACGTGAACCATTGCTGGCATTCTTATACTAAACGATGTTTTAAATGCCAGTTCTTATTTTGTAAGAAAGAAAAATAATTATTGTAGAGTGTTCGGAGAAAGAAAGAAATATGAAATATGAGTTCGTACGAGCGATGGGAGGGGACAGGTCGCCAAAACTAACATGAAACATGTAGTCGACCCCAAATTATGGGGGAATAGATTGCATAAAGTAAGTGATAATCGTTTTACCTCTATTATATTCGTATGGAAGTTAATAAAACTGGGCAGCGCTCTGCTTGCGGTATGGGCTTCAGCATCAATATTTTGATGTTCAAATCTCACTTCAATTGTCGGCAAATCAATTCCAACTCTGGAGAAAACAAACAGAGCAAAAGAAGTTATAGAAATACATTTGAATATTAAACTAATTGGAATACACTAGACAGGATCGCCAAACACGACACAAATGTAGTACCTGTCAATTCTGGTCCTGAGCTTTAACAAAAACTTCTCGTTATCTTCTTCCACGACATTAACTAGCCTTTCGATTAACTTCTTTTTATCCTGAAATCAAAGATCATGAACATCAACTTCATTCACGCCCTCTGATCCATATAGAAGGCATTTTCTCAAACGGTCGAACGTGGGAAGCTTTTCGCGGGCAGCCCATTTAAGAGCTTCTTCGTCATCTTCGTCACGCGATGAACGCGAAAAATCTTCGATCCCGGTGTTCCTCCGTATGGACAGTGTTGCTCTCAAACTACCATGGCTTCTACTATTTGCTCTAAAACTATTACTAGCTCTGATAATATCACCAGTATCCATCCCTATCCTACCACCGAAATTCTGCAAAATTATCCCACGAACACTACAATACTTATTCGTATGTAGTCAAGCCAGTCGACAGGCTCTAATTCCTCTATACAGGCTGAACACGAGATTGCAACAATCAAAGGAAGAGATCGCCCACAGATGAGAAGGAATTTTCAAAGAAGTAGAGAGAGAGAGGGTCACAGAAACTGAAATCGTCTTTGGTACGATTGAAATAATAAATGTGCCATTTTTCTACCCCCAAAAAATATCCTCAATGGCAATTATGAATTATCCTTCAATGGCAATTAATAATTGAAGACCTTTATCAAGAGTACACATCTTTATGGAAATGGCATTTAAAACCCAATCTTGAGGGTTTCCTATCGTCCTATTCTTAGAGTATTGTGGAAGAAATAAATTACGAGATATGTCTCAACAGATCAGAATACAAAAGTTGCTATGCTTGTGCCCACAAAGAGTCCAATTTCAAATCTTGTAAGAGACGAAAAATGAATGGTACAACTACTTCTATAATACTACAGAATGAGACAAAAGCCATTAACAATTGCCCCCGTTTGGCCCACATTATTTTAAATTTTAATGGGTGAAATAATATATTTTTTTTAAGAATGCGTGATTGAAAAAGAAATAAAAGTTTTCGATTTATGTGTAATATTATTTTATGTAAGATTGTATGGTTGAAAATATGATAAAAAAAAATAAAATTTAATTTAATAGGGGCCAAATGGAGTAAAGTTGCAAAAAAAAAAAAAAAAAAAAAAAACGAAGTCAAGCATATACACAACATATTTGTCCAATCACATTTAATTAGGGAATCCTAGGACGATTGAAATAATAAATGTGCCATTTTTCTACCCCGAAAAAATATCCTCAATGGAAATTATGAATTATCCTTCAATGGCAATTAATAATTGAAGACCCTTATCAAGAGTACACATCTTTATGGAAATGGCATTTATTTAAAAAAAAAAGGTTGAAACTCTTGAGAGTCTCCTATCGTCATGTCCTTAGAGTATTGTGGAAGAGATAAATCACGAGATATGTCTCAACATATCAGAATACAAAATAGGTTATGCTGGTGTCCACAAAGAGTCCAATTTCAAATCTTGTAAGAGACGAAAAATGAATGGTACAACTACTTCTATAATACTACAGAATGAGACAAAAGCCAGTAACAATTGCCCCCGTTTGGCGCACATTATTTTAAATTTTAATGGGTGAAATAATTTTTTTTTTTTTTTAAGAATGCGTGGTTGAAAAAGAAATAAAAGTTTTCGATTTATGTGTAATATTATTTTATGGAAGATTGTATGGTTGAAAATATAATAGAAAAATAAAATTTAATTTAATAGGGGCCAAATGGGGTAATGTTGCAAAAAAAAAAAAAAAAAAAAAATCGAAGTCAAGCATATACACAACATATTTGTCCAATCACATTTAATTAGGGAATCCTAGGAATCTCTGCTATAAAATCAAATAAAAAAAAAAAATTGGTTAATTGGTTCACGTGAACAATGACACTATGTTACTGTTCATACACTGTTGCGTCTTTTTTTTTTTTTATAAAATATTGTATGATTGAAAATAGAAAAAATGAGATTATATGGTTGAAAATGAAAAGTTGGAAAAAAAATTCGAAGTCAAGCATCTACACAACATATTTGTCCCATCACATTTAATTAGGGAATCTCTGCTATAAAAACATTTTTTTGGTTCACGTGAACAATGACACTATGTCATAGTCTCTTTTTTTTTTTTTAATAGAAACAAAAATTATTTTAATTATAAGGCACACAAATTATCCCACGAACACTACAATACTTATTCGTATGCATCTATCAAAGGGAATCTAAATCTGGTTCGTTGATATCAACGGTCCAGCTGGTTTTAAACAAGGGAGGAAAAAAATCATATTTGCAAATGGAAATATTAAATTGAGGAAATACCTGTGAATGGCCTGTTGAAATGGTAGTATTTCCACAATGGCCTTTGACCAAATAATAGGTGAATAAAAAAAAGAAAAATGCGAAAACTGAAAAAAAAAAAACCATCAAAAAGCCAAAAATACCCTCACCATTTACACAAACCGACTTCTCTCTCTAAACCGACATTTTCTCTCTCTACACCGACCACTCTCTATCTCTCTCTAAACCGACCAAAGTTGCACACCGATGAGCAGCCTCTCTGACGCCGCCGACAACGCATACTGAGCTCTTATAGGTTAGCTTTTTTAATGGCTGAAAATGGACGTTTTTTAATTGGTAGTAAGTTGAATATTTGTACATTTACTTGGATTAATAGTTCATATATAGGTTAGAATGATGGAGTAGATAGATTGTGGACCATTATTGGGATGAAAAAATGAATTTTTGGCAAGTTTTACCTTCTCAGTCGCCGAAAATGACGATTTCAGGCGATTGCTCGACTTTGGGTGAAAATCGGCTGTTTACAGCCGGTTTTCAGGCTATGAACAGCCGGATAACCGGCTGTAAACAGTCGGTTTTCAGCCTGTTTGCAGCCGGTCAAACCGACTGCAAACAGCCGGTTTGACCGACTACAAACAGCCGTTTTGACCGGCTATTTGCAGTCGTTTTGACAAGCTTTTTAATTTTAATTAATTTTTTTCATTTAAAATTTTAAACAATTTAAATTTTCGAATTTAATTGTTATTCTGTATATCATACATAAAAGAAATTTAATAAAATTTAATTTTTTTGATATAATAAAAGAAATAACTTTAAAATGATAATTACGAAAATGAAATAATATTATTTTTTTAATATAGTATATTCCAAATATAATTAAATAATATTTGTATTTTTTCTTCAATAATTTCCTTTTATTTTAAATTGCATATATAAAATAAAGTAAATAATTTTTTTAATTTAATAATTTACTACCAAAAATCAAACGTAATGTAATTAAATAATATTTGTATTTTTTTGTTACTTTAATAAATTTATTTATTTTTATTTGTATATATAAAATTAATTAATTTTAAATTGATAATTACAAGAATGAAATATTATTTTGTAAAAAAATTAGTACATTCTTATTTTATTTTCATTTGAATATTTTAATTAATATAAAATTCTTGAATTTAATATTATTTGTAAATAAATATTTATGTTTTTCAAAGTTAATTAAATAATAATAAATAATATTATTATTTTAATTTTTATATATATATATATATATATATATTGATAATTACCAAAAATCAAACGTAATTAAATAATATTTAAATTGTTTTTTGCTTTCATAAATTTGTTTTGTTTTAATTAAATGAAAAAAATGAAATTGATAATTACCAAAAACGAAATTCAAAGGGAAAATTTAAATTGATAATTATTTTTTCCCTTTTTTTACTTGTAATCTTTTATGTAAATCTGTTTTGCGTATAATTGTTAGAATTCGGTTCACTTAATTTTTAGAGAATATGTTGTATTCCAGTATCTATTGTTTCATGTGCTAATAATTTAAATTTTTGCAGTATGGAGTATCATTTAGATGCGACATTGAGACACATGTCAGGTAAGGCTACCTGGAATGATAGCCTGAACAGTTACAGAGCAGTCCTGGATCAGTTGGATGCAGAGCATCAGGATATGCTTCAGCAGTCCTTTTTGTGGCCCATGTACGAGTTGAGACACTTGCAGTTTTCGGGGCAGATCATCGATGCCCTACTTTGTCGATTGCTGAGTCCAGTCGACGGCGATACCCTCCATTTCGATCTTGGGGGCAAAGTCGCCAGTTTTTCTGTGTTCGACTTTGCGATGATCACTGGATTAAACATTACGGGCGTTGATGCGGGTCATACCGGTACGCAGAGGGCCAGTAGGCTGCATGACACATACTTTCGCGAACACATCGAGGGTGCAGGAGGCGGGGTGCAGGAGACGGGGTCAGGGGGTGCCCCAGATGACAGTTGAGATGGAGAGCCTCGAGGAGACGATGGCGGGGGTACAGGAGGCGGGGGTGCAGGAGGCGGGGTCAGGGGGGTGACCCAGATGGCAGTTGAGGTGGGGAGTCTCGAGGAGACGATGGCGGGGGTACAGGAGGCGGGGTGCAGGAGGCGGGGTCAGGGGGGTGACCCAGATGGCAGTTGAGGTGGGGAGTCTCGAGGAGACGATGGTGGGGGTACAGGAGGCGGGGTCAATGGAGGTGTCCCAGATGGCAATTGAGGTGGGGAGCCTCGAGGAGATGACAGAGACGGTGGCAGATGCCGTGACCCCGACGGCTGTGGAGAGTACGACCCCCGAGGTGGTGGAGGCCGATAGTACACCCGGGGTGGGCACAGGAAAGAAGCATGTCGCTGCCGACGTGGAGCAGGTGGTCGACAAGAGGGCCAGGTTACCATCGCAATATGTCGTTTCTCCATTTACAGCCGAGACAAAGAGGAGGACGTCCACTGATGGGACGTACCCCAATCTCTTCAGGGAGGTGGACCCCGCGAAATGGAGACTGTTCGAGTCGGTATGGACATCGATGAGGCCCGGGTATGTATTGTATTAATTTATTAACGTGCATTACGTTTACTCTACTACGCGTCATTTAACATTCATTTTGTATTGTTTTCAGAGCCAGCAACACGATATCGTCCAGGACGATCCTTGACGCATACAAATGGTTCCACGACATCAGCTGGCCTGGAGCATGGCTCGCCGACGATGAAAGTGAATTAGGCTTATTGTTATTGATATTATATACTTACCGTTGTATATGAATTGAAATAATTTTTTCAAACGTAACGTATTGATTTTTCTCGGTGCAGCATATTGACATGGCCATGGACTTGTTGCGTGATCGTGCTAGACGATTTCCAAAATCGTTTGCCCTTCCTAGACGACTCATACTCAACACCGAGTTTTCACGTGCTATTGTCATAGAGTACGATTCGCTCCAGCGTTTAGGTAACACATACACGATCCCCGATTACATGATGGAGTGGATACTCGGAGTGTGGCCGAGTGTTGAAGGGAAGCCTTGGGAGGAATGTACACATCTGTACATTCCAGTGATCGCGAACCTACACTGCTTTGCCGTAGAGATCATATTCGCGAACTCCACTATCTATGTATATGACTCCGATCATTCGTGTCTGACACAAGGCCAGCTCGAACAGGTCTTGAAGCCTCTAGCTGTGATCGTTCCTATGATGGCTAGACGAGCGGACGTGATTGTGCGAGATAGACTAGCCATCGTGCGAAACATGACGACGACGAGATAATCCGTATCGTAAGTGTTTATACTTCTGTTATTACCTAGATTATTTTGTTTTTTAACTGCACGATTTCTGATGTAAATTGTCTAACACATTATGATATTAATTGCAAGGGCGACTGCGGCATGTTTGCAATAAAATACATAGAATTTTTTAGTATAGGACATAAGGTTGATGGAATCAACCAATCATGGATTAACATGTGGCGTCGAAAATTAGCATGTGACTTGTATTTTTTCAATTGTGATCCGTAAATATTCCGACAATTATTTGTATAATTATAATTAATTGTAAATATATGCATATTTATAAATGTATTTGAAAGTTTTTTCGGAAATCAATGATTGTAAATATAATATATATGAAATTTATAAATACTAACATGAATATAAATATTATTCATTTAACATCAATGACATTACACAGTCAACTAATTGTCACTCAGAGGAACTTGACTATTACAATTTAGACGAGTATGACCGACTTCTCTACATCTGCCGCACCTACGCGGTCGAGGAAATTCTCCAGTGGAGGATATTCTAGAAGTACGTGGACGTCCAGGGCCACGCGGTTCAATTATTGGTGGTGACAAACTACTAAATGAGAGCATACGGTCAGGAACATCCCAATCAGCTTCGTCTGGTAGGGGAAATCTAGTGTCTGCATACGCTGCTCTCCTATAATCAGCCGTGTAATAATTAGAGCATAATGTACTCGGTGCAAAATCTTTGTGCATAGCTACTGCGACTGTATGCTTGCATGGAAAACTCTCCAGTTGAAATCAATTATAAGTGCATGTGTTGATTGTCAAGTCCACCATGTATGCCAGATGACGTGAACAATGTACAGAGAAGCGTGACTCATCCAATGGTTCCACAACCAACCTTCTCCCGACCTCCGCAGCCTTGAATAATTTATCCTCTTGAGCCGGGGCTAGCATGCTCGTGCAATTCTGTGATTCCGCACGTCGATCGTGAAATCACTGCTGCAGCTTGGTACGGATGTTCTCAATCATTGCAATGATTGGCAACTCTCGATCCTTCTTGAACAATGAATTCAGAGACTCCACGTTGTTCGACGTCATCAAGTTGTACCGACGTCCTGGAAAATGTGATCGCGCCCAATGTTCCATCCCCATTTTGGTAAGATACTCCCATGCTGGGTACGACCTATTTCCTATCTCGACCATAAACATATTACAGTCCTTGACACTGTAAGCTTCCGCCGCACTCCTAAACAATCCAACTATGCCTTGGCCCCTATACCTAGTTTTTAGATTACCCTGTATATGGTACATGCAGTACCCGTGATGTGCTTCGGGGAAAACTTCAGCAATAGCATTTATCAGAGATTGACCCCGATCAGTTATAAAGGCAAGATCCTCGACATCCCCGATCACTTCCCTAAGTTTCGTAAAGAACCAACACATTGTCATATCATTCTCACTGTCAACTACGCCGAATGCAAGTGGGTAAATCTGGATGTTGGGATCTTGACAAGTAGCAATAATCAACTTGCCCCCGTACTTCGATTTCAGAGTTGTACCGTCGACTAAAATTACGGGTCGCATCGCATTTTTAAATCCTCTGATGCATTGTCCAAGAGCTATGAATAAATACTTAAAACAATTCTCACCCTCCGTCGCAATGAAATAAGGGGAACCATGATTCGTTGTCTCCAAATTATGGCAGTACCCAGCCAATTTCGCATAACTTTCCTCGGCCGAGCCCATTAATTGCTCCAAAGCGCATTCTTTGGCCTTCCACGCCTTTTCGTAACTTAGTTTCACTCCGTAGTTTCGTCGGACGTCATTGACGATGTCTGAAGGTATAGGATCGTCCGTGGGTCCTGATACTTGTCCATTATTTTTCGACCAATAAACCATGACCAAGCTTGTCTGTGGTCGTTTACACGAGTCCCCAATCCGCAAGTATGTTCTCGGGTATACTTGCGAACTACAAATGACTCATTCGTATCCATCTTAGTCGCTCGCAATCGCCAATGGCAATTATCGTTGACGCAAATAAGTGTCAACAAAGACTTGTTTGATTTCTTTACCTTGAACTCAAAGTTGAATTTCAATGCCAGCTCGTGCACAGCTACCTGTAGATCTGTCTTCGTGACAAACTGCTGCTCGACATGCAGATTATCATCATCAGGAGCCACACGTAAATAATTAGATGACGGTCCACTTGTTCCAGCCTCTGTGTTCCCACTTCACTCACATCTACGCCGGGATAAAGCAGCCAAATCCTCATTCGTAAATTCATTTGCATTCATGTTCTCGCTGTCTTGAACTACCGACTGAACTCTGTGTGGCACAACGATATCACGATCAGATAAAACTATCTCGGGAATATTAGCCTCATCCTCGCAAGCTATCTGCACTGTATCCCAAAAACCTGTTGCTCCATCTGAGCTGGCATTTATATCTTCCGTGTCATCCTTCCTCACTAATGTCACGCAAATAGGGGTCATTTGTGTTTTGTTCAACTCAAACAGATAATTCACATGAACATCAGATGTAATCTTTGTAGGTGGAATAGAAAAAGGAAAATGCTCTCTGAATTGAAATCTTAATACCATATCGTATCGAGATGAATTGACGTTCAGACTTTTTTGTATACCATCAAACAATTCCTCGTACGATGTACTCTCTGTTATATGTGTTGGAACACTATCTTGTATATCATTCGACCATTTCCATACCCATCGATTACTTTCATCCAATTCGAAATCACCAAAGTAACAAACTGGGAGTACAATCCTCATATCTGCATGGCAAAATTTATTCATTCAAAAATTGGGCTCATAGCTTCAATTAAAACAAGAAATAAATTTAACAGCCAGCTGTTTACAGTCAAAACAGTCGAATATTCGGCTGTTCGACTGTAAACGACGTTCGGCTGTTTTGGTCATGTGGTTTAACAATCGAAAAATTTAACTGAAGATAAATTTTTCTCCTATTCGTGCTAAAAAAAATTATATACAGATGCTAAAAAAATTATCTGCTACAATCCATAAATCTTAATGTTTTGATTTTTAATATACATTTAACGAAAACAAAATTAAACATACGTAAATATACTTATCAGTTCGATGTTATTGGCAGAAAATAATTTTTTTCTTCAGCTATCGATATTTTTGAGATTTTCAGATTGAAGAAGATGAGAGTTTTTATCTGTGTAGAATTCTAAAATTTTCAGCAATAATTGTTTGATTTTTATTTGTTAAGTAAAAGGGTAGTATTGTATTTTACAAAAAATCATATTTGTAATTGTTTTATATACTTAAGGGTATTTTTGTCTTTTGATATTCATTAGGTCAATGTGGAAATATGGTAGGAATAAAAAGTCAACTTGGAAATATGGGCCTTTGACCAGGCCAAACTTAAAAGAACCTCTATTAAATTACATATCGTACTATATATTCCACCAATACAGAATAATCCACCAAATATAACCAACAGAAAAGATCTCTTCCCCGAATCGGGGAAGAGATAACTTTCCCGATTGGGAAAGTTGGCCTAGATGCCAATTTTTTTTTTTTTTTTAAATTTTTTTGACAATTTCGTCATATTCTATACCCAATTGTAAAAAAATTTATCCCTTTAGATGAAAATTTTAGTATAAAACAAAGTCAAACGAACACGAAAAGTTAACTAATTTTTATTAACTTTTGGGGTTCGTTTAGCCTTGTTTTCTATCGAAATAAACACCAAAAGGGATTAAAAAAAAATTTACAATTGAGTATAGTATTTGATAGGATTGCCAAAAAAAAATTTTAAAAAAAAAAAAAAAAAATTTTGGCCCTTAGGCCATTTTTTTATTTGGGAAGAGCTGCTCTCTTCCCGATTCGGGGAAGAGAGCAGCTCTGATATAACCAAATCTACTGAACTTTCCTCATTTATCACTGTAACTGAAGTTTGTAAGAGGCTATTATGAAGCATTGCATTAACTATTTTGAATTCCCATAGAGCTAGATAGAGCATGCTCCTACTAGATAGGTTATTAATGATTTGCAATGCTTTTCATTTTCGGCACTTCACACACACACACACATTCAACAACACAATGACTATATCCAGCGGCGAATTCAGCATAAAAGTTCAGTTAGAGCGGAAGTTGACTTTGACCGTTGACCATTGATAATCGCCAATCACCAGATCCGGTCAGTCGTTTATAAAAATTCGATTAAATAATATAAAATCCAATTTACTGGGCGAAATGACCAGAATGCTGGTGGAATCTTAGTATAAGAAAATAGGGACGAGCTAGATAATCCCTTTGTTGAGGTGGCTAGCAAAAAGAAGGGAATGAACAAGTCCAATGGCTATGATCAAGTGGAACGACAATGACAAACTCAAAGGAAAGATGAATGATGTACGTCCTGTAGCAATCAAGAAAGATAAGAAGAGGATAACCCCTTCTTGATATCGAAATGATTCAGTAAGAAGTGAAACTCCCTACACTAGCATTAAGGTTCGCCACTTCATGTTCTAGTATTGATTAGATGAAGTTGCAACAATTTTTGAAACTTCATGTTTGGATTCATTTAGATTCTTTTGCTTTGAATCTTTAGATCTTTTGTAATGTTTGATTTATATGCCCGGGGATGCCCGAAGCAATTGTATTTAAAATTTTGATCAATATATTTATTTACTTGATAAAAAAAAAATTAGAGATGTAGTTAACACCACTACGAAATTGTACTAAATTTCAGGCATCAATCATACTTTATACTGGAGGGTAAAAAAATCCCGATATCACAGAAGTAAATATACATATCAGAACTTGTAAATCAATTTTCCAGAACCAAGCATCAATCCGATTAAAATCCAATTTCACAATTACAACATCCAATATATCAATTCCAATATCCAATATACAAAATGCCCAATTTAATTTTCAATTATAATTGATAAACAATTTCACAATTACAATACCCAACTTCACAATTTCACAATTACAATATACAATTTATCAATTCCAATATCCAATATCACAAAAACAACAAATAGAGAACCACTGTCTCTCACACAGTCACACGACACTCACACATTCAGAAATCAGAACTCAGTCTACGAATCACAGAGACAGACTCACAAACACCGAAATAAGCACAAACACAGTCACAGACTCACAGTCTCCTTCTCAAAATCACAAACTCACACAGTCACAGTCACACAATCACACACGCAGTCAACCAGTCCCACAACTCCAACACATAACCAGCGGCGAACAAATCACAGAAAGAAATCGAACTTACCTCCTAAGTCGAAGTTGTGGCGATTCTGGCGAAGCGTGGTGACTGGCAATTGGCAAAGAGTCGCGAAGCCCGAATCCAACGTCGGTGAACTCCAACTCCAGTCTCCACAGTCCACTCTCCAACTCCAAGTCTCCAACTAATTAATCAAAGCGGGATTTCAGAAAATTTGGAAGAGGGTTTGGCGATTCGCACTCGCACAGTCGCACTCCTCTTCTCCTCTAGCTTAGGTTTGCAATTGGGATTTGGGGGGAGAAATGAAAATGGTTTGGCATTTGGGTTGGGGTTTGGCCACCGTTTGGGTATGAAATTGGGCCTGGAGCTGGGGCTGGTGTTGGTAGACGGGTGGACTCAAGTTAGAGGCCCAATTGTTTTTTTTTAAATCCCAGCCCGCCCAAGTCCAACCACGACTTCTTCTTCACCAACGCCAGAAACCAGAGCCTGCCTTCCATCTCCAGGCAGCTCCAGCTCCGGCCGATCTCCACAGAAGCCCAAAATTTCGGCTAATCCAACTAGAGCGACCGCTCTAACTCGCCTCTAGCTGGATCCGCCCCTGACTATACCTAGATCTTTGTTGTGATTAAATAATACATTTCAGTTTTTATATAATTAAATAAATAATCTTTCTTATTTTGACCAAAATAATTATCCATTTCGATTATCAAACGGGCCAAGGGATTTACTCTTTTGTCTTTTGATAATCTTTCTGAAGAAAAGGGGGCGTCCGATCTTAAAAATTTGTCTAGTTCTTATTGATGTTACACCAAGTATTATTATCATTCAATTTCTAGTTATTATTTAAATTTTGTTTGCGTGTATATTTATATATATTCAATTATTTTAATTTATTTTATTTCAATTTAAATTGATATTTATAGGAATTGTTGATGACACGTTCATTAGTTTTCTTACACTTTCCTTATATCAAATGCCTATCGAAGTCTATATTTCCCTTTATTGTTCTAAATAAATTGATAGGGAGACTTGCATATCCTCATCGTTCAACATAGATTTTTATTTTAAACAATGTTCACTCCATCTAATATTTATTTTAATAGTGGAGTAGAGATTAATTCCAAAATAAACTACTTATTATTTTCAACTTTATCTAAAAAAAATATTTATTTTTAATACTTACTTATTCACTTTCCAATTCTCCTTGCTTTATCAAAAATATATATTTTCTAGCAACTATATATTTTCATGTTCTATATAAGTGATATAAGACCATTCTACTTTCAAATCCAATTATATTTCTTACTTCTTAGTGATGTGGGGGTATTCTCCCCATTTTCTATTATTAATTTTTTAATAGTTTAATTGTATTATTAGTTTAGGATATTCTTTCTATATGAATTTTTTTTTTTTTTTTTTGTCACGCAACAAAAGGGTCTATCTTGTGCTAAGGCTCATAATTGATTTTGTTTTGTTTTTCTTGCTTTTCATTAATCAAATCTGTAAATAAACAGAAAAGTAGGGCCCACGCCATATTTAATCAAATAATTATTAAAAAATAATTTAAAGCTTATAAAAGGGGAAGTCGGTAGGTCACACAAGATTATAATGATTTTATTATTTGCATGGAAATGGAATGAGAATGTCATTTATTATTTGCATTGAAATGGTAAGAGAATGGCATTTATTATTTGCATGGAATTGATGGAAACAGCACGGATTCAAGGGGGGGGGGGGGGGGGGGGGGGGGGGGGGGGGGGGGGGGGGGGGGGGGGGGGGGGGGGGGGGGGTGATGATGGTAACATGTTCAATCGTGGACCATTTGATTTGATGAAAATTGACTCTTTTGACTTTTGGTGGCAGAGAATCATGATGTGTAGCCCATGTTTGAGGTATATTTATTTAAGAAAGAATGTATTTTTACTGTTGATGTGATGAAGAATATGTAATTAAAAAATAAGAAAAAGTTGTTAATGTGATGTAAATATTATTTTATTGAAAAATGTATGGTTAAAAATGAATAGAAGAATGAAATTGAGAAAAATAATGTGGCTGAGCTTAAAGTATAAACGTTGATTATATGATAAAATATTACTTCTTTTTCTTATTCCAGTAAGCCCATGTTTGGCCCCCAATAATTTTAATTATAATGGGAGAATAATGTTTTTTTTTTTAAATGCCAAAAATAATTATAACAATTGGATATTGATGTGAATGGTTACTACTTCTATAATACTACAAAATGAGACAAAAGCCAGTAACAAAGTTTAAAAAAAAAAAAAAAAAAAAAAAAATTCAAAGTCAAGCGTATACAGAACATATTGATTTGCCCCATCACATTTAACATTCCCCCTCACAATAAGGGGGCCATGATTATTTTATTGGAGCGTGGACCCCCCTTCTTGTGAGGGGAATGTCTCCTCGGATGTACAAATAACAAAATTTCACATCTAATTAGGGAATCCTAGAAATCTCTGCTATAAAATCAAATAAATTTTTTTTTTTTTTTTGGTTCAAGTAAACAGTGACATCGTGCACTATTCACGTGAACAATGACACGATATTACTGTTCATACACTGTTGAATTTTTTTTTTTTTTTATGGATACAAAAATTATTTTAATTAGAAGGCACACATTATTCTTTAGCAATGGAATGTGTCAGGTTTCTCTCCAATTTATTGCCGTTATTTAAGGGCAAGATAGTGATAATTAATTTAATAGGAAAATCATTAGAGTCAAAATTGTGCTTGTTCATGGGTGTTAACGAGTCGAGTCGAGTCGAGTTGGTTCGCGAGCCAAAACTCGAGGCTCAGACTGAGCTCGAGTAAAATTTGGCGAGTTTTTTTTGAGCTCGAGTCGAGCAAAAGCTCGCCCAAAAATTTTAAGTTCGACCCGAGTCAGACTGGGACCGACTACAATTAACGCGGATGGAATTAAAATTGTATACCAATAAATTGATTAACCTCATCACTTATAAAATCCATTTATGACTAGTATAGTAAAAAAAAAAAAAATTGTATTTGAGAACGAAGAAATTGATTGTGAGAACAAAGAAATTGAAGTTGAAACTTGAAACTATAATACTGAAAGTTAAAATTGATTGAAATAAATTGATATGAATCTTAAAATTTTACCCCGTATTTATAGAAAAAAAAAATCTGTTTTTCTCAAATTCGAATTCAAATTTAAGTCCCCGTTTGGCCCTCTTTTTGTGTCAAATATAGTATTTTGAATAGTATTTTTTTGGAGAATGTATGGTTGAAAAAGAAGGAAATTTTTATTTATTTATATGTTGTATTATTTTATAGAAGATTTTGTGATTGAAAGTAGGCGAGAGAAAATATATATATATATATATATATATATATATATGTATGAAAGAGATAGGGCCAAACAAAGGGTAAATTTCAGCCATAAAAGTAAATTATTTATTATTTGCATGGAAATGGTAACATGTTCAATTTTGACCAATCATAAAAGGAATAAATTCAAAGGTGATTCCAATATTATTACCAGACTTGCCAAATGTCTTCTTCGTGAACGATGTCAATTGCTCATGATGAACATAGTTTTTGTTCTGTTTGACCTCAGGCCATAATGAATAATCCCATGAAAATAGATGAATATCATTTTCGAAAATTTATGGTGTATTTACATTTAATATACTGTATTTTCTAAATTTACACTTTGCATACTATGTTTTCCTATATGATTACAAAAAATAATTTTGGCTAAAAACCAATAAATTCGTCATTAAAAATAGTAAAATTGACTAAAATATTCATTTAAAAATAACAAATCACACCCTTTATATTACATTAAGTAACACTTTACATACCCCTTTTTAACTACTTTTTTATTCTCTAAAAATTGAATTACTATTTCATTTTCTTCTTCTTTCTCATGTATCTATTCCAATTTAATCTACAAGTACAGGAGGTTACCAGGGGGCTGCCAGGGCACTCACTGTAGCCCCCCCCCCCCTCTCCCATGAATTAAAAAAAAAAAAAAAAAACTGCAGCGGGCCCCACAATGTGAGAGCCCTGGTAGCCCCTTGGCAACCCCCGCCCCTGTACGTGAAGAATAGCCCCATCTATTCCTCTATAAATTAAAGTTAGTCGAGTCCTCTCTACGTGATTTTACTTTCTTTTCATTTTTACGTAAATCACATATTTTATTAATTATATTTATAAATTATTCACTTTTGGATATCAATAAAGTACGCATGCATTCTTAACAAATTTTTTAAGTTGCAAAGTAACTTTTACCTAAAATTAATAAGAATTTGATCTTTTAGCTACAAAATAGCATCAAATGTAAAAAAATATTTAAATTAATTGCTTTTAATTTTTATTCATTGAACAAATTTTGTTAACTAGAATATTGAAATTAAGAATCTTTATTTTTTTTTTACTAAATTTAATTTTTGTTGATTTGAAAATTTTATAATTTAATATAAAAAATCCTTTAAAGAAAATATATTTAATGAAATTAATTATTAGAAATATAGCCTTTGTTTGAGCCCCCCCCCCCCCCCCCCCCCCCCCCCCCCCCCCCCCCTTTTTTTTTTTTTTTTTTTTTAAATAGAGTTTGAAATATTAAATTTTTTTGAAGAATGTATGGTTAGAAAGTAAGAATTTTTTTTTTTATTTACGTACATACTATTTTATTATGTAAATATGTGATTAAAAATGATTTTTAAAAAAATGGGGATCAAACAAGTACGTAGTAAGCATAACGGTAATGTAATCTAATATATAAGGTGTGATTTGTTATTTCTGTTAAGAGTATTTTTGTCCATTTAGCTATTTACAATGTTATATTTGTTGTAAATATAGTAGTTTCTATGAGTAACTTTTATATCCTTGCGCCTCTAGTCATTATGACTATTGTATCCATCAGGGGCGAACCCAACTAGTTTGTTCAGTGCGGGCGAAATACATGAAATAGCGTCATCGTTGCTGAACTGTTGATTAAGCAATAGCACCACCACCGTCGAAAAATTCATGAAATGCAACCCACTAGACATAGTACCTCTATATAAAGCAGCAACACTATTATATATTGGATCACCTCCCATAACTTGGTTACTGGAATTTTGAATCATCCAAAAATTGGCCAGAACTGAGGCATGACTCGCCGGCATCGACCCCGTGGTTGACTGCAGTAAATAAGTTCCCATTTGGTGGTGATTATACCATATCTGCATAAGCTGAGATTATACGTTCTTCTGATGCAGTCAGATTCTATCAAATAGCTAGTTTCTACAAAGAAAAAACAGCAGAATTATTTGGCTTTTGCTAGAAGGTCAGTCCATCTATAAGGTATGCAAGAGCATTGATGTAAAGTAAATTGTTCATAGCAACAGAGAGCATCCACAACTTTAAACATTCAAAGCATAGAATATCACAAATTAAGATGAATATTCTTTTTCTTCTTTTCCAAATACTGATAAATGTAAAAGTTTTTTGGTCAAGCAAGCACACAGAGACACTTTCCCAACAATTGCTCTTCATCTCTCAAGAACAAGGATACATAAAGTTCAAAGACCTTCATAGCACAGTATCTGAAACTCTTGAGATAAATTATCATTATTCACCATAACGTAAAATGGAGAAATAACAGTTGTCAAATAAATAAGTCCAAACACTGACCAAACACCAATGGTCTATCAATTGGGCCTGAGGTTCAGCCCAAAGTCCGCCTGCACTGGACCTGCTATGGGTTCGCCCCTGGTATCCATTGTAACTCTATTTCTTTCATATAAATATGAGGTTTTGATTCTTAATAAAAACATACAAGTTTATTGATTTCTCTCTTTTATTCTCTTATTTTCTCTCTAGTTTATAACGATATTTGTATTTTTTTTTTCAAAAAAACCCTTCTTTGTACCTATTATGCAAAATGTGTACATGAAGATAGTAGAAATTTTAGTAACAAGAGGGGAAACCAACATGGCATCTATTTGTTATACAAATTCAAGTTATTTTTGTTAAGATTCTACTAATTTTAATGTTTTACTTAGGGCATCTCCAATGGAAATCCCACTATTTTGCACCAAGGCACTTTGCACCATTTTTATGATGCAAAGTCAAATTCGCCATTTTCTTTCACTTTTCAAACATATTGGTTAGGGGTATTTGTGTAATTTTTGTTATATATTTTTTAATAAAGTAAATCATCATCATCATCATTATTGATTATATTATTAAAATTTTAAACAATATAATCAATAATAATTAAGGATTTTTTTATTTTAGTAATTATTTCGTTAATTTAACGTAATTATTTATAATAAATTATTTTCGTCAATTTAATGTAATACATGAAGCAATTGAATAATTTAGTAATCAACAATAATTCAATATTTTTTTAATTTAAAGTAATTATTTATTTAATAATTTATGTAGTTGTAAAATAAATAAATAATTATTTTTTTAAAAATAAATAAATTGTTAAGAATCGAAAAAATGAAGGAAACGATTAAACGCTATTCATTTGGTGTAAGTTTTGGTGTAATGAATTTGAGATAATTTTTAGTTTGATGCAAAATTTAGTGTAAAATGACGTAAAACTTACCTCAAATTTTGGTATAGCGTTGGAGATGGTCTTAAGGACCCTGAACTTGGGGGGTGCATTGAACAAAATAGGGATAAAACGAGAATTTATACATTTAATTCTAGATAGGGTTTAGAGAGGAGGATGCTATGTGTTGATGAACTAAACATGTTAGTTAGGAACAATGATACAGCCTAATTTTGATAGTTTTATTTCAGTTTCCATGTTCTGACTTCACGTATGTTTTTATGCTGTGTTTTTATTATGGTTTTTAATGCTTTGAGTTTCTACTTAATTGTTGAGTCTTTGAGATTTGTGTTGAGATTCTTTTGGTGGCGCAAAATCATGATGTGTAGTAGAGTTGGGCATATCTCTCGAATCGAACTGAACTGAACCGGACCCGAACCGAATCGAACTGTTCTTCGTAACTGAAATATCCGAACGAGTATCTGAATCGAGAACCGACGGGTTCAGTTCGGTTCTCGGTTCTAGACCCAGTACCGAATAAGAACCGAATTTTTTTAAATTTTTATATATGAGAAAGATTAAATTATTTTAACTTTTTAAAAATAAATTAGCAAAGATAAGGTTTGCATTGAAGACGCTGAGTTCTATGAGGACATTGAGACAGGTAATAAAATATATATTATATTTTTTCTTATTAAATCTTATTAGTTGAACAATTTTTAGTTTATTTATATTAGTTAATTGTGATTTTTTTATTTTCCTTTTAGAATTTCTTAGTGTCTAGTATGACAAGTCAAACAATTGATGGTTAAATCAAATAGCTGGTAAGTATTACTGTATCAGCAATATTTTAAAATATTTTATCTTTACGAGTTTATGACTTCTAATTTATATGGATCACCGATATTTTAGGATTATTAATTTACTATCTACTTTTTGTTATTTGTATACATTGGTAAATTAATTTTGCTGGATAACTTGTTATTTATATGTTATTAAATTAAAATATATTAATTTGTAAAAACTAAGATTAAATATGTCAGACTGTAGTGTTGTTATAAATGTTAAAAAAATAAATTATAGTATGGAACCGAACAGACCCGAATCGAACAGACTTGAACCGAACCCGAACAGTTCCAAAATTATATTTGGACCCGACAATTTCGTTTATTCACTACTCAAAAATTTTCGATTCGATTCTCTTCAGAATCGAATCGGACTGTGCCCAAACCTAATGTGTAGTGTATCATGCAAAGAAAGTGTCAATTGAATAATATATTATATTAAATCACTTAATCAAATCTCTTTTTCAAATTTAAAGTATGATAAAATATTACTTCATTTTCCCAATTCCGGTTATTCATGCAATCAAAAATCATTTCTTTTCCAGTTTCCTACTCAACAAACATGTGTAAGTCATCCTTACAAATTCCCAAAATCAAACTAATTAAATAATATTAAAGTACAACTAATAAATCAATCCAACTTTTTTCCATTACACACACGTGACCATACCTTAATTAAATTCAGCCCCCGTTTGATTCCCATTTTTATGAAAAAATACATTTTAGAATAGTAGATTGATAGAGAATGTATGGTTGAAAAATAATGAAAAGTTTTTTATTTACGTGAAATATTATTTTAATAAGAATGTGTGATTGAAAAAGGAGAGAGAAAAATGCATTTTACAAAAAATGGGTATCAAACAAGCCCTCAATAATATTAAAGTACAACTAATAAATCAATCCAACTTTTTTCCATTACACACACGTGACCATACCTTAATTAAATTCAATATTTTATCATAAAGAAAGATTTACCAATTCTATTAAATAAACATGTTTACAAAACCACACAATTCAGAACTAAGAGCCTGTCTAGGAGGAATCCTTCCAAAATTATAATAAAAAAAGAATTGATAATTGTGGAGGGTCATGCAAAGTCTTAGATTAAATGATGAACTAATCGAAGAATTCTAAGGAACAAATATATAATTCAATGGTTTTTGAATAAAAAGTACAAAATACAAATAAAAGAAAAGTAATAAGTTAGGCTCGTATGGTACTGGGCTCATCTAAAAGAAATGATTGTGCTCAATTAAGAGTTATTTTAGGGCTCATCCAAATATGCTTGGAGATAAAAAATTTACTTTAAGTATGTCGCTTAGAAAATTTATAAATAAATAACAATGAAATTTAAACGTGCAATACCTTCCTCCCATACACCAAATTGAAATTTTGAAACCTTTAAGCTAAAAATTTGAAATACTATAGAATAGAGAAATTTATTTTAGTTTAAAATTTTAATCAAGAACAAATATGTAATAAGTGTTGTCACTAGGTCTGGGCAAAAAAATTGAAAAATCGATCAAACCAATGAAACCAAACCGATTCGGGTCGGTTTGGGTTAGTTTGACATAGGTAATTGGTTTGGTTTTTGTTTTCTTTTAAAAAAAATCATAATGAATTGGTTCGGTTATGGTTTGAAGCCTCAGGTTTGTTATAATACTCACATTGGGGGGTGGGTGGGTTATTTTTTTGCCAATATTTTAACTCATATGGGTCACATGTGAATGTCTGTAAGAGTTCTAGCAAGGCAACTTTTGTACACCGAAAATAACCCTTACTAAAATTGGAATGAGTTTGGCAGTTGATTTTGAATGGTGTTTCCATTTTCAAATTCAATGATGGACTCATTGTAATTTGTGGTTCAGCTTAGCTGAATTTTTTCCTTTTCCTTTTCAAATTCAATGATGGTCAAAGGAGCTTACTTTCTGCAGCTTACAGTTTTGTTATTCTGATAAGTGCCCACCCCTGGCATTATTCTTCATTTTTGTTATGAGGTTTAAGAACAAGAGGGGCTCTTTATTATTCTTCATTTTTGGGGATCATTGTTATTCTTCATTTTTGATGAGGTAGAAGAAGACGACGGTCTCTTCGTCACTCTTCTATTTTTTATACATTTAAAGGAGAGAGCAATTTTTTTTTTATGTGACATTAACGCTCAAAATGGATGAATATTGTCATCACTCATCAGAGACCCATAATATCTATTTTCTCAAACATTGAGATGTCCGGTGCCATTTTCAAAAGTTAAGACTATTTCATATCATAATCATAAGTTTATAAAAGATTGGAGATCAAATATAACTTTATCCCGTATTTAAACATGGGAAAAATTCAAAATTACTGAACATTAAGATTATAATTTCAAAAATATCAAACTTGTAGATTTTTTTTTTGAAAAAAATCAGGTGATAATACCCTACGTCACCCTCTCACTTAATTCAGTGATTCCCAAAATCACCCCCATTTCCCATACCCACAACTGTTGAAACCAATTGTTGCCTATCACCATCGATGCTCGTTGCCCCTAGATGCCCAATACCCTACCCATCCACCGCCACCACCTGCGACCACCACCTAAAATCAATTCTCTGAAATTGTCTTGAACCCAACATCAATTATCTTCTTCTTCTTCATAAGGCTACACATATTCCTCAAATTCAAAATCCATAGTCACCTAATTGAAAATCTACATATTCTAATACAGCTCCATTAACCACCAACTTCAACCTTAATCTTTCACTGAATACAAATTAAATCTTGATATGGTATCATAATGATCAAATTTGTGATTAATTGTGATCAAATTTGTTTTCAGTGTAACAGGCCAGTCTAAACTATGACTATATGTTACCAAGTCACTGTTAATTTGATCACATACCGTCACAAGTCCGATCACAGACAGTCACGTTGAAAACGGTCTTGATCACAATCGATCACAATTGTTTAGAGATTATAAATCATGAATTCTCGTTCAATTCTGAAAGTGACTTAAACATGTCGGACCAAGTCCATGAAAAGAGGAAGAAGATGACGAGACGATGTTGAGGTGCAAGTGAATGTGGTGTTGAACGTACAGCTAAGACTGATGGAATTTGGGTAGAAATTGATCGGACGGCCTAGATTTAGTCCGGTAAGTTTTGCTGTCATGGATGGGACTAAAAGGTCTCCATCGATAAATCTCTCAAACACTTCCAATTTCACCAAATAAATATTAAATCTCACATATCGAAATTTTTTCATTGAAGACTGTATAAAGTTGTTCGTGTGTGAGGGTGGGTATCGTGGGTTGGGAATTTGTGTAGAGAGAATGTTTTTTAAAAATATAATTAACGCTTGAATACTGATAAAAATGAATTAAATTTTGATTTTTGAAATTGGAATTTAAAAAGGGGTTGAGGTTCCTTTTAAACTTATGTAGGTTGAATTGGTCAAATAGTAAGAATGTATTAGTTCTGTTCAAGTTATTAGACTCGTAATTATATAACTTTTTAGATTTTTCAAGTTAAGACTTAAGAGGACCAAATTTAAGTCGAGGATAGGCCCGTTTGACCGGATTTTCTAAAGTTAAGAAACCACTATTGAATATATTTTGATAATTTTCTTGAAGTACTTTATTTGACTCAAAGAACTTTTTGAAAAAAATACTCACCTATGATAGATTTCTCAGAAATCCCTTTTACACAAAAAAAATAAAAATAAAAAATAAATAAATAAAAACCAAAAATCATATGTTTAATTGTGCCTAAAGTAATTTAAAATTTATTTTCAGAAAATAATCTCTATTATGTATAAAATGCTTGGCTCTTGAAAATGCTCTTAATTGTGTTCAATTTAAATTTAACATACAAACATCTCATTAAAGTTAAATATAGATAAAGGTGAGTATAACAAATAATTAATGCCATTAGTTACCCTTCTTCGATTCAACTGTTCCAACGCATGCATTTATGAAACAATACATACTTGTAGAAAATAATTTATGAACATTTTCGATGTCTTGAATGAAAAAGTGAGGTTCCATCTTTTTTGCCAATAATTGTCAGAACTCTTACAGACACTCACATGATTGGGACCAATGTGAGTTAAAATATTGACAAAAAATAACCCACCCACCCTCCAATGTGAGTATTATGACAAACCTGTGGCAACACTTATTCTTTACATATTTGTTCTTGATTAAAATTTTAAACTAAAATAAATTTCTCTATTCTATAGTATTTCAAAATTGTAGCTTAAAGGTTTCAAAATTTCAATTTGGTGTATGGAAGGAAGGTATTACACCTTTAAATTTCACTGTTATTCATTTATAAATTTTGTAAGTGTCATACTTATTTAAAGTAAATTTTTTTTTTATCTCCAAGCATATTTGGATAAGCCCTAAAATAACTCTTAATCGAGCACAATCATTTCTTTTAGATGAGCCCAATACCATACGAGCCTAACATATCACTTTTCTTTTATTCGTATTTTGGACTTTTTATTCAAAATTCAAAAACCATTGAATTATATATATTTGTTCCTTAGGATTCTTCGATTAGTTCATCATTTAGTCTAAGACTTTGCATGACCCTCCACAATTATCAATTCCCATTTATTTTTTTTTTACTTTATTATTTTGTTTTATAATAAAACAAGGCCCTAGCCAATCACTGGACAGAACTTGGGTGGGTCATGTCCCCTATAGTCGAGTATGGCTTGGCCTCTTCACAAGAGAGTAGACATCTCGATCTATGTTACATCTTTCAATCGAATTGATCATGATCGAGAATTCAATTCTATAGCAGTTAAGCTCCCTTGGTGTAAATCATAACTCAAACGAGTTGAATACGAAAAACAAAAATTTACAAAATGGCCAAATTGAAATCTAGCAACTTGTGAAAATTTATGCAAAAAATTGTCAAGTTCAACTACACGACTTCAATTTTATCCATAATAAGCTTTGTAAAAATGGCCATCTTCATCACTAATGACTTTTCATGGCGACTGCATCAGTCTTCATTTCGACTTGGAAATCTGGAATTTTTGCAATCTTGATTTAGTGCTTGTTTGGTGAGAATTGCTTTCTAAAAAGTAGTTAAAACAAGAGCTATAATTATTGTGGGATTAACAACCAAGGCTTGTTTTGTAGGATTTTTCTCCTGCTTATGTGAAATTGGTCTAAATAGTATCAATAATGCTACTTGTACATTGTATTTGACATCAAATTTGACATTGTAACACGTGTCGGCACATGATTGATCAATTTTTTAATTCAACACACTTTCCCACCACACAACATTTTGAATTTGCAAAGATTTGCAAAAGATGTTAAATTTCATGTCATCCATAGAACGTACAAGGAGCATTATTCAAATAGTATATCAATCTTTATTGAAAGGAAGGTGCTACATGTACAACCATTTTTTATAGAAAATTTGACAGCCCCCTCACAAATAAGGGGACCCACAATTTTATAAATAATGCTGTACAACTAGATTTTTCCTTATTGAAAACGTTTCCACTTCTTGATGATACATATAGCTACCTTGCATTGAATTTCATGATCGAGAGTAAGTCCACGTTTGACCCTCATTAAATTAAAATTTATTTTTTTCTCTCTTTTTATTAATTATATATTTTTCAATAAAATAATATTACATATAAACTTAAATTTTTTTTTTTTTTAACCATACATTCTTCAAAAAAATTATCACTCTTCTCCTGTGAAATAATGGAGCACAAACAGGGGCTAAACCATATGCCAAGAAAATATAGTCATATTTGTCTTTTTAGACTTTGTAGTCGATCGATTGGGACAGGTCAAAGATCCCAACATGGACGACCCCAATTGAAAGGGAAATCTAATTACCAACCCGGCAGTGGACATTTCTGGTATGTTGAACAAGAAAACCTTCATCATACTGTTAGGATTGCAATGTACTGTTACAACGGTCCAAACTTTTATTTTAATTTTGGAAGAATTCCTCCTGGACAGGCCCTACATATCATAAAGGTGACGTAGACAAAAATACTTTAAAGGAAAATGGTCAATATTTTTATTATTTATTTTGAGTCCTTGCCATAAAATTGTTTACTTTTGGAAAATCAAAATTTTTAATCAGCGGGGTTGATACCTCTATTTGAGACAAATGAACAAAAAATTGAGATTTCATGTACCTTATAATAAAAATGGCTATATATAAAGAAAAATAGAGTTGAAATGTCATTGTAAGTGGTGGTAGATGAAAGTTAAATAACATGTCTTGGCCTTGTCAAGTGTCATGTCGTTATCCATTGTCACATCACAATGTGTTCCTGATATTCTATTAGTTCACGCTCAACTAGGACTATGTCGTGGTTGAGTCGACTCGGAAGTTTAAATAATAGTATATCAGTTGTTTAGTTATTTTTTTTTTTTTTTTTTTTTAAATAATTGAAAATATTATTAATTTATCTTTAATATAAATGACATAATACAATAGAAATAGACTAATGACAAAAGCAAATGGACATTGGTGGCCTCAAGTGTTGCTTTAACCAACAAGAAAATCCACACCGTTCATCAATCACCATGCATAAATTAGGGCTTTTAAGGATATGTAATCAAATAAATGAAACCTTTTTGCAGCCCCTCATTACTTTGTGACGTAAAATTAATATAACATGATTTTGTTTCCCACATTTGAGTTAATTGTTTTAAAACTCATTGAACTTATACAATGGTCACGGACTGTTCACTAAACTTCATTCTGCTTCACAGTACTCACTCAACTTTACCATTTAGCTCTCTATACATCACCATAAAAAAATATGTTTGTTGCTCGTTGACGTGGCGGATGGAATTCCTGGGTGTCGTATGACGGTCGTTAAAATTAGAATTTTTTGACGATCTGTCATCCCCGTCAGCAAATGACTCGTTTTTTTCCCTAAAAAATTCAAAAAAACCAACGAATACATAGTCAGCAAAATCGCCTTTCTCAAACACGATTTCTCCTCCAAAAAAAAAATGGCCCACAAAAAACCACTCGACTTTCATCTTCCAACTCTAAAACCCACGACTACACAACTGATTGGCGGTGATGATAAGTCATCGGAAAGCTTTTCGCAACCGTGGGTCATTCCAGATTGATAAAAATAAAGAAGAGAGAACGAAAAGGTGGAGAGCGAGAAGGAAGAGGGAAGTGATTAGGGTTATTGGGTCGGGTGGGTTAATGGTGGGGGTGGGTATGTAAATTAAATTAAATTTATTATTACTATTAAAAATTTTAATTATCATCTGATTTTTGTAGGATACACAGACACGTGATTTTTCGAAAAAGTACCGACACGACACGTCATCGACACGTTGATTAAATTCTTTAAAAAAATTCATTTGTATAGTATAAATTTAGTTTTATACATATTATTGATTTTTCTTGTTGAAATTTTTTAAATATAAGTACTTATTTGTTATTTATTAATAACTCTGAATTAAAAATATACAATAATTATAGTAAGAAAGAAAAATAATTATTGTAGAGTGTCCGGAGAGTGTCGGTATCGACACGAGTCCGACACGTGTCGGATACGGACACGCTATCTTAGTTAGAGTGTCCGTGTTCTAAAAGTTGCATCCAAATCTCCATACGTGAACCATTGCTGGCATTCTTATACTAAACGATGTTTTAAAAGCCAGTTCTTATTTTGTAAGAAAGAAAAATAATTATTGTAGAGTGTCCGGAGAGTATCATAATCATCAAGACCAAAAATACTTTCACTAAGAACTAATAGATTCTGTGAGAGTTATGGAACCTTGATTCCAAATGATAAGATACAGATAGCAAATGAACATAGTAGAATTAAAGTCATTGTACAATATAACTTTTTTAAATTAAAAACGAAAAGGTCAGCATTCACATTAATTTTAGTATTATTTATCTAGTTGAGTTATACAAACTTGCAAATGGGAATCGCCTGTATCTTCATTTGGTCGAAATGTAAATAAAGTGAGCCCCATGAAGTTGAGAGTATATGTTGAATCCCCAAGACAAGCTTCTAGGTACTGCTCTGTGTATCACTATGATGCACCGACATGAACACCTTATCGTTTCGGATACGCCGACACGTGATTTTTCGAATAAGTACCGACACGACACGTTGATTAAATTATTTAAAAATTTTCATTTGTATAGTATAAATTTAGTTTTATACTTATTATTGATTTTTCTTGTTGAAATTTTTTTAAATATAAGTACTTATCTGTTATTTATTAATAACTCTGAATTAAAAATATACAATAATTATAGTAAGAAAGAAAAATAATTATTGTAGAGTGTACGGAGAGTGTCGGTATCGAACCGAGTCCGACACGAGTTGGACACGGACACGCTATCTTAGTTAGAGTGTCCGTGTTCTAAAAGTTGCATCCAAATCTCCATACGTGAACCATTGCTCGCATTCTTATACTAAACGATGTTTTAAATGCCAGTTCTTATTTTGTAAGAAAGAAAAATAATTATTGTAGAGTGTCCGGAGAGTATCATAATCATCAAGACCAAAAATACTTTCACTAAGAACTAATAGATTCTGTGAGAGTTATGGAACCTTGATTCCAAATGATAAGATACAGATAGCAAATGAACATAGTAGAATTAAAGTCATTCTACAATATAACTTTTTTAAATTAAAAACGAAAAGGTCAGCATTCACTTTAATTTTAGTATCATTTATCTAGTTGAGTTATACAAACTTGCAAATGGGAATCGTCTTTATCTTTATTTGGTCGAAATGTAAATAAACTGAGCCCCATGAAGTTGAGAGCATATGTTGAATCCCCAAGACAAGCTTCTGGGTACTGCTCTGTGTATCACTATGATGCACCGACATGAACACGTTATCGTGTCGGATACGTCGACACGTGATTTTTCGAAAAAGTACCGACAACTGGTATATGCAAATCATGCTGACTAATATATGCTGCAGTTTTTAGAGGTACAAATTCTTCCATTCCATGTCCATTGTAGGTGACTCTTCCCAACAACTGGTAAATATTTTCAGTTTCGTCAATAAATACTGATAAAGCAAAGTTGATCATTTATGAAGGAATGAAACTTGAAGAGTCCTTGCTTTTAAAGTAGGATCCGACTTTCCAGCCAAAGCCAACAGAAGAGTCGTCTTTCCAGAACTCGGAGGACCTAAAAACAATGTCATTCTTCAAAACAAAAAAAAACAAAAAAAGAGTTACTCCCTATTAGTACATAACTCGAACTTAAAGAAAACGAATTAAATTAATAATGGCTAATTTCAGGAATTAATTGATTTAGCCCTCAAACCTGCATGGCTTGATGATTCCACTGACATCCTTGAGGATAGACAGAGGCCTCTTTCCACTTGGAAGTATATGGAGAGAGTTCAAAAATCCCTTTTGAGAAAGACAGAGACGGGTTAGATTGAAGCACGAAGAAATATGAAATATGAGTTCGTACGAGCGATGGGAGGGGACAGGTCACCAAAACTAACATGAAACATGTAGTCGACCCCAAATTATGGGGGAATAGATAGCATAAAGTAAGTGATAATCGTTTTACCTCTATTATATTCGTATGGAAGTTAATAAAACTGGACAGCGCTCTGCTTGCGGTATGGGCTTCAGCATCAATATTTAGATGCTCAAATCTCACTTCAATTGTCGGCAAATCAATTCCAACTCTGGAGAAAACAAACAGAGCAAAAAAAGTTATAGAAATACATTTGAATATTAAACTGATTGGAATACACTAGACAGGACCGCCAAACACGACACAAATGTAGTACCTGTCAATTTTGTTCCTGAGCTTTAACAAGAACTTCTCGTTATCTTCTTCCACGACATTAACTAGCCTTTCGATTAAATTCTTTTTATCCTGGAATCCAAGATCATGAACATCAACTTCATTCACGCCCTCTGATCCATATAGAAGGCATTTTCTCAAACGATCGAACGTGGGAAGCTTTTCGAGGGCAGCCCATTTAAGAGCTTCTTCGTCATCTTCGTCACGTGATGAACGCGAAAAATCTTTGATCCCGGTGTTCCTCCGTATGGACAGTGTTGCTCTCAAACTACCATGGGTTCTATTACTTTCTCTAAAACTATTACTAGCTCTGATAATATCACCAGTATCCATCCCTATCCTACCACCGGAATTCGGCAAAATTATCCCACGAACACTACAATACTTATTCGTATGTAGTCAAGCCATTCGACAGGCTCTAATTCCTCAATACAGGCTGAACACGAGATTGCAACAATCAAAGGAAGAGATCGCCCACAGATGAGAAGGAATTTTCAAAGAAGTAGAGAGAGAGAGAGTGAGAGAGGGTCACAGAAACTGAAATCGTCTTTGGTACGATTGAAATAATAAATGTACCATTTTTCTACCCCCAAAAAATATCCTCAATGGCAATTATGAATTATCCTTCAATAGCAATTAATAATTGAAGACCTTTATCAAGAGTACACATCTTTATGGAAATGGCATTTAAAACCCAATCTTGAGGGTTTCCTATCGTCCTGTTCTTAGAGTATTGTGGAAGAAATAAATCACGAGATATGTCTCAACAGATCAGAATACAAAAGCCGCTATGATGTTGCCCACAAAGAGTCCAATTTCAAATCTTGTAAAAGACGAAAAATGAATGGTACAACTACTTCTATAATACTACAGAATGAGACAAAAGCCAGTAACAATTGCCCCCGTTTGGCCCACATTATTTTAAATTCTAATGGGTGAAATAATATTTATTTTTTTAAGAATGCGTGATTGAAAAAGTAATAAAAGTTTTCGATTTATGTGTAATATTATTTTATGGAAGATTGTATGGTTGAAAATATGATAAAAAAATAAAATTTAATTTAATAGGGGCCAAATGGAGTAAAGTTGAAAAAAAAAAAACAGAAGTCAAGCATATACACAACATATTTGTCCAATCACATTTAATTAGGGAATCCTATGACGATTGAATGATTGAAAAAGAAGGAAAAAATTTCGATTTACATATAATATTATTTTATGAAAAGTTATGTGGTTGAAAATAGGAAAAAGAGAAAACTAAAATGTAATAGAATAAAATTTAATTAGACTCAAACAAGATAGAGACCATTTTAGCAAATTAGTGTAAATGTTAGGAACCATTTCTACAAATTCCATTAAATTGTTCGGTTGATTTAACAGAATTGGATGGAAGGACCAATCCCTCAACAAACGTTTGAAATAAGGGTGTAAATGTCAAAATTAAAACGATAGGGACCATTTTAGCAATAAATGTAAACGTTAGGGACCATTTCTGCTAATTACCCAAAGAAAAATGGTCAATATTTTTATTATTTATTTTGAGTCCTTGCCATAAAATTGTTTACTTTTGGAAAATCAAAATTTTTAATCAGCGGGGTTGATACCTCTATTTGAGACAAATGAACAAAAAATTGAGATTTCATGTACCTTATAATAAAAATGGCTATATATAAAGAAAAATAGAGTTGAAATGTCATTGTAAGTGGTGGTAGATGAAAGTTAAATAACATGTCTTGGCCTTGTCAAGTGTCATGTCGTTATCCATTGTCACATCACAATGTGTTCCTGATATTCTATTAGTTCACGCTCAACTAGGACTATGTCGTGGTTGAGTCGACTCGGAAGTTTAAATAATAGTATATCAGTTGTTTAGTTATTTTTTTTTTTTTTTTTAAATAATTGAAAATATTATTAATTTATCTTTAATATAAATGACATAATACAATAGAAATAGACTAATGACAAAAGCAAATGGACATTGGTGGCCTCAAGTGTTGCTTTAACCAACAAGAAAATCCACACCGTTCATCAATCACCATGCATAAATTAGGGCTTTTAAGGATATGTAATCAAATAAATGAAACCTTTTTGCAGCCCCTCATTACTTTGTGACGTAAAATTAATATAACATGATTTTGTTTCCCACATTTGAGTGAATTGTTTTAAAACTCATTGAACTTATACAATGGTCACGGACTGTTCACTAAACTTCATTCTGCTTCACAGTACTCACTCAACTTTACCATTTAGCTCTCTATACATCACCATAAAAAAATATGTTTGTTGCTCGTTGACGTGGCGGATGGAATTCCTGGGTGTCGTATGACGGTCGTTAAAATTAGAATTTTTTGACGATCTGTCATCCCCGTCAGCAAATGACTCGTTTTTTTCCCTAAAAAATTCAAAAAAACCAACGAATACATAGTCAGCAAAATCGCCTTTCTCAAACACGATTTCTCTCCTCCAAAAAAAAAATGGCCCACAAAAAACCACTCGACTTCCATCTTCCAACTCTAAAACCCACGACTACACAACTGATTGGCGGTGATGATAAGTCATCAGAGAGCTGTTCGCAACCGTGGGTCATTCCAGATTGATAAAAATAGAGAAGAGAGAACGAAAAGGTGGAGAGCGAGAAGGAAGAGGGAAGTGATTAGGGTTATTGGGTCGGGTGGGTTGATGGTGGGGGTGGGTATGTAAATTAAATTAATTTTATTATTAATATTAAAAATTTTAATTATCATCTGATTTTTGTATAAACAAACTTTAGATCTAATTTTTGAAGTAGGATAATAAAAATATGTTTGATGTAATTTCCACTTGATGCATTGTGCAATGTTAGAAGGCAAAATTCCTTAAAATGGAATGTAATCTATTGTGTCACCATCTTATATATAACTTTTTATTATTGGTTTTTATGGATCAAGGAGAAGATAAATGATACATTTTTAAATTGAAATAAAAAAAATTAAAAATTAGAAGTGTAAAGTGAATCGTGTCAATCACTTTTACGTATGACGTATCCTGCTAGGTCACCTCATGATCTAAAATGCTATATAAAATAGTTCTTAAATTAGATAAATTTCATTTGTTGTTATTCAACTTTTAATGAAATTATTGAACTTTAATTTATCGTGATTGAGTCAAACGAACTTCAATTTAATTTCAGATATAATTGCTCTACCTAAAATGTGACTGAAGTTGCTTAGGTGGGAACACACCATTTATGATCTTCTACGTAAATTGCAAAACTTGAAACAATCTAGTAGGGTATGTTTCATACAAATTCTATATACTTTCACCATTCAAATAAATAGACTATATAGACTTTGAATTAGTGTCAATCATTGTAACTCAAATAGGTAACTACTCTTAAATAAGAAATATTTATTAAATTAAGATTGAGAGCATATTTTAATATTTATGAGATTTAACAACAACAAAAATATAATTAACTTTTAAAGGTAGTCATGTTCAGTATGACCGACTCCTATTAATATTTCTACAATATTGAGGGTGCTCATAACATCATATGTAACCAAAGAAAATAATTAAAAAATCATGAAGTTTCTATTACGTATTAATTAATTTGATAAATTAATGTCCAAATTGACCTTTGTCTGTGTTCCTAAAACCTTCCTAGCTTTCGTAATTAATTAATTGCTTTTGTCTTTCTAATTTTAAACAAATATTATATGAGATTCCCCATTGCAATTTTTCTTTTCATTTCTTCAAGACATTGAAGAAGTTAAAAGAATTAAAGATACTAAACGAGGGACAAGATATTCACAATTGCAATTTTCTTGTGTTTAAATTAAACCTTGCTATTTTATTTGTTCATTACAAAATAACCCTTTCCTACCAAATACTTGACAATTTCCACAAAGATAAAAAAATAAATGGGCGAAAAGATACTATTCATTTGACGAAGATGCTATGTTATGCGTTAATGATATATTACACGCACCAAAAAGGTTGGAGATACAATGTTCAATTTGCCATGAAAGAGAAATATAATCTCAGGTAATTGGGCACACCATCTGCGAACTATATAATTATTTATATATTTATATAAGGAGCACATCGACTGTGAATCATAGTCCATCTTTTCCCTTACTGGTAATCATCTCTTTCTAAGTTTCTTCTTCATTCACGGAGAGAACTTAAAAATGCAAATTCTGTTCCCTCTACGGTTCAACTTTTCTCCATTGGTTCATGGAAAATCTTTGTCATTTCCTACACAACAAAGTTCATTGCCGAAATGTTTCAATGGTAAGTTCTACCAAAGAAGTGTTCAAACTATTGTAATATTATAGTTTTTCATATTCTTCGTTTGAGTTTGTATATAGGTTAGAGGTTCACGCTAAATTCTCAATGCTTAGATGGTTTTACAAATGTAAATAGTTTTTTTTTTTTTTTTTTAATAAATATCCAGGAATATGGCAGAGAGAGACTAAAGACATACCTTTGTGTTAGGATTGATACCACTTGTTGTGACACCAATCACCGGATTGAGATGTTGAATTAAGAAAGTATTTGATCAAGAACAAAAGAATAAAAGAAGACAAGAATATGGCAGAGGAATTAGAAGATTTTATTGCCTCAAGAATAATGGAGAAAATATTACAATGATCCTAAAAATCTAGTAATCATAAATCTCACACTCGTGAATTTGTATAGAAGAGCCTAGTATTTATAGGAAATATGTAGGGGACGTCCAAACCCTCTTGGTAGAGTTGTTGATGAAGTAGGATGCCAAAAACCGAGTCCAAAACAAAGTAGGAGAAGAAAACGTGAAAAAATGGATAGCACAGCCGGCGCCACGGCGCAGGGCAATTTGCCCAGAAATATATATATTTTTTCTTTTTGCTTTCTCCATCAAATTCTTATTCAAGTCCAATACCAATTTCCAACTCCCAATGGGCTTCCAAAATAGAACTTCAACTTGACATAGGGCTCCAATAGCATTGCAAACTTGAATTCTTCATTACATGCACTTCAATTAGAATTCTTTAATTACTTCACCAAGGAATTCGGATCACACCCAAATTCTAACACTTTGAATTACAGCATTTGTTGCCGAGTAACAAAATCTGGATATCAAGGTATACGAATTTTGTAGTTAAGCATTTATCAAAAGAAGTGTTTTTACTAGTATGTGTGAGTGACCAAGTGTTGTTACAGTTTCAGTGCAGGATGAGTCCCAAGTATAGAAAAAAAGATAATGAAGCTTTCGAGGTGGTACGGAATTTTGAATCTAAATAACCAATTTCTTTGTTTTTTAATGATGTTAAATTATCAATTTCGACAACACATTAATATCGTCAAAATATGATTCTTTTAAAGGTGAGTGAAATAGACATTCATATTGATTACATCAGAAAGTTGTTGGGTTCCATGGATGATGGACAATTATCTTTGTTCCCTTACGACACTGCATTCGTCTGTCTCACTAAAGATCTTGGAGGAAGAAATGCACCCCAATTTCCATCGAGTCTGGAGTGGATTGTCACAAATCAACTCTCCAATGGTTCATGGGGTGATGAACATTTTTATTTGGCCTATGATTGGCTACTCAATACACTAGCTTGTGTAGTAGCTTTGAGATCATGGAACGTTCATGCTAACAGGAGTGAAAAAGGTGCGTATAACTAATTATAAAATGCCCCTTTCCAAATTTTCACTAAATAAATTCATGATATCACCATATAAATATGTTATTTGATATAGGAATATGTGAGTATTTCAGCAACAGGAAAAAGTGGGCAGAACCTTAGCGCTTGGGCGCTAGCTCTGGGCGCCTTGGAGCCTCGACAGTTTAGCTGAAGGTGGAAAAGAGGCAGGACCCTAGTGCCCAAGGCGCCCCGATGCAGCTATATATACCAGCTTTTCCTTTCAGTTTTAGGTCCGAAAATTGAGAGAGAAAATAAAAAGAGCTTGGAGAGAATTTCACAAGTAAGAGGTTGTTCTTCTTGGGTATAAATTCAAAGCTATTTTTCTTTCTTGGGGATTAACTTGAGACTTGTTCAAGTAATCCAAATACATTGATCTTCATATATTTTGGAAATCTCATTTCACCAAAATAATTTCTTTTCTTGGGTTTTCACAACAAGTGATCTGCTTCCAATACCGGTTAAGGTATGCTTCTAAGATTGATTTCCTAACAATTTGGTATCGGAGCCTCTTCTCAAATCAAGGTGGTAAAACTTCGATTTTTGGTGGTTGGCTTGAACTTTGTTTGGCACACAAGGTGTTTGTGAAATTTGCCAAGTGAACTTTGTTGAAATATTTCCGGTAAACAGGTAGATAAATCATGTCTACAAGTGGAACGGTGAAGATTGGGAGGTACGAGATAGAGAAATTCAATGGGAAGAATGATTTCTCATATTGGAGAATGCAAATGAAAAATTTGTTAATTTCTCAAAAGTTGCACAAGGCCTTGACGGGAAAGGAGAAAAAGCACAAATATATGTCTGACGAGAATTGAGAAGAGCTAGATCTTGAGGCACGAGCGTCTATCATTCTATGCCTTGAAAGAGATGTTGCTTTCTTTGTTGATGGTGAGGTAACAGCGGCGGAGGTGTAGACAAAGTTGGAGGCGAACTTCATGACGAAAACTCTAACTAATCGGATCTATTTGAAATCCAAATTGTATACTTGCAAGATGGATGAAGGTACACCAATCCGGGAGTACATCAACAAGTTTGATAGGTGCATATCGGACTTGAATGACATTGATGTGACAGTAGATGATGAAGATCAAGCACTTCTACTATTTCTTTCATTTCCAAAGTCTTACGAGAACCTAGTACAAACATTGATACTTGTGGGTGATAAACTTGTGATGGAGGACACTAGAACGTCACTTCTAGCAGATGATCTTCGAAAGATTGCAACTAGTAGCATGTCTACCATTGGTAACAAGGAGCAAGCTCAAGGGTTCTTTGTAAGAGGAAAGTGCAATGAGCGAGCAAAGGGCATGGAAGGAAAGTCTAGATCGAGTTCTAGACCCCTTGCGGAAAGGCCTTGTTTCAAATGTGGCGAACTTGGGCATTTCAAGGTGAATTGTACTAACAAAAGGGGTTGGAAGAAGAACTATAAGAACAACAACAACGGGAAGGTGCAAGTCAAGCAAGAGGTTAGCTATGCCTCGGAAGGAGGGAAAAGCGACGAGTGTTCCTCCATCTCTTGTGATGAAGAAACCTCCGGTAAGTGGATTCTTGATTCTGGTTGCTCTTACCATATGTGTCCAAATAGGAAGTGGTTTACTACCTATAGAAGCACTGATGGTGGAACCGCGTTGATGGGAAATAACCATTCTTGTAAAATGGTAGGGCTTGGTTCAATTAGAATCAAGATGCACGATGGAGTGGTTAGAACATTGATGGATGTTAGACATGTTCCTGACTTGTAGAAGATTTTATCTCTGTTGGTGCCTTAGACTCCAGTGGTTGCAAGATTGTAACATGGAATGGAGTAAAGAAGGTTGTTCGTGGTTCTTTGATTGTGATGAAAGGTATTCGTGAAGGCAATCTCTATGCTCTTCAGAGTACTACAGTTACAGAAGATGTAGTGGTTGGAACAAGTGGAAGTGGTGGAGACCCATGTGAGTGCACTCGGCTATGGCATAGGCGGCTTGGGCATATGTCAGAAAAAAGGGTCTAAATCTTCTCAGTAAGGAAGGTTTGCTGAAGAACTCGAAGAAGCCTTGCATGGATTTTTGTGAGCATTGCGTGTACGGTAAAGCACACCGAGTTCAGTTCCAGTCAAGCAAATATAGAAGCAGAGGTATACTAGACTATGTGCACACGGATGTATGGGGTCCGACCTCAGTCACTTCCAAAGGCGGTTCCAGGTATTTTGTCACATTTGTTGATAATTATTCTAGATATGCTTGGATTTATTTTTTGAAGCATAAGAATGAGGTATTAGACACTTTCAAGAAGTGGAAAGCAATGGTTGAAAACAGAATAGGAAAGAAATTGAAGACACTGCGATTTGATAACGGTACAGAGTATACATATGGTGCTTTCAAGGAGTTCTGTGGTAAGGAAGGCATTGCGAGACACTGGACAGTTAGGAATACACCGCAACAGAATGGGGTCGCAGAAAGACTGAATTTCACATTTCGAGAGAAATCGATGTATATACGATCATATACTGGTTTGGGCAGAGAATGGTGGGCAGAGTCGGTTGCAAATGCTTGTTATATAGTGAACCAATCTCCACATTCAAAGTTAGATGGAGATGTACCTTACAGAGTATTGATAGAAGAACATGCAGATTATAAGAAACTCAGATTATTCGGATGGACAGCCTACTATCACGTCAACGAGGGAAAGCTTGATTCGAGGGCCAAGAAGGCTATATTCTTGGGGTATGTAGCAAGTGATGAGAACTCCATGATAGCTTCTTTGAAAGCTATAGTGCCCGATGGTGATGATGTTAAGACTTCAAAAGTCTCAAGTTGTTGACATAGAACCTAAAGATCAACCTGGTTCTAGTCATGTTCAAGAGGAGCATCATGCAGACACTCAAGATGAGAGTGATGATGAGTTTGAACATGAGGCGGTTCAGCAAGAGAATGTACAGGCACAGCAACAACAACAGCTTGAAGATAACTTGGCTTCCTCTAGGCCACGGCGTACATACAAGCAAGTTTTGAAGTTGGGGTCAGACGAGCCTTTGAGGCACTATGGGCAGACAAATTTGGTTGAGTATGCACTCTCGGTGGAGGATGATGAACCTGTCACTTTCAAGGAAGCTATTTTTAACAACAATAGTGAGAGTTGGTTGGCAGTGATGGAAGAAGAGATGGAATCACTTCACAAGAACCAAACATGGGAGGTTGTCCTATTGCCCATAGGTAAGAAAGTTATTGGTTGTAAGTGGTTGTATAAAAGGAATAAGGATCCTGCCAAACTCGGTGGTACAAGATTCAAAGCAAGGTTAGTGGCTAAGGGGTTTGCACAAAGAGAGGGAGTTGACTACAATGAGATCTTTTCTCCAGTGGTTAAGCATACTTCCATTCGGGTGCTATTGAGTATTGTTGCTCATCGTGATCTTGAGCTGGAACAACTCGATGTCAAAATCGCCTTCTTGTACGGGGACTTGGATGAGGAAATCTATATGCATCAACCTGAGGGCAACAAGGTTGAGGATAAGGAACGTCAAGTATGTTGGTTGAGAAAATCACTATATAGATTGAAGCAATCTCCTTGACAGTGGTACAAACGATTTGACTCCTTTATGCTAAAGCATGGTTTCTCCGGAAGTGAGTATGACTGTTGTGTTTATATTCAAAAACTTCGGGGAGGAAACTATATCTATCTTCTCTTGTATGTGGATGACATGATTATCGCTTCGAAAAGCAAGGTGGAGATAGATAGGTTGAAATCTCAACTTGGTAAAGAGTTTGAGATGAAGGATATGGGGGCTGTTAGGAAAATATTGGGTATGGAGATTAGAAGAGAGAGGATGAACCCGCGAATGTTCTTGAGTCAGAAAGGCTACATTGAGCGGGTTATTGCTATGTTCGGGTTGTAAGGTGCAAAGTCGGTGGTGACTCCATTGGCTCCACATTTCAGGCTCTCTGGTAAACAATCTCCTACTACGGCGGAAGAAAATGTACGCATGGATCGTGTACCTTATGGTAGTGCAGTTAGCAGTTTGATGTATGCCATGGTGTGTACACGCCCAGATATTTCATAGGCGGTTAGTGTGGTCAGTAGATTCATGGTGAATCCAGGGAAGGCACACTGGGAAGCTGTGAAGTGGATCCTGAGGTACTTAAAAGGTACCGCGGATACTGGTTTATGTTTTGGTGGAGATGCATGTCATATAAGTGGGTTTGTGGACTCGAATTATGCAGGTGATCTAGATAGACGACGATTTACTACTGGATATGTGTTTAGCACACATGGTGCCCCAGCTAGTTCGCAATCGATGTTACAGGCTACAGTAAATCTTTCTACTACAGAGGCCGAGTATATGGCCATGGCAGAGGGAATGAAGAAAGCATTGTGGTTGTGAGGTCTTCTAGATGATTTGGAGATTGAACAGGATTGTGTGGACTTGTGGTGTGATAGCCAGAGAGCGTATCACTTGGCTAAGAATCAGGTTCATCATGCTCGAACCAAGCATATTGACGTCAGGTATCATTTTGTGCGGGATGTCATAGATGAAGGTGATATTTTTTTCTTGAAGGTACACACAAATGAGAACCCAGCAGACATGTTAACCAAAGTGGTAACGGGTAGCAAGTTTTAGCATTGCTTGGACTTGCTTCACATTAGTCTGTGTTGATATACCTGAGTGGGCATGGCCCTTCGGGGCGGGGTTGGAATGAGGTGGAGAGTATATGAAGGTGGAGGTGAACTACGGAGGCTTGATCCCGAGTTTTTTGGGTACGTAGGCAACCATGGTTTGAATGGTGCAGCCGAGTTTGGTGCTTGCTGCTTCTTCTTGTGTTCGTCCAAAATTTGAGGTCTATCAAATGATGTACGAGGTGGAGAATTGTGAGTATTTCAGCAACAGGAAAAAGTGGGCAGAACCTTAGCGCTTGGGTGCTAGCTCCGGGCGCCTAGGCGCTGCGGCAGTTCAGTTGAAGGCCGAAAAGAGACAGGATCCTAGCGCTTGGACGCCACTCATGGGCGCCTAGGCGCCCCGATACAGCTATATATACCAGCTTTTTCTTTCAGTTTTAGGTCCAAAAATTGAGAGAGAAAATAGAGAGAGCTTGGAGAGAATTTCACAAGTAAGAGGTTGTTCTTCTTGGGTATAAATTCAAAGCTTTTTTTCTTTCTTAGGGATTAACTTGAGGCTTGTTCAAGTAATCTAAATACATTGATCTTCATATATATTGGAAATCTCATTTCCCCCAAATCTCATTTCCCCAAAATAATTTCTTTTCTTGGGTTTTCACAACAAGTGATCCGCTTCCAATACCGGTTAAGGTATGCTTCTAGGATTGATTTCCTAATAGAATATTATACATAAAAGAGAACCTACGTGAGCTTGAAAATGCCAATTCTTAGGAAATGACCTGCGGATTTGAACTTATATTTCCTGCCCTTCTTCGAAGAGCCAGAGATTTAGGCATCCAAGGTATTCCATATGATGCTCATATCGTAAAAGAGATTTCCGCAGCAAGGGCTCGAAAGTTGAAAAGGTAATATATATCCTGGCTATTACTATTATTTGTTTTGTTTATTTGGAAATGCATATAATGTTTAGTCTGTTATGGATAAAATGTTAATTCCTAATCTCAAGAGCAATAATAATAAGAAAAATAACCAAGAGAAGATAAACGCACACAAAAATTTACTGCGGTTCTCCCTCGATGTGGAGAGCTATGTTTTCAATGTAATGGAGAAGAATAATAGATTTTTCCTTGCAAACCAATATAATAGGAATATTTAGCCATGATCTAGGGAAGATTTTATAGGCTGAGGTACAGTTAACAAAGTCGATGAATTGTTCATTTTATTAGGACATGCCAAAGGTGTCCCTCAAAATTGTTTTCTGCAGGGTACCTAAGGATCTCCTGCACAAGGTACCAACATGTTTACTCCATAACCTGGAAGGATTGGAGGACTTGGAATGGGAAAAGATCCTAAAACTTCAGGCACCTAAAGGGACCTTCATAACTTCTCCATCCGCGACTACCTTTGCAATTATGGAAACAAAGAACGAGGATTGCCTGAATTTTATTATGTTGTGAGAAATTTTCATGGAGGAGGTATGATCATCTTATGTTTACATCAAATTTTCTAATATTACAAGGGGAGTTTATAACTTTTGATAATACTTTCTCATCAGCGCCGGCTGTATATCCAGTAGACCTTTATGCACGACTTTGGGCAGTTGATCGATTGAAGCGCCTAGGAATTTCCCGCTTCTTCAAGACAGAGATTAAGGATTGTTTAGATTACATCTACAAGAACAGAAAAAATGTCAAGTTGGTAACATGATGACAATCATAAACTTGGAACTTCTAAAGATTAAACCTTTTTATATCTAGTAAACAAACAATCTTATCCGTTCTTTCTTCGAGAACATATAATATTAACAAAGCCATGATAGTGATCACTTTGTTGCATTTACTTCCCATAAAATATGAACACTTGACATCTCATCCTTGAATTTATTGAATGGTAATTATATTACCACCACGAAATTTAATTACTACACCACATTATAATCACACCACAATTAAAATATTATTTCAATAAATACACCACAATAAATTTACAATTATACTCTTAATACAACAAAAACTAAAATTGGAAAAAAAAAAATCTCCTAATACATTAAAAATGAAAAATGAAAAATGAAAAAATAAAAATGTGGTGTAAAAAATAAAATATCATTTCAATAAATACACCACAATCCTTTTTTTTTCCCTACTAGAAATAGTATTAGTTAACCATTTTCTATAAGTAGGAGTCAAATAGTTGCGGCATCTCTTTCATCCAAGGATTTAAGATAGTAATGGACCATCTTGGGGGTGAGACACATGGATCTTTTATAGTCTCACTTAGTATATATATATTTTTGTCAGTGTACGTGAAGTTTGGAGTGTGTGAAAAATACTGTATAATTGTTTTTAAATTTTTACATAATGGGTTGATCTTTCTTTTTATATCATGTAGTTTTTCTCCTTTTTGGAAAACTTTTCCAAGTAATTCATGTAGTCTTATTCATGTTTTTATTCTATATTTTTATTTATGAATTATTCTTGATTTTTTCTTCGAAGAGCATTCTATGGATGAATTAGAAATTAGGTCAAGTTTTAATTGTAAATTGTTTTTCTTGCCCTCTCTTAGTCGTATTATAAAACAAGAAACTAAGAAATATAATGTTATAATTATTTATAAATTCATGCTTTGCATCTCCATTTATGTGCCTATTTTTACCAAGCCAGCCTTGTGTGTTTATACACATATATACTTTTTTTATTTTTAAAGAAAAACACCGTGAACAATTAAGCAAGGTTTTAGCCATCTACATAAATGCAATAGAGGAGGGTGAAGAAATCAAGCTGTAATACTGATAAGGTAGAAAAAGGATTTAATGGAGAAGAAGAAATTTTATTCAACTTAACTTTACAATGCGTAAGTGCTAATCTATTTATAGAAAAAGGAATTACATATCTAACAAACTAAGGAAGCCTCTAGAATAAGGTGAGTAAGAAGTCGGCACTGGAAACGTGAATATGCTAAAATCAGGTGGTGCACGTGCTGCATGTGTTGAGTATTATTTCTTCATCCCCTCTCAAGTTGGAGCTAGATGAAAATCACAGAAGCCCAACTTGGACAAGAAGGTGCAGAAAGGAGGAGCAGGAATAACCTTAGTGAACATGTCCGCAAGCTGTTGCTTAGTAGAAATGTGTTGAGGATGAATAAGACCTTGCTTGTATTTGTCCCTCACTATGTGGCAGTCAATCTCCAGGTGTTTGGTGCATTCATGGAAGACCGGATTAGCCGTAATATGGAGGGCAGCTTGATTATCACACAATAAAGGAATAGGAAGTAAAGGTGAAATGCAAAAATCCTTTAACAGATAGGAAATCCATTGCAATTCACAAATAGTAGACCCCATGCTACGGTATTCAGCTTCAGCAGAAGACCTGGAAACAGCGTGTTGCTTCTTGGTTTTCCATGAGATCAAGGCAGAACCCAAAAAGATGCAATATCCAGTAAGGGATTTATGAGTATCAATGCAGGAAGCCCAGTCAGCATCACAGTATGCTTTCAGCTTAAATGAATTATCAGTAGGAAAGAACAATCATTTTGCACAACAACCCTTCAAATATCGAAGCACATGAATGGCAGCATCCCAATGAGATTGACAAGGGGTATGAACAAATTGACTGAGTTGTTGAGTTGCAAACATGATATCTGGTCTTGTGAACCCAAGATAAAGTAGCCTTCCAACAAGCCTCCTATACCTATCAGGTTGAGGAAACAATTCTCCCATTGTAACCAAAAATTTGTAACCTGTAGGTAAGGGGATAAGAACAGCCTTTGCATCTGAAAGCCCGGTGTCTTCAAGAATGTCAAGAACATACTTCCTCTGATGAATATAAGTCCCAGTAATAGACCATGCTATTTCCAAACCAAGAAAGTGTTTCACATATCCAAGATCTTTGATTGTAAATTGAGAGTCTAGGAATTGTTTGGCTACAATAATATCATCCTCATTTGTACCGGTAATGAACACATCATCCACATAAACAATCAGGGCAAGGAAGCCGGTAGTGGACTGCTTGATAAATAAGCAATTATCATCAGCTGACTGTTCAAGCCCAAAACTCTGCAAGTGTGTAGTAAATTCATAGTTCCATTGTCTCAAGGCTTGCTTGAGGCCATAAAGAGAGCGTTTCAATTTGCAAACCTGGCCTGGTTTAGCTGTAGAGTATCCTTCTGGAGGTTTCATATATACTTCCTCATCTAAGAAGCCATGGAGGAAGGCATTATTAATGTCCAGTTGGTGTATTGGCCATGAATTTGATGCTGCAATTGCTAAGAACATTCTTACTGTAACAGTCTTAGCAACAGGTGAAAAACTTTCAAAATAATCAACGCCAACTACCTGGTTATATCCTTTGACCACAAGCCGGGCCTTAAATCTATCTATGCTCCCATCTGAGTTGAGTTTAACCTTGTATACCCATTTTGAACCAATAGCTCGCTTCCCTTTAGGTAAACTTGTGAGCTCCCAAGTATGATTATCTTCTAAAGCTGTAATTTCCTTGTTCATAGCATCAACTCATTCTTCATGAACACAAGCTTGTTTATATGAAGATGGTTCTTGGATATGAGACACATTTGCAAAAAAAGACATATATGATGTGGAGAAAGAAAATGCAGGCTTAGAAGGGCAATCATCTGGTATAGCAGTATTGAAGACTGAAGAAGGAAAAACAATTGACTCAGTAGTAGGATGCAATACATTTGAAACAAAATCATTAAGCCAATCAGGTGGTTTTTTTATCCTAGTGCTCTGTCTTGGATTATTGGTCGATGATGAGTTTGTAGGAGGAATTCTATGAGAGTTAGGAGAATCTGAGATATGCGATGAGACAGGAGTTAAACTGGAATTGGAGGTAGGTGAAGTATTTGCATCTGCATTAAGAGGGATGACACGTAAAGGTGATGAAGGGTCGATCTCTTGTGAAATTTGAAGATAAGGAAATAGATCTTCTTAAAAAATGACATCCCTAGAAATATAGGTCTTGTGTGAATTAATGTCATATGTTTTGTAAGCCTTCTTACCAGGAGCATATCCAAGGAAGATACATTTATAGGCTCTTGAATGAAATTTGTCTTTATGAGGCTGTGTGTTTGTAACATAACAAAGACATCCGAATGATTTTAAAATTTTATAATCTGGTGCTTTGTCGTATAAGTGGGTAATCTATTGATGATGTAAGTGGCGGTTAATACAGAATCACCCCAAAAAAATTTTGGTAAAGAAGATTGTAACATAAGTGATTGCAATTTGCAATAAATGCTTGTGTTTACATTCTACTACACCATTTTGTTGTGGTGTGTAGATACATGACCTTTGATGTATAATTCCAAGATTGGAGAATAGTTGTTGGCACTCCAAATTGACAAATTCAGTTCCATTATCTGTCCTTACTTTTTGAATTTTAACCTGGAACTGAGTTTGGACCATTTTAAAGAAGGAGTCCAAGGTCCTTAAAGTCCGGGGTTTAGATTGGAGCAAGAAAATCCAAGTAGCATGACTGAAGTCATCGACAATGGTAAAAAAATAGTGTGCTCCCGACAATGAAGGTTATTTATAAGGTCCCCCATAAGTCCAAGTGAATCAATTCAAAAACGTGGTCTGAGTATGTTTGACTTTTGGGAAATGGGAGTCTCTGTTGTTTTGACAAATGACAAATATCACAAGGTTCATGAGTTTCAGAAAATGAAAGCAATGGTATATGTTGTAACACAGTAGAAGAAGCATGTCCAAGTCTCTTATGCCAAGTGGACTGTGATTTGCTAGAAATTGATACTTTATTAGCAAAGATAAAGTCATTACATGAGGAATTAAAAGGAGAATGAACTTGCAAGATTCTGTCTAGACTATGCTGCTTATTGAAAGAACTTAAAATCTCGGGAGAGAAACAATGTTTGTCTAAAATGTATAAACTCCCTATGACTTTGCCTATTGCTAAAATATCTTCAGTCTTCAGGTCCTGTAGAACACAATAGGTGGGATTAAAAGTCAATTTGATGTGTGACGTTTTGGCAAGTTTATTTATGGACAAAAGGTTGAATTTAAAAATAGGCAAATATAGTGTATCTGTGAGAACAAGTTTTGAGTTCAAGGTTACATTTCCAATGTGGTATACATTTTTGATGGAGCCATCTAGTAAAGATACAGTGGTAGGTTTATGCAATGGTATTAATTTATCAATCAATTTCAAATCCACACACATATGGTTTGATGCACCTATGTCTATAATCCAAGTACCAGGTTCAATAAAATCAAGTGCATTCATGATATAATTCAAGGCATAGTGAGGAGAAGAACCTGTTGAATCTGTCATCTGTACCAAATTGGTGAAATTCCCTGTTGCAGGTTTTCCCTTCATATATTTTGCAATTTCCAGATGAATCAGGTCTGCAATAGATGGTGAGAAGTCACTGGTTTTTGGTCCAATGTGTTCATCAGAAAAGTCCAAAGTAGTTTCAACCATATGTGCCGTGTTTTTATTCAACAATTTTCCTCTTTGTTCTGGTGCTTTCTTAAACCAATCAGGGTATCCATGTAGCTTGAAGCACCCATCTGCACTATGTTCATTAGCATTGCAGTAGTTACAATGCCTATCTGACTTTTCTGGTGCTTTCTTAAACCAATCAGGGTATCCATGTATCTTGAAACATCCACTTGTACTGTGTCCATTGACGTTACTGTGGTCACAATGCTTATCGGACTGCTTTTCATCAGTCCTTTTAAAATTGTTAAAGTTATTCCTCACCATCCCATCTTTCTTGAAATTTTGTGATTTTATAAACATAGCATTTTGTCCAACAATCTCAACATATATATGATGTTTGTACCTCTCTTTGTTTCTCCACCCTTAAAACCATGGAGTAAGCTTTATTTACACTAGGCAAAGGGTCTAACAACAATATTTGATTACGAATGTTGTCAAAAGAGTCATTCAGACCCATGAGAAATTGCATCAGATGATTTTCCATAGTAATATCTGAGACAGATTTTGCTGCTCCACAGGTGCATTGAGGAATTGGCATTAAACATGCGCTAACTCATCCCATAACTTCTTAAGTTTAGTGAAGTACTGAACCACAGATAATGTATCTTAGGAAACGGAACTGATTTCCCTCTACAATTGATATAGTAAAGGACCATTTGATTCACCAAATCTCTCCTCCAATTCCTTCCATAACTCCATTGCAGAGGCAGTATATAGGAAGGCTTCAACAATATCCTTGGAAATGGAATTCAATAACCAAGTGGTAACCATACAATCTACTCTTTTCCATTGATCAAAGTTGGTGGAATTTTCTTCTGGCATCTTACATTTTCCGTTTATAAAACCCAATTTAACTTTCACACCTAGGGCTATCCTCACAGAACGGCTCCATGAAAGATAATTATTACCTGTTAGTGGCGTTGACACATGCATCATCTCTGGGTGATCTGATCCTTGCAAGTACCTCCCTTACAATGAATGTTGTAACGACCCAAATTTTGAGATGTAAATCGTTACTAAATTTATTAACGAGCACAAATTAATGGAAGAACTCATAACCAAATAAAATATATTCCAAATTTATTAACGAGCATGGCATCTTTTAAATACTTAATAGAATTAGGCCTCACAGCTTAACATTTATTAGGAATCCAGTTCAAACATAAAATCCTAAACAATCATTAATGATTTAGACTCCACAACTTAACAACGTGCACTCGAAAACCAGAAACAATGAAAAAAAATAGAAATTAGCAATAGAAATATACAAATTGTCGAAACCAAAACTAACTAATGTAACAATCAAAAGAATCAATCTTGAGCAACGGTGCCAAAAATTTATTATGAACTTATCCTCTAAGAGGACAGATTATAAACGAGTAATAAAATGTTGAGTCAACAACTATCGTCCCACGGAAATTGATTATCAATTTTTCTTTGATTAAAACGAAATTTAACAAGATAGTAAAGTATCACTATTCCATTACTTAATATCGCCCCGAATAATCGAGGCTAATTAAAAAGGAGTACAATCAGTCCAAGAAACAGAAACATTCCTATCACTCTCACTCGCATAGGAATCAAGTATATGAGCAGCTTTATTCCCATTTATTCATTCAAGAGAAAGAAGAAGTTACTGGATTTACATTATCCATTTCAAATATATATATATATATATATATATATATATATAACAATGATATCTACTATAACTCACACAACTCTCTCGAAGAGTACTTTAGATATGTGGAAGTCAATAGTTTCTTGAGAACACTTAGCTCCATAGTTAAATGTCTTTGCAACCATTAGAAATGTTTGCTTGGCATTCTTATTAACAATGGATTCACAGACAACCAACTCCACAAGCGCTTGCATGATCTGTTCAATTTTCCTGCTGCATTTCATGATCATATTTTCTACGCTGCAATCATCTATTCCCAGTACCTATTCATCGCGTAACACATGAGAATTAAATTAAGAAAAAAAATACTAAAAATTACACGGACTTATAAATTTATCAGTTGTCCTATAAGCTTCACCTTTTCATTTTGATACCATTGAAGTTGTTGACAAACTTTGTTAGTGAGCTTGGAGAGACGCTGGTATTCAGGATGCATTATTGACTCTTCGGATACAATATGGCCTGCACAAATGTTTATTATGTTTACTAAGAGCTCTGCTCCTTCGTCGCACTCAACTCCTCTATTTAGTTTCATTAGCCATGCTCCCCACTGTCTCGTACAACAATTACAAAAGATGTCACGATTAGCTAAGTGGTTTTTTTTTATGTGTAAGAATGAAACAATGGGGAAATAATGTGAACTCACAGCATTATGTAATTGGTAGCTGATGTCTTTGCCGAGGAACTCCCATGCATCCATCGGGGCTTGTTCTAGGATTTTCGATAATATATTGAGAATTCGATGTCCAGTCTTACTGCTGCTAGAAAATAAATATAAAAAGTATAATCTACATTTAGATTATATGTCCAAGATTTAGTTATTTGATAGACTCACTATGGTTAAACAAAATAAAAATAAAAAGATTATCTACATGATTTCATAAAAATGCTTTAATTTAAGATATTGTTAATAATTAACAAAAAAATTCTGGGCTAATTTACCTTATTGTTTTGGTAAGGCCATTGATGTTATTTCTGAAGTTCGCTAAAAAAGCAATCCTTTCCTCCGAAGATGTAGTTTCGTGATTGAAATAAGATAAAATTATCTTACAAATAATTTGAGATTTAGCCCATGTAAGTCTCACATTTGACCTCTCATGCTCAAATATGCTTGCAGCAGCCAAAAAATAGGCATGAAGAAGGTACTTTCTTGTTATCCCAAACTCTTCCAAATTGTCATTTGCATACCATCTGTGCAAGGAATTGAAGAAGGGATTAATGAATATAGTGTATAAATGACAGATATTTGGGTTATATACTTACTCTACGAATTCATTCCATTCAGTCTGATGTTGTGCCTGGCATCTATTGTAATCTAATTTTGCAAGATCAAGATAGACATTGTTACTGATGTCTGGCATCCTACAAAGAATAATAGAAGAATGTATAAATTAATTTGGAGTATTCAATTCAAGAATGAAAGTATGTTTCTCAAAACACTGATTACAAGAGTGCTATTTTTGAAAGTTGTCCTTTGAATGGGCCTTTGGAAGTGGACGGCCCTTTTGTGTGTCAACCCCCATTAGCTATCTTTCATTTGACACGGATTGTGCTTCTTTGCATCTAATGTGGACCGTTGGATTAGATAAAGGGCTGAGATGTTGTCTTGGTGTTTTAACCTTGACTTTGGGTGCCGGTTGAGATCACACGGTTTTAGACTTGGCTTTTGATATTTCTCTCTCCACTCTCTCTCGCCTATGAGCGATTTTCATCTCCTTCTTCTTCTGGCTCTAGATTGTTCGAGTGATTCTTGGTTTTAGTTTGATCCTTGAAAAACCATCTTGCTACAGTAACTTTGGCGTGATTTATGCGTCTTGTGGTTGTTTGTATTTTTCATTTAGTGTGGTTAAGGTTGAAGTCGAAGGAGTTGGGTTCGATTTTGTAGATCTCTCGGTCGATGATCAAAACCTGAGTTTCTGAATAGTTTGATTTGCACTGTACTCTCTTAGAAGGCTATCTTGCACTAGTGGAACGGGTTCAGTTCCTGAGCCCCCCCAGATTAGGCCTATTGGCTGAACTAGGTCAACATATTGGTGTTATTGTGTTGATTTACTTTCTGCCTTTTCGATTTCGTACTTTACATAAATTGTTGTGTATGTTATTTTGTCAAGAAAACCCAACAAAATTGGTATTAGAGCCTTCTAGGGTTCCTGTGTGTTTTTTCGAAAAACGTGTAAAGCTTTTCTTGAACGAAAATTATTTTCGTTGGGTCTTCTTTGGACGAAGACGAAAAGTATTTTTTTCGAGTGATTCTTTTTAAAAATCTGCTTTAAGAAATCGGTTGACAAAGAGCTGGAACTAATTTTTGTTTCTTGGTTTCTGCAGTTTTTAAGTACACCACATGAACTGACCTACGATTTTTCTGACTGCTGTTTCTTTTCTGAATCTTTGGTGAGATCGTTCTATAAACTCTAGCACACTCAATCAGTAAATACATGATTAGGCCACATATTATTATATGCATAAGTTACTTCTTGTGTAGAAATCTAAGATTGATTTGCATATATATATATATGTGTGTGTGTGTGTGTGTGTGTGTGTAAATTGTTGTATGCTGTATTCTTGATTAAATTGTGCAATCTTCATATAATTGTGATCGCTACTCTAATGTGTTGAAATTGATACAATTCTTGATTGCATTTTTTTGTAGAATCCTATTTCAATTTCTGCATCTTGATTACTGCTTTAAATTGAAAAATTTTACAAAAACTTTTCTGTCTGTCCATGAGTTCAAGCCACCCTTTTACAGAATCTATAATGGGTTCGAAGGTCGAATTATCACAATTCAACGGGAAGGGGGATTACTCAATATGGAAGCAGAAAATGAGAGCTATTCTGGTTCAGCAGGGGGTTGTAAAAAGCCCTTGATGATCCAGAATCCTTTTCTGCAGAACTTCAACCTAAACCAACTGAAATTGAAGATATGAATGAGATTTCATATAGTTCAATAATTTTGCATTTATTTGACAATATTGTGAGACAAGTTGATGAATCTAAAACTGCTAGAGATTTATGGGAAGCACTGGACACTATGTTTTTGACTAAAACTTTACCAAACAAAATCTATCTTTTGGAAAAGTTACTTAGTTTCAAAATGAACACTGTAAAAGATTTAGAGACAAATTTAAGTGACTTTAGCATTATTGTTAAGAGTCTAGCACACAATGAAAAGAAATTTGATGATGAAGACCTTGCTGTGATTTTATTAAACTCATTGCTTGAATCTCATAAGGATGTTAGCAATGCTATAAAATACTCAAGGGACAAATTAACACAATCTATAGTGATAGATGCCTTGAGATCTAGAGAGTTAGATGTGAGGAAAGAATTTAAGTCTACCTCTATAGGAAGAGAGTATGTTTGTTAGAGGAAGGCCTGACAAGAGAGAAAACGGTTTTCAACATAAAAAATTTAGAGGAAAATCTAAAGGGAGATCAAAATCTAGAGACAAGAGTAGTAAGAAGTGTTACCACTGTGGGAAGCTGGGGCACTTTAAGAGAGATTGTTTTGACTGGAAGAAAAAACAAAATGATCAAGACAATGGGGAACTTAGTAATGCAGCTATAGGACCCGAACTTGATAACATGCATGTGATGACTATAACTAGTGATGAAACTAATAAGGATTGGATATTAGATTCTGGATGTACCTTTCACATGAGTCCCATAAAATCTTGGTTCTATAACTACAAAGAAATAGAACGTAAAAAAGTTTACATGGGAGACAATAACTCTCAGACTGTTATTGGGATTGGTGATATTGCCATTAAAATGCATGATGGCATTGTGAGACCAACAGGAATGTTAGATATGTTCCCAATCTCAAAAGAAACCTTATTTCTTTAGGGATTCTTGAAGATGAGGGACATTTTTTTAAATCTGACAATCATGTTCTAAAAATTATGAAAGGATCCTTAATTGTTATAAAAGGACCAAAGAAAAATGGATTGTACTATCTTGAAGGTAATACAATCTCTGTCCCTGAACCCAGTCTTCACTATTACTGAAAATAAATCTGAGCTATGGCATAATAGAATGGGTCACATTGGTAATAAAGGCTTAAAGTATCTAAGTAATCAAAAATTGTTTGGAAAGGATGAAATTGAACCTTTAAATTTCTGTGAGACCTGTGTGTTGGGTAAGTATCATAAAGTGAGCTTTAATACGAGTACCTATAGAACCAATAGACCTTTAGACTATGTTCATTCCAACCTGTGGGGACCTGAAAACATCCTACCTTTGGGGAAAACGAATATTTTTTGTCTATTGTAGATGATTATTCCAGAAAGGTTTGGGTTTACCCTCTTAAGGCCAAATTTGAAAATTTTCAGAAGTTTAAGACTTGGATTAACATAGTTGAAAATCAGTTAGACAAGAAGTTAAAAACTCTTAGGACAGATAATGGTCTTGAGTTTTGTAACCTTGAATTTGATAACTATTGCAAGCAAAAAGGAATAATGAGACATAGAACTGTCAGGCATACACCCCAAAAAAATGGGGTAGCCGAGAGGATGAACAGGACCTTGACGAATAAGGTCAGGTGTATGCTTATAAGCTCAGGGTTGGCCAAAGGTTTTTGGGCTGAAGCAGTCTGTACTGCTGCTTACTTGATTAATAGATCCCTATCAAGTTCTGTGGACTTTAAAACTCCACAAGAACTGTGGACTGAAAGAGCACCTAACCAAACACACATAAGAGTTTTTGGTTGTGTTGCTTATGCACATAAATCTGAGGAAAAGTTAGAACCAAGAGCCTCTAAATGTGTGATGTTAGGTTACCCTGAAGGTGTTAAAGGATACAGGTTATGTGTTTTAGGTGAATCAGGTATTAAAATCATCAACGGTAGAGATGTTGTCTTCAATGAATTAGAAATGCCATACCTAAAACAGAACACTGTTAAAATTGTTGAATTTGGGAACAAAAATAGTGTTCAGGCTGAGGTGAAGTTAACCAAATTCAACCTAACCCAGCCTGAAGAAAATGAAACTGAAATCCCGTTAACTGAACAACATGAACCTGTATCTGAATCTGAAACAATTGATGTGAATGAACCTCAAGATGGAACTGAGACTGAAGGTCTCAATCTTCCTGATAATAATACCTCTATTCAAAATTACCAACTTACAAGAGATAGGAAAATGAGAGAAAGAAGACCTTACCCTAGATATGAATCACAAAACTTGACTGATTTTGCCTTGGTTTCTGGTGAGGCCATTGAACATTCTGAACCTTCTTCTTTTGAAGAAGCTGTGAACGGGGTAAAATCTGAAAATTGGAAGAAAGCCATGGAAGAGGAAATGGAATCTTCAATTGAGAATAAAACTTGGAAGTTGGTTAATAAACCTAAGGATCATAGGATAGTCCACTGTAAGTGGATGTACAAATTGAAAGAAGGTAATAATCCTAGTGATCCTCCTAGGTATAAAGCCAGATTAGTGGCGAAGGGGTTTACTCAAAAGGAGGGGGTTGATTACAATGAGATATTCTCTCATGTGATTAAGTACAAAACTATTAGATTGGTTCTTGCATTAGTTGTTCAGTTCAACTGGGAACTGGAACAACTAGATGTCAAGACTGCTTTCCTACTTGAGGAATTGGAAGAGGATGTTTACATGAGTCAGCCTCAAAGTTTTGAGGTAAAGGGTAAAACAAATTGTGTGTGCAAATTAGAAAGATCTCTGTATGGGCTTAAACAAAACCCTAGACAGTGGTACATAAGGTTTGATACCTATGTACTGAAGATAGGTTTTAAAAGGAGTGAATATGATGCATGCCTGTACTATAATGATAGTAAGGAGGGCTATGAGGTCTACTTGTTGTTGTATGTAGATGACATGCTTCTAGTAAGTTCAAGTAAAGCTGAAATCACTAGAATGAATAATCTTTTAAAATCAGAATTCGATATGAAAGATTTGGGGAGTGCTAAGAAGATTTTGGGGATGGTTATAAAGAGAGATAAGGTTGAAAATAGACTAGTCGTTTCCCAAGAAGCCTATCTGAATAAAGTCATAACTAAATTTGGTATGAATGGATCAAAATCTGTGAACGTTCCCTTAGCATCTCACATGAATCTTTCTAATGCACATTCTCCTAAAACTGAGGAGGAATTTAGAAAAATGAGGAACATACCCTACTCTAATGCTATAGGTTCCATTATGTTCTCTATGATAACAACCATACCTGACTTAGCCTATGCTATAAGTTTTTTGAGCAGATTTATGTCCAACCCCGGAAAGCCCCATTGGGCAGGTTTAAAATGGTTGTTAAGGTATATAGTTGGTACATTAAATCTGGGTCTAGTGTATAAAAAAAGATCTGAAAAACATACCCTAAAAGGGTATGTAGATGCTGATTTTGCTGGTGACAAGGATAACAAAAAATCTACTACTGCATACTTTTTTACACTTGGTGACAATTGTATAACATGGAAGTCACAATTGCAGTCTATGGTTACATTGTCCAGCACTGAAGCTGAGTATGTAGCCATAACTGAGGTTGTAAAAAAATGTCTATGGTTAAAAGAAATTTTAAATGAACTACATTTTTTATATGAGACTCCCACCATTTTTACTGACACTCAAAGTGCACTTTTACTTAGTAAGAATCCTATCTATCATGAAAGGTCAAAACACATTGAGGTGAAGTATCATTTTATTAGAGAAAAGATCTCTGCAGGTGAATTAAATTTGCTTAAAGTTCATACTGATAAAAATCCCTCTGATATGGGGACAAAAGTGTTGTCTGTAGGTAAGTTTAATACTTGTTTCAATTTACTTCATATTGACAGTGATTAATTTTCTTTTGCAGGTTAGGGCAACGATGATGAACTGAATGTTCCTTGTGCAAGTAAGTAACCAGCGAGTGAGTGTTATTGAGAACCAAGGTGAAGAAATGAAAGTATGTTTCTCAAAACACTAATTACAAGAGTGCTATTTTTGGAAGTTGTCCTTTGAATGGGCCTATGGAAGTGGACGGCCCTTTTGTGTGGCAACCCCCTTCGGCTATCTTTCATTTGACACGGATTGTGCTTCTTTGCATCTAGTGTGGACTGTTGGATTAGATGAAGGGCTGAGATGTTGTCTTGGTGTTTTAACCTTGACTTTGGGTACCAATTGAGATCACACGGTTTTAGACTTGGCTTTTGATATTTCTCTCTCTACGCTCTCTCGCATGTGAGTGGTTTTCATCTCCTTCTTCTTCTGGCTCTAGATTGTTAGAGTGATTCTTGGTTTTAGTTGATCCTTGAAAAACCATCTTGCTACAGTAACTTTGGCGTGATTTATGCGTCTTGTGGTTGTCTGTATTTTTCGTTTAGTTTGGTTAAGGTTGAAGTCGAAGGAGTTGGGTTCAGTTTTGTAGATCTCTCGGTCGATGATCAAAACCTGAGTTTCTGAACGGTTTGATTTGCACTGTACTCTCTTGGAAGGCTATCTTGCACTAGTGGAACGGGTTCAGTTCCTGAGCCCCCCAGATTAGGCCTATTGGCTGAACTGGGTCAACATATTGGTGTTATTGTGTTGATTTACTTTCTGCCTTTTCGATTTCGTACTTCACATAAACTGCTGTGTATGTTATTTTGTCAAGAAAACCCAACAAAGAATAATATAGATAGAATGTAAATTATATAACAATAATGTCCCTGTTTGACTGACGTAACTAAAAAATTATATTTTTAGTAGATTTTGATAAAAGTTGATGAATGTGTGGTTGAAAAGTTGTAGATTTCAGAAAAGTGTTAAATTTTATTGGACTTTGACTTAGATTTTTATCAAAATTTTAACCTAGATCAAGCCGGGACTATAATTTGAGTGACTTTTTAGCGATAGAATAACAAAGAAAGTGACATTCTAAACAAATTTATATATAAAGATGTGACATTTTAGATAAGTATATGATACAAACACATTTCACGACAATTCAACGGAAAAAGTAACATATAATGTGACTTTTGACGTGAATAATATTTTTCTTGTATTTTACGTTTTCCAATATTTTTCAAATTATATTTTTCTAACCATCCACAAAATTTTCCCCTAGTTACAAGAACACCTAACTTAGAGGCTTAAAGCAGTCCAATCCGCCCTTCTGGGATTCCCTACACGGCTGCACTAATTTACCATGTCCAAGCTTATACAGAAAAGTGTGAACCAGGCAAAATTCATGTTAATTTTCTGGAAATTAAATTTATTGAGTCTGATTATCCCAAATGAATTAATCAATATATTTAAGATATATTGATTAGTAAAGTCTTACAAACAAAATTGAAATTAACAAATTTGCAACTCCAATAGAGTTGTGTGTGAGTAGCATATACCTGTACAAAGTCTTGGCAATCCATACATCAGTTGCGCCACCATATTGCTCTATGTAGAATCTAGCCTCCACTCGGGGTAAATCAGCATACCATGGTAATTCAAGCCCTTTCGTTATCTGCATTGTTGCATATCAAACAAATAATTACTCTTTGATGCCGCCACAGATGTAAAGTGTAATTTATTTTTACAAAACAAAAAAAGAGATTAATTTTGTAGTGATGTTTATATAGAAATTGGTTCGGTACCTCATCATAAAGTCCCTCAGATATTATCCATTTATCTGCAAGTGGATGAGATGCTAGCTTTTCTTGTAAAAAAGAGTAGGAGAATTTCTTGGCTTCTTCAAGAATTGTTTCTCCAGGGAATAGAACTTGAGAAGCTCTGTAGAGATTGAATATTGGAGTTGCAGATTCAATCATTTGACCAGCAAAGCAAGAAAATTTATTGCCGTTCTTGAAGTGTGTGAAAACATCTGCAAAAAATACACACTCCGTTAACATTACTTGCTTTTTCATCCATTTGAGATCAGGTCCAGCTCTCCTCTTAAGCTATAACTCTTGTTTCTGCTTTGATAATTTATGTTTTTCGATTTACAGAAAAAGAAAAATGAGAGATGGGTGCGCCTAATCCTACCGGGGTTAACACTAAATCCATGCAACCTTAGAAGCCTGAAACCCATGGATGTATCATCGATATCGCAAAATCCGGAATATCTTGCACTGAAAATTCCTTTGTCGGTCCAAAATCTATAAGAGAAAATTCCATAATCAGTTGCCATAGAGATGCAAGATAATGATGTAATTAAGCCCATGTTTGACAACCATTAAAACAAAACTCTTTTTTCTAAAATTCATTTTCAACCACACATTTTTACAATAAAATATTCTGCATGTAAACTCAAATCATTTTTTTTGCTGTTTAACCACGCGTTCTCCAAAAAACCACTTTTTCAAAACTAATTTTTCCTTTAAAAAAAATCTCATTTTAATGATTGTCAAACAGGGTCTAGGTGTATTTGTTTCCTTATTTTGATTTTACCTGTAGACATAACTTAAAAGGTCAGTAATTTGTGGCTCGAAAAAGCGTGAAATTCCCAGGCGCTGTAATCGATCAACGGCCCAAAGTCGTGGGAATAAATCAGCTGGATATGAGTTTGGCGCTAAAGAATGATAAATTACGTGAGAGAAAAATAAAATTATTTTTCTATTAACCCGTCAAACTTGAGAGATTTTGGGGTAACCTAAACTCAGGTAAGTAAAAATTGAATTATTTTGTTACCTCCTCCATTAAATGTTTTCACAATATCATCCAAATATCTGAAACAGTTGTCATCTTTAGTCTCCATCAGTGCAAAGGCCGTGGAGGATGGAGAAGTTAAGAATGAACCCAGTGTAGTTTTTAGCCTCAATAGCTTTTTCCAGTCCAAATCTTGTAATCCTTCCAAGCTATATAGAAGAGATGTTGGTACTGTGTGAATCAGGTCTTTAGGTATCCTGCAAAATTAAAAGGCCATATTGTTATGTTATGCACGAAATCATATTTAATGCAAATAAAAAATGCATGTCATCTTCAGAGAAAAACAAAATAAATGGAACCTTTGTATTTTATTTCCTTCAATATAACTTGTTTAGCAAAAAGACGAGTATTCCATGGTCTACATAATATGAACTCAAAGGTATTACCTTTTCATTTTCCAATCTCTTGCAGCATAAATCTCTTTTACAGCAGGAGCATCATAGGGAATATCGTCAATGCCTAAGTTTCGGGCTCTTTCAAGAAGAGCAGGAAATACAATTTCAAATCCACAGGTCATGTATTCTTCCCCCGCAGTTTCAAGCTTGTGTATATTTTCTTTGATAAATGTTATCCCTGAAATAAATATTAAGTCATTCATTAGCCGAATGTCCCAGAGTTTGCATTACAAATACTTTTTGTAACTCCTTGAATAATTAGTACCTTTTTCAATTTTTTGGGAATGAAGGTTCCATGATCGCAGCGCAACTACACATGCCAGTGTATTGACTAGCCGATCATATGCTAAGAAAAAATGGTCATCACCCCACGAGCCATCTGAGAGTTGATTTTCGGCAATCCATTGAAGACTTGATGGGAATTGAGGAAGATCAGGTCCATGGAGATTTCTAACAAGAGCAATCCATGCCGTGTCATAGGGTGAAAGGCTTGTTCGTCCTTCTCCCATAGTGTCCAACGTCTCCTTAATGTAATCAATGTCCCCATTTGCCACGGTTACCTTAGGAAATCATATAATTATGTTACTACGATCATACTAATGAATAATCAGGTGGCATCGTACCAAAAACACAAGTCTCTGCAAAGTCGTAAGACCATGTATGGGGCTGAAGCCTTCCCAGTGCCAAATGGCTAAAACACGAATAGCATGCAACTTAAACTTTTAGATTTGATAGTTCAATAAATATAGGGGAAAGCAAAGATTTTGGGTTTAAAGATTACCATCACTCTCTTATATCAGTCCTTCGCATGTTGAAGACTAGAGTAATAGTAGTAGCACCAAATGGCAAAAGAAAAATTTAATGATGTTTAAGAATTGAAAATTTCATCTCACCTCTAAGGCTTCCCCATTCTTCAGGACATCCATTTCATGTACTTGTGACAAATTTATGTGGTCTGCGATTAAAAATAAATAAATAAATAAAAATACATGGTTATTGAAGTGGATACTTGATGGATATTTTTTGTAAAATTGTTCCATTCAAATAAAACTTACCACGATGGACTACTTTCGGAATGCGTTTTCGATTGACATCTCTCCCAAGCAGTGAAAGTCCTACAAAATATGTATTAATTACTGTTAATTCGATTACTCAAGTCATCCTAATTCTGTCCCACAATAAAAATTGAAGCATGAATGGTTGAAGAAACGATAAGGTTTGCTTCTGTCTGAATGTGCATCTGATTTTCAGACCATGAGTGGACACCATCAGTTCTTATATATGAGGTGCAGAGGCTAAAGATAAATATACAATAACGGGTAAATAGCACAAAATGTCCCATCCTTTCAAGATTTTTTATATATGTTTACAGATAACTAATAATGTAAAGTCTTTGTTCTTCTTAATTGCTTACAGAAAATAATCAAGAACTTACCAGTGAAAAATTCATTTGAAGGGCCTTGATTTGCTACAGAAAATGGTGTTTTGGGAGGAACTGGTGGAAAACAATGAAGCTGCAAAGTGGGCAAAGCCTTCATTTTGTGACTTAGAGAGTGCAATGATATATTTGGTTCCATTCCGTCATATTTATAAGTATTATTCATGCTCAAAGACTCTAGAGTATACTTTTCTACGTGGTATAAAAGTAAGCTTTCAACGCCATAAGAATTTGAGCCAAATTAATTTTTCGGCCGCCAACACTTTTCAATAACACATTTTAATAACTTCTATCAAAATCTAATAAAAATTTGATTTTTAACTAAATCGGAAAGGGGCTTACAACATAGATACCGAATGCGATAAATGACACTTTTTACAATGATAAATCTACCTTGTAAATAGTGCAACTTATTCACCATGTGTTTTAGTTGGATTGTCGTAAAATAATAATAAACAAATATTTTGTTATGACTACACACTTGCATCTGTCTTAAATAGTTAACTCTTTCATTACAAGTATGAGTCCCATCATAAACAAAAATACAAGAAAGTTGAAAATACCTAGTTTGAAGATGGGTTTTTAGAACTCATCATCAATAATATAAATATTAACGATGATTGGGTTTTACATAACTAACACTAAGGCCCCGTTTGTAGAAATTACAATTCAATTAAAATTGAAAATATGATCGTTATTGGATCTCACTCGTCTAATAAAAGTCAATAATAACGGCTAATTTTTCAATTTTAATTCGATTTTAATCTCTACCGAACACGCCATAAGTAATTGTTTAACTTTCATTTTCTAAAATTCATTTGTCTATAAATTTATTTTTAACCACATATTCTCTCAATAAAGTAACTATGCTCGTGAACCTATAACTTTTCTTTACATTTTAATCACAAATCTCCAAAAAATCGTTTTTTACAAATCTATTCTACGAAAATCTCTATCAAATAGGGGTTCAGAAAATTTCTTTCCCCACAAAAGTAATTTCCTTCCACCCTCGATCGTCATTTCTCCTTCTCTCAAAGGAGTCCTTTCTTTAGCATAAGGCAAGCCGAGTAATGAGCACGGGCGAAATTGGTCATGAAATCACTGATGCATACAGCTATTCGTAACTTAGTGAAGCTAGTCGATCTCTTACAAACAAGCTGCACGAGGTGGCACAATATAACGAGTCATAACAAAGTGCATGCTCGATAAGCTTAATTTTTTTAAAACTAGTCAAATATAATTTTAATTCACATATTTTATAAAATCCACAGTTTACTATTCACTTATTATTCACAAATTCCGTATAAAACACAAATTTATAAGTACTTAAATGCAGTGTTAAACAAGCACGAGATTCTTTGAATGTAGAACTTTGACACTGTTTGGTACACTTCAGTAAAAGCTTGTTTGGGAGAGATTTAATGAATTTATTTATTTTTTCAAAATCATTTTCAACTACACATTCTATGATACATAAATTTTCCTATTTTTAAAATACATTCTCCAAAAAAAGTCAACTTTTACTTAAAAGATCTCTTCCAAACAAGCCCTTACGACTACGTACTTTGAGATAATAGGTCTAATACTCAAGGGTGGTTCATGCAATTGTCCAGAAGATCACTTAAAAATTTTAACATCGGCAACATCATATAATTATACACAAACAAAGAAAGACATCTTTTCAGTGCAATTTTAGAACGATTAAGATTCAAAACAGTAATTTTTTTTCTTTGAGGGACTTATAAAGTACAGAGGATTACTATGGATGTTAGAACAACCATCACAAATTATGAATACTAATTTGTTAAGAATTGAGGGTATAGTGTCAATGTTACTAGAATCAAAAATATTTGCAAGACCAAAGTCACAATTTGGTGAAATTCTAACGTACTAAGCTGAACCACAATCTTAGGTCAAATAACTTTCCGTAAGCAATTAGGATTCTTTCCATATTTAGAGTCAACCATATTCCAAGAAAATATAGTCATAGCCTAATCTGGAATTTATATCTAAAGGGACAGGTCAAGTCTCCCAATTTGGACCACCGCAATTGAAAGAGAAAGGGACGGGTCAAGTATCCCAATTTGGACCGTCACAATTGAAAGGGAAAATGAATTGCCGACCAGGAAGTAGACATTTCTGGATATGTTGAACAAGAAAGCCTTCATCATGCTACATATATCAAACACAATTTTTAGGGTAATTAGCAAAAACGTCCTTATTATTTGCACTCATTGTGGAAATAGTTTCTATCGTTTCAAACTTAACATTTACACCCTAGTTTCAAACATTTCTTGTGGAGTTGGTCTTTTCTGTCATATTCCAATAAATTCTTCCGTGAAATACCTATCATTTACCTTCATTGCATTAAACGTCCATATCGTTTCAAATTTGATATTTGGGAAACTCAAATTGATCTTTTTTGCACAAAAGGTTCTTACAATCTATTTTCTCCATTAAAGCATTGTAAAATGACTAATTTATCCTTCTCTTTAAATAAACAAATAGATCCCTAAACTCATATCCTACACTCCTTCATTACCACCAAAATAATTAAAAAGAGAATTAAAACTATAAAAAGAACTAAGAAATGAATTAAAAATAGAAAAACGAACAAACAAAATAAAATAAAATGATGCTTCTTCCTCATCGAAGTCTTTTGTGTCATATATAGGAATTTATCTATTCTTAAACAAAATCTGAACACAATTCAAAAGCTGACACAATGGGTATATATGTATATATGTGTATGTAATTAGCAGCAAGAAGATAAAAACAAGAATTTGCTGAAAAATAGTTAAATCCTTAAAAAAAATCCTGTAAATTCACTGAAGACAAATAGATATTGGAATACAAAACTTGATTATAGAAAAATAACTAAATTCTTGGATGGTGCCACGGTGGAATGTGGAGAATTGGTGGTAGCGGCGGCGATCGATGGCATGTGCAGAATTAGATGAGTAAGAAACAAATTTTATTTTATTTTATCATTTTTTCAATATTTAATTATTTTCTTACTTTTTTATACTTTTAATTCTTTTTTATTATTTTGGTGGTGGTGGTGGTGGTGGTGGTGGTGGTGGTGGTGGTGGTGGTGGAGGGTAGGGGATGGGTGTAGAAATATGTTAGTCAATTGAGAAGATAAAATATTTTTCCTTTTATTAAATGTTTTATATTATTTTATGTGAGATTTGTTTGTATTAAAAAAAAACAAAGAACTCTAGATGCAAATTTTTATATTATTAATTTTTCTATTTGTTTATTTAAAGAGGATGATAAACTTGTCGTTAGAGAAAATAGACGGTAAAGAATTTCCACACAAAGAAAGATTACTATGAGTGTCCAAATGTTAAAATTGAAATGAATGACAATTTGTGCAATGAAGGCAAACAATAGAGACCTTTTGCACCAATTACCTATATTTTACAAAAGAATTTAACGGAACATGACGGAAATGACCAACAACACAAGAAAGGTTTGAAATGATGATGTAAATAACAAGTTTGAAATAATAGAGACTATTTTCTCCATGAGTTCAAACAATAGGGATTTTTTTTTTTTTTTTTTGGCTAATTACCCCAATTTCTATATAAGCCCGTGCTGGACACTCTTTATCGCTCATACTCATTTTCAACAACATATTCACACAATATAATATTCTATATGTAAACTTAAAAATTTTCCATACTTTTTAACCACATATTATTCAAAAAATCACTATTCAAAACATCACCCAATTTCTCTTTATGAAAGTCATCAAACAAGGGCTAAATTTGTAACTAATTAAACCTCTTCAGATTTTTAATAAATTTTAACAAAAAATGATTAAATGTGTAATTGAAAAAATGATAAAAGTTATAGATCACATGAAATGTTTAATTAATATTAATTGTTGACTTTGACTTAAATTTATAGGGGATAAATAGATTCACAATAGATAATTATGACTACACTTCTTATCAATTTAGTTTTTCTAAACTATTAACAAGCCCATGTTTGAGCTCCACTCCATAAAAACTCAATCACATATTTTGCCCAATAAAATAATTTTACACGTAAACTGAAAATTTTTGTGAACTTTTTAACCATACTTCCTCTAAAAATCACTATTAGAAAGCCTATGTTTCTCAAAAATATATAGATAGGGCACAAACACACCTTGAAAATACTGATACAAGTCGGTCATATTGAACAAGACTACATTTAAAAGTTAATTATATTTTTCTTTTGTTGTTAATTCTCATAAATATTAAATATATGCTCTCAATCTTGATTTAATAAATATTTCTTATTTAAGAGTAGTTATCTATTTTAGTTACAATGATTGACACTAATTCAAAGTCTCTGAAAATGGATATGAGAATATTTATTTGAATGGTGAAAGTATGAATTGATGGTTGTTTCAAGTTTTGGTCATGGAAATATTCATGCATGGAGTATCAAGTTGAATATATTTTTTACTATTCACCATTATTAAGTCCACGTTTGTTTTGGATAAAATAAGATTTTGATAAAAATTGGTAAAATGTATTATTGAAAAGCTAATAACAATTGTGAGTCTCATAAAATGTGTGGTTAAAAATGAGTTTTAAAAAATTAATTTTGTTTCATAGTGGTAGAATTCTTAACTTTTAATTTATCTGCTACATCTTATCATTAGTGTTGCCTCCTAAAGTGGCATCTTATTTCTTAGGACTGTGCGGCTCTTACAGAAATTTTTCATACAGATGTTTTACAGAACAGACAAAGCAGCATGGGGCCCATAGGGGGTGGAAATTTTTTTGTATTATTTTATTCACATGGAGCCCATCTCTATGTGAGTTGTCTGTGATGTGTCTGTAAAAATAATTATGTATAAATGATTTTATCCTATTACTTACTCTTTTAGTCGGTGAAAAAAACTCCATTATTAATCTTAAATTATTTTTTAATTGTTAATTACATACAGACTTTTTTTATCAATAATATTTATCATTTTATTTTTATTAATTTATTTGGCAACATAATTTGTATAAACTAATTTATTTTTCTTATTATTACAGACAGAAAACTATTTGGAATTAAAATTTTGTAAGTTGACCATTTTCAAACATGTATGTGCTTCTTAAATTTGAGTTGCCAATCTGAATAATACAATCTACCTCATCAAATAATTCATTTACGCATACACTCTTGTACACAAGAATTTCACATTGTAGTGCTTTTACAGCAACCACATTTTCCTCATAATTCTTTACTTTTCCATAGAGAAATTATATTAATTGAAGAGTTTTCTATAAGCAGTTCATAATTTGATATTTTGTTCTCCACATCTTGGTGAGGTTTAGCTCGAGAGTGATCATTTCTGTCACAATAAAAATTTCTACTTACTTAGTTGGCTTTATTCAGAAGAGAACCTACTCAAATAAGCTGATAAATAAATAAATATTGATAGATTTACTGATCATTATATGTACTGCTACCAAAATTTGAAAACAAATCAATTAAGAAAAAAGAAATTAATTCGAGAAATACATAGCCACGGAACTCCTAAATTTCTTGTGAGAGGCGAGACTCAAGTTTCGGTCAATCATGTTAGCCATATCCACAATCTTTCCAATTTAAGGTCGAGTTTGTGATTGCTTTTGAAATCACAATAGTGTGTCAAATAGTCATATTTATTTTGTGTTGGATAATTTTTTTCAAAAAAATTTGATTATGTGCATCTTCTAGATTTGGAGAAGCTACAGAAGGGTAGCTTTTTTAGAATCCGTATGACATGATTTTTGAAAAGTCAAAATAAGCTTTTGGAACTCAAAAGTTGTTTTTGAACTCATTTGGCTAATTTTGTTAAAATGTTTTTGATAGTTAGAGGAAGTTGATTCAATGTGACTTTTCTCTAAAAGCACTTCCAAAATGGGAAATGATTTTAAATATTATTTTCAAACAAAAATTAATGTAGTTTCCTTAAAAAAACTCTTCTACAAGAAGCAACATTGTGTCAAATGGCCCCAGAAATATACTTTTAACTTCTTTAATTATTCAATATTAAAATATCAATCTTAACATGTACTATTGAATTCTCTAATGATTCAATATTAAAATTCCAATTTAACATTTATTATAAATTTATTTATTTTGACATTTAATAGATATTACCTTTTTCCTTTTGAAATAACTATTAGAAATATATTGCATCGTACGAGTTGTTTATTAATATTATTTATAAAATTCAAAACTCAATAATAATAATAGTCAATGTTATCGAAAAAGTCGGACCAGATATTGAACCGAAAAGGTTAAAGGGGTAAGGATTGGAAGGTTCAATTGAATAGAACTTCAAATCAAACAAAAAATTAAAAAAATATATATATATATAAAAAGTATTATATATGAGCATAAATAACTTTCATTAATTTAAAAAAATCATCAATAAATAAGCAATAAAATTTTGACTAATTAAATTATTTTTAAAATCTCAATTGGAGACACCTGAATTTATAATGATTTTCAAAATTCATCAAAATATCAATTGAGGACACTCCGTTAGTCTTATCATTTAATTCACTTCATACGATGGTCGTATCTAATCTACAATATATTAAAAGAAATGATTGGGGAAAAACTTTTTAAATCCAATTTTACCCTTACTTATTTTATCTATATGTCTAATATACCTTTATTTGGTTTACAAAAAAAAAATGCAAAATAAAAAAATAAATTGAAATGTTGCATTAATATGTTATATTTTTGAAACCCAATTTTACCCTTACATATTTATCAATATGCCCAATCTACAGTAAATAAAAAGAAAGGATTGATGAAAAAAAATTGTATACCAGTATTGTTTAATATAATTTAACTTCATTTAAGATCAATTTAAGTGTAATGTTTATTGTTTTATATTGGAATACTTAGAATTTTAGAACACTACCTAAAAGGATATTGCATGAAGTTAAATTGTAATTAATCTCATTAATTCCACCTTTAATATATTATATTACTATTTCATATATATATATATATTATTTATTATTTATATACTTGAGCTTCACTTAAAATCAACACTCATATATATAACATTCAATTTACCATTTTGTCCTTGCATAACATTGTCAACATTTTCATTGAAAGAATAAAAATTACACGTTTAATTAATAAAATAGATAATATAATTATTTAAACACAAAGGACAATAAAATTGAAAAGAAAAAATTGCTTAAATGTGATAAACATTTAGGATGGAAAGAGTTGAAGATGGGAGAAATTATCCATCAACATTAAAAACTCCACTAATTACTACTGATAATTCAGAGTTACTTACTCTTCACATATATAAATACAAGTTTCGTATCTCAATTACACATTTTTCACTAAAACCAAATTTTAAAGTATTAATATAAATTAATATTATGTGTTCTTAAAAAATATTAATATAGTATCGGAAATTTTATTATTATTGTGGGTTCTTTTTTGTATAAACATAAAAATTGATCGAAATCCCGTTACTTATTAAATATAAATATACAAAGAAAAGAAAAAGATTTTTATCTCGATACATTTAAAGAGAAATTTTTATTCTTCCATTTGTATTAACCCTATTCAAAAAAAAAATAAACTTTTATTTTAAGAATTTTCAATTTTATATTTGTTTTGAATGTAACTTTGATTTTTAATATAAAATAAATGCTATGAATTATGATTATTCTATTTGTACAAAGTTGGGTTACAAAATGGTTGACAAAATGCCAACAGCCGTCCCTCAAATAGTGGTCGTCACTTGGCAGTTTGTCAACCATTTTGTAACCCAACTGTGTACACATAGCATTGCTCTATGAATTAATATGACCATCATGATTAGTATGTAAATTCTTGTTTCTAAATGTGTTTAGATAAGATACTTTTCTATTTTACTTTTTAAGGTAATAAAGTTTTTGTTATAGACAAAATGAGTAATTTTTTTTTATTTTGAAAATCATTTATGTATCTTTAGTTTACTTTTAAGTAAACACTAAACTTAATCAAATGTACATCTTTTAATCTGATTCTTCTTCGTGCTCATCTATACCACAAAACTGAACGATGCTAACTGTAATGGTTGAAAATAGGGGTCCAACATTTCCACATTATGTGCAAAATTTCATAAAACCTTGGTTAATTAGCAAAAGAAATGCCTATCGTTTGAACTCATTGCGAAAATGGTCCCTATCCTTTCAAACTTGTCATTTACACTCTCATTTCAAACATTTTTGGCAGAATTGGTCCTTCCGTCAAATTCCATTAAATCTTTCCGCTAAATATATGTAATTTAACCCAAAACGTCCCTATCATTTTCTTTAATTGCACAAATAGTGATGTGATCCAAGAGTCGAACCCAACGAAGAGCCCATGACGAGACTCGTTGATTATCGAAGGAGGAACGATGATGCGATCAAGGGCGAAACGGGTAAATCAAATGATAGGGCTACTTGTCCAATCAACGATGGATGACGCTATGATCTACGCGAGAAAAGAAGCAAATTTCATATTGGGGTCGAATTCTGAAATCATTTGGATCAACCCGATACAAGCAGCCGAAGTTGGAGTTATGACGGAAAGCCATGCGACCGCATGGCTTGAATCTCTTGCGGTCACACAGCCTCTCACCTAAACTAAGGCAGGGGCTCTCAAATGATCCATGCGACTGCATGGAACATAACCATGTGATCGCATGGTTATAATTCGGGCCAGAATTTATTTTTTCGCGTTTTTCCTTGTTTGACTAGAATTATATTCTTACCATAATTGTGCAATATTTTAGTTGCTTTATACACATTTTTACTAGTTTTAGGTCTAGTATAAATAGTTTTATTCTTTTTCATTGTAATGACTTTTGACATATTATTAATTAAAGAGAGGCAATCTGCTTTCGAATTCTTTTTCTTCATCGAACAATTTGAACTTATCAAGCGTGTTCTTGTGGCGTTCAACACTGGGTGCAAATCACGAGTTGTGTAATCAAGAGGTCAACAAATCTTCGTATTATTTGGTTAAATGATTCATCGTTCTTGGTTCAAATCCAAAACTGGGTTATCTTTGGGCTTTCTTGGGATCTCCAATCTAGTTGTGGGTTGCGTAGTCGTCGTTGTTATGTGGTTCTCATTAGTTGGTATTAGAGCACGGCTCAAAAATAATCATGGTTATACCTTTTTCAATGTCTCTTATTGTTGAGTCTTTATTTCATTCTTTTTAATTGTTCTTCGCATTCTTCGAGTTCATTCATAAGTTTTGAGTCTTTGATTCAGAAAAAGAGTAAAAAGTTATTTTTGGGCTGATCTAGCATCCAAATCAACTTCCGTTTGTTCCGCCGGTATTGTAGTACAATTTTCGAGCAAAAAAATCCAAATTTAAAAAAAAAATTATAAATTTCGGAAATTAACAGCAGTTTTCCAGTTTTCAAGTTTTGAGTAAAAAAAAAGTGTTCAATTCAATTCCAAGTTATTTTCTTGAAATTCCATTAGTTCTAACTTATACAACTCTCCAATTTTTTCTTATCATTTAGTCTTTTTTTTCTTCTTTTCAATTACAATTCTTGATCATATCCGATTTGGGATCCACGAGAATAAATCCTGGTTGAGTTTACCTTGTTCTTTGAAGTACTTGGACGAAAGCACTGAGTGGAAAAGGAAGAGTAGTGAGATCAATAGAGGGTAAAAGATAATAATTGAGTGATACACGAGTGATCATTTTTTGTAAGACAGAAATATCGTAGAATTAGGATGTCTGGCAAAGAGGGTTCCAATTCAAGCAGAGAGATCAATCAATTCAACATGACAGAAGATGTGATACGATGACTTGAAAGGGTGCTTGGGGATATGAGTGATAGACATGATAGGCTCAATACCTCAGTTACAAATCTTCACAGGGGACAACCGAATGCAAGGAGACAGGGTAGGCGGGAGTCTAAGATGGAAATGCATGATAAGTGTGAATATAACAGTAACTTAGATGAGGGTGCATCAATGGAGGTTGAAATGGGTAGAATGTGAAATAGAGGAGTTAGGTTTGAAAGAAGGGGTATAAAAAATATTGGAGATGAGGTAGATGGGAGTATGGGCAACATAAAGAAGTCAATTCCACCGTTCAAACGGAGGAGTGATCAGGAAGCTAATCTTGAGTGGGAGAAGAAGGTAGAGTTGATCTTTAAGTGCCATAACTACTCGGAGAAAAAGAAGGTGAAGATAGTCATTCTTGAATTCACCGACTATCCCATAACTTGGTGGGATCAAGTGGTTACATCAAGGCGGAGGAATCGAAAACGACCTATTAATACTTGGGATGAGTTGAAAGCTATCATGCGGAAGCTGTTCGTGCCTAGTCACTATTATAGGAGCCTGCATAAGAAATTGTAAAGTTTATATCAGGGGTCGAGGAGTGTGGAGGACTACCACAAAGAAATAAAAATATTGATGATTAGGGCGAATGTGGAAGATGATCGAGAAACCACCATGGCTCATTTCTTAAATGGGTTGAATAAAGACATTGTCAATGTCGTGGAGTTGCAGCACTATGTGGAGATAGAAGACATGCTATATATGGTCATGAAGGTGGAGAAACAGTTGAAGAGAAAGGAGACAGCTAGGCAACCATTGGGTACTTCGGGTTCTACTTCATCTTGGAAACTGAGGTGGGACAACAACCGATGAGATAGAGTTATTTCGAAAGGAATGACTGAAGTGCCAATAGGAAAAGATGAAGGTGCTAGCAGAACAATACCCAAAGAAAAGCCACAACAATCAAGGAATCAGGATATTAAATGTTTCAGGTGTTTGAGGACGGGACACATTGCTTCAATGCCCAAACAAAATGCAATGATCTTGCGGGACAATGGAGAGTTGGTGAGTGAAAGTGAAGATGATTATGAAGGCATGTCAGCATTGGAGGAGGTTAATGACAGGGATAAATTGGAATTTGCTGTTGAAGAGTTACTGGTCACGAGGCGAGCTCTCAACACTCAAATCAAGGCAGATGACTTGGAGCGGCAACGAGAAAATATATTTCATACACGATGCCACGTTAACGATAAGGTATGTAGCATGATCATTGATGGTGAAAGTTGTATAAATGTGTTAGCACAAATCTTGTAGAAAAATTGGGATTAACTCTATTAAAACACCATAGACCTTATAGGTTGCAATGGTTAAGTGAATGTGAGGAAGTTAATATGAACAATAGGGTGTTGATAAATTTCTCAATTGATAGTTATCGTGGTGAAATAATGTGTGATATAGTACCTATGCATGCAGGGCATATTTTATTGGGGAGACCATGGAAATATGATAGGAAAGCCATCCATGATGAGTACAAAATCGTTATAATTTTGTTAAGAATGGGAGGTCCATTACCCTTGCGCCATTAACACCGGCACAAGTGTATGAAGACCAAATTAAACTGAAAAATGAGGAAAAGGGAATAGTGAATGAGTTAAAGAAAATGAGAGAGAACAGTTAGATGGCAAATAAGAGAGAAAATGGTGAGGTGGCTAAAAGAGAGCAAAAGGGAGTGGAGTCACATGAAAGAAAAGAAAGGGAGTCTTCCAAGAGGAGAGAAAATTCGAAAGTAAATTTCTTTGCAAAGGGGAGTAAGTTGAAAAGAGCAATAATTGAGAGGCAACAAGTGATTTTGTTAGTCTTTAAGGAGTCATTCCTCAATCTTGAGGAACCTAACCCACCCCTCCCTAATTTGGCAATCTCTTTATTGCAAGAATTCAAAGACATATTCCCGGAGAACATGCATAGTGGGTTGCCACACATTCGAGGCATTGAGCACCAAATTGACTTCGTTCCTGGAGTTGTCATTCCAAACCGACCAGTTAATTGAAGTAACCCCGAGGAGATGAAGGAGTTTAAAAGGCAAGTGGAGGAGTTGATGAGCAAAGGATATGTAAGGAAGAGCACAAGTCCATGTGACATTCCAGTGCTCCTTGTTCTGAATAAATATAGAACTTAGAGAATGTGCGTGGATTGCAGAGCCATTAATAACATAATGGTATAGTATCGTCATCATAATCTTAGGTTAGATGATATGTTGGACGAACTATATGGTGTGTGCATATTTAGTAAAATTGATCTTAAGAGTGGATACCACCAAATTCGAATGAGGGAATGTGACGAGTGGAAGATCATTTTTAAAACTAAATATGGCTTGTATGAATGGTTAATAATGTCTTTTGGACTCAATAATGAACCGGGCACTTTCATATGGTTGATAAATCATGTTTTGTGTGCTTTTATAGGTAAATTTTTTGTAATTTACTTTGATGACATTCTAGTATATAGCAAGGACCTTAACGAGCATGTAAAACATCTTAGGAGTGTGCTTGTGATTTTGAAAAAGGAACAATTGTATACCAATTTTAAGAAATGTACATTTTGCATGGAAAATGATATTTTTCATTGATTTGTAGTTGGTACTAAGGGGGCAGAAGTAGATGAAGAAAAATAAAAGTTATTAAAAATTGGACAACACCTAAAAGCATAATTGAAGTAAGAAGTTTTCATGGTATGACTAGCTTTTATAGGCGTTTTGTAAAAGAATTTAGCAAAATCACCACACCACTCATAGAAATTGTTAAAAAGAGCGTGGGATTTTATTAGGGTGATGAACAGGAGCATGCATTCAATAAAATTAAAGATAGGTTGTGTAAAGCACCAGTTTTAGCGCTTTCTAACTTTGATAAAACTTTTGAGATTGAATGCGATGCATCAGGAATAGGGATTAGAGCAGTTTTGATGCATGATAAGAGACCGATAGCCTATTTCAGTGAAAAGCTAAACGGAGCAGCGCTTAACTATCTCACATATGATAAAGAGCTATATTTACTTGTTCGAGCCTTGGAGACATAGCAGTACTACTACCTATGGCCTAAAGAGTTCGTGATTCACACAGACCATGAATCGTTGAAGCATTTGCGAGGTTAATGTAAATTGAATAACAGGCATGTGAGATGGATGAAATTCATAGAAACATTCTCTTATGTCATCAAGTACAAGCAAGGTAAGGAAAATGTAGTGACGGATGCATTGTCTCGAAAGTATATGCTGCTAACTTTTCTTAGTTATAAATTGCTTGGTTTTGAATATATTAAGGACATGTATGTCGGAGATTTAGATTTCTCAAATATATATGCATCGTGTAATAAAGGGGCTATAGACAAATTCTTCAAATAAGATGGGTACTTATTTCGGAAAAATCGGTTATGTGTTCCTAATTGTTCAATGCGGGAATTATTAGTAAAAGAAGCACATAGTGGGGGTTTGATGGGACACTTCGGGATTAGAAAGACTTTAGAGATGTTGGGGGAACATTTTTATTGGCCTAAGATGAAAGGTAATGATGTACGGGTATGTAGTCGATCCATAATTTGTAAACGGGCTAAGAGTAAGGCTTTACCCTAATATTTGTATACACCGTTACCTACACCTAGCGAACCATGGGTTGATATTTCGATGAATTTTGTTTTGGATTTACCTAGGACTAAGAAGGGACGAGATTCGATCTTTGTGTTGGTAGATAGGTTTAGTAAGATGGCACATTTCATACTCTGTTATAAAACCGATGATGCACTAACATTGCAGAGTTATTCTTTAAGGAGATAGTGCATTTACATGGGGGTACCTAAGAGTATAGTGTCTGATCGAGATGTTAAATATTTAAGTCATTTTTTGAAGGTTTTGTAGGGTAAGTTAGGCCCCAAATTGTTGTTTTACATAACTTGTCATCTACAGACCGATGGGCAAACTGAGGTAGTGAATAGGACTATGACACAATTGTTGCGTACTGTGGTTAATAAAAATTTGAAAAGTTGGGAGGAGTGTTTACCTTTCATAGAGTTTGCATATAATAGGGCCACGCATTCTAATACTTCATTTTTACCATTCAAAATTATTTATGGTTTTAATCTGCTAACACTTTTGGATGAGGTAGCGTAGATGGTAAACAAAAGGCCGAGTTGGTGAAGTCACTCCATGAGAAGGTAAGGATGCAAATCGAGAACAAAAACAAACACTTTGTGTAGCAAGCAAACAAGGTCCGGAGAAGCATGACATTTGACCTGGTGTTGGGTTTGGGTGCATTTAAGAAAGGAGCATTTTTCAGAGCAAAGAAAATCGAAGTTACAAGTACGAAGGGATGTCCGTTTCAAGTTCTGGAGAAGAACAATGATAACGCATACAAATTAGATCTTCCAGGTGAGTATAATGTGTCGGCAACTTTTAATGTATCTGATCTTTCTCTCTCTCTCTCTTTGATGTAGGTACAGATTCGAGGCCGAATCTTTTTGAAGAGGGAGGAGATGATGTGATTTAAGAGTCGAGCCTAGAACGAGACCTGTTGATTATTAAATGAGGACCGATGACGCGATCAAGGACAAAATGGGTAAATCAAGCGATGGGGCTACTTATGCAATCAACGATGGATGACGCCATGATCTGCGCAAGAAAAGAAGCAAGTTTCTTGTTGGGGTCGAAATCCGAAATCATTTGGATCAACACGATACAAGCAGCCGAAGTTGGGAGTTGTGACGGAAAGCCTTGCGACCGCATGGCTTGAATCTCTTGCGGTCGCACAGCCTCTCACCGAGACTAAGGCAGGGGCTCTCAAATGATCCATGCAACCGCATGGAACATAACCATGCGATCGTATGGTTATAATTCGGGCCAGAAAATTTCCTTTTTCGTATTTTTCCTTGTTTGACTAGAATTATATTCTTACCATAATTGTGCAATATTATAGTTACTTTATGCACGTTTTTACTAATTTTAGGTCTAGTATAAATAGTTTTATTCTTCTACATTGTAACGAGTTTTGACATATTATTAATTAAAGAAAGGAAATTTGCTTTCGGATTCTTGTTCTTCGTCGAACAATTTGAACTTATCAAGCATGTTCTTGTGACATTCAACACCGGGTGTGAATCACAAGTTGTGTAACCAAAAGGTCAACGAATCTTCGTATTACTTGGTTGCTTGACTCATCGTTCTTGGTTCAAATCCTAAATCGGGTTATCTTTGGACTTTCTTGGGATCTTCAATCTTGTTGTAGGTTGCATAGTCGTCGTTGCTATGTGGTTCTTGTCAAATAGTCCCTATCATTTCAATTTTAAAATTTAGATACTCGACATTTATTTGCTTAAAAAGTTCTTACCATCCATTTTCTCCATTATAACATTATAAAATAACTAATTTATTACCATTTTCAAATAAACAAATAGAAAAAAAAAAAGAAAGAAATAATATTAAAAATTATATCTAGAGTTTCTATTTATTTTTATTTTTTTTAAAGATTACAAATAAGTCTCACGTAAAACAATTTAAAACATTTTAATAAAAGAAAAATATTTTATTTTTCCAATTAACCCAACTACCCCTACTCCTACTCACCACCACCACCACCACCACCACCACCAAAATAATTAAAAAGAGAAATAAGAGTATAAAAAAAAAAAAAAAAAAAAATTGATGAGGAATAAGCACCATTTTGTTTTATAATTTTTTTTTTCCTATTTTTAATTCCTTTTCTACTTTTATTATACTTTTAATTATCTCTTTAATTAATTTTGTTGTGGTGGTGGAGTGTAGGGGATGGGAGTAGGGGTAGATGAGTTAATTGTGAAGATAAAATATTTTTCTTTTATCGGAATATTTTAAAGGGATAATTGCAGTCGCGGTCCCTAACCTTTGCGTTTTTTTGCAGACTTTACCCTAACCTTCAATTTGTACCACCCGAAGTCCCATACCTTTAATAAATTCGCACCCGAGGTCCAAATGGACGGAAACCATCCACTTTGACCGTTAGTTGACCAATAAAATTGACTCTGACCAATTTTGACCAATTTAAATGGGTAAAAGAGTAACTTTGCTATTTAAGCACTTAAAAGAATTAAAAAAATAAATAACTAAAACAAAATATAAAAATAAATAAAAGAAAAACACTATTCACCTCCTTCCCCACGCCACCCCATCCCACCCCACCCCACCCCACCCCACCCCACCCAAACTCAAAACCCCAAGCTACTGTTCATCTTCTTCCCCCCCCCTCCCTTCCCCCACCAACACCCCAATCATCTTCTACACCCACCCCCACTACTACCTAATTGTTCTTTAGAAATCTAATTGTTATTTTCACCACCACCGAGCCATACAACAGTTCCATTCCCATTTACTTGTATATGAAATTGAAAATTCCAATATACTACTCACGGTTTGGAACTCTATAATTAAACACTATTCACTCGGTTCATTCCCTAATGAAGCTGTATTTGTCTTCAAACATCTCATTTACAGATATAAGTCTGCACTTTTTGATAGATTTACCTACTATTATCTCATCAATGCCTGTGCCAATTTAAAATGACCCAAAATAGGAAATCGGCTGCATTGTTTAAATGTCAAAGCGGGGTTTGACTTTCACGTCTATGTGCAGACTGCAGTTGTTAATATGTATGGAGATTGTGGTAGCTTGGTTGAAGCGAAGAAAGTGTTCGATGAAATGCCTGAAAGGAATTTGGTGACATGGAATGTTTTGATAACCGGGTTTTGTAAGTGGGGTGAGATTGAATCGGCAAGGGCTGTTTTTGACGTGATGCCGGAGAAGAATGTGGTTTCTTGGATTGGTTTGATAGATGGGTACACGAGGATGAATCGGTTCAAGAGAAAAACACAATTTTTGTGAATTTTGAAGAACTGGGTATAAGGGAGGGACCAGATGAAGAAGACTGGGTATGAAAGTCTTGAAGAGGCAGTTGCAGCGGCGGCTGAAATTGAAGCCATAGACGAAGAATTAGGTAGAGAAACTAAAAGGCAAAAATGGAATTTGTAGAGAGAGAAAAAAAAGGGTTTCGGTGTGGTGAGTGGAAGGGATAACAGTGTTTCTGGGGTGGGGTAGGGGATGAGGTGAAGAAGATGATGAATAGTTTCTTTTTTTATTTTTAATTTGTTTTAGTTAATTATTTTATTATAGGGTTAAATAAGAAAGTTACATTTTTACCCTTTAAAATGGTCAAAATTTGGTCAAAATCAGTTTTATTGGTCAACTGACGGTCAACTTGGACGGTTTCCGTCAATTTGGACCTCGACTGCAAATTTATGAAAGGATTGGGACTCCGGGTGGTACAAATTGAAGGTTAGGGTAAAGTCTACAAAAAACGCAAAGGTTAGAGACCGCGGCTGCAATTATCCCTATTTTAAATTATTGGTAAAACTTGTTTGTACTTTTTGAAAAACATGAAACTCTAGATGCAATTTTTTATAGGGTAATTGACACAAAATGTCTCTATCTTTCAATATTATTGTGCAAAACGTCTCTACCTTTCATTTTTTGGCATTTTCACCCCCACATTCCACCTTTTATTGCGCAAAAGATCATTTTCATCCATTTTTTCAATAAAATTGTGATTTTACCCTCCTACTCCAATAAAATAAAAAATATATAATTAATTGTAATCATAGTCCTAAATTTTTCAAAACATTACAACTTAGTCCTAAATTCTCCACTGTGGAACCACCACTTTCACAACACTACCAAGCTGCTACATATTGATCCACATAGTACCACCTTCCGGCCACCATGCCCGTCGGCCTCCACTACCACCGGGGATGTAATTGTGGTATTAATTTGCAAGAATTATGCCCAGAAGTTAAAGGAATTGGACCAGCAGTTATCGGTTTATGAAGAACATTATTTGACTCCAAAAATTGGCAAACAAGTGCTATAATTTCTATAATTGAGCTATTACCCAATAATTTTTACCCTGAATTTCATTTTCCCCATGTTAATTTGTGTATTGAATCACATTTAAGCCATGAACTGATGGAAGAAAACCTCCTTCGCGCGGACGGGTTGTTCTTGAGCTATGGACTGTCATTTCCAAGCAAATTGGGGATGACCCATATGTTCATTGGACATGCCATGAAGAGTAGGTGCTTGTGGTGGTGGTCCGCGATCATGGGTCCTAGCACCGTTGTCGAAAAATTCATCTGAAAGTCACGCAGTCGCTGTGTTCAAAGACATAGCTTGCTGGTTTTGATTCTGTGCGTTTATGGATGATTGGTGACCATGGAAATGGGTGCCTTGATGTGTATAATTCACTAAAATGTTGGGCATAGCATGAGTGTTGTCGGAATTAGAGATTTCGATCGTTTATGGAATGTGAATAGGCTTTTTTTGCTCGATTTCCGATATATCTATCAGATTCAATAACCCTAATGGCCTCTGATGCTTGGCTTTAACCTGCTTACAAACAAGACACTTTGATACGAATTGCGCAATTCTCCCTTTGATATTCCTCCACTAAAATGAACTACGTAGATCTCAATACATTTTGGTCTTACCTGGGTGTGCTGCATAAGGGGCAGAGTGAGCTCCTATCATAATCTCATTCTAAAGTCCTTCATCTTTAGGTACACATAGTCGACCTCTATACATTAACGCCTTATCTTCAGCTATCTCAAAATCTTTCATTTTCTGTGTTTCGACTGTTACCTCATGTTTTCAAGGAATGAGTTATCCTTTTGGGCCTCTATTATTTTGGCCCTGAGTGTTGGCTTTAGAGTTAATGCTACTATCATCATCGTTGTTCAAGTCGAGGACATTAGCACCTCAATTTTCAAATTTTCAAGGTCTTTAATTAGCTGCTCTTTATCTTTTCTCAAAACTGATAACTAGCCCACAATCTTCCTACTTAATGTATCTGCAACTACATTAGCCTTACTAGGATGGTAATGGATAGTGCAATCATAGTCCTTCACTAGCTCCAGTCATTGCCTTTGTCTCGTGTTTAACTCCTTCTGAGTGAAAAAAGTATTTAAGACTTTTATGGTCAATGTAGATTTCGCACTTGCTCCCATACAAGTAGCGACGCCAAATTTTAAGACCACGAACTACTGCTGTTAGTTCTATATCGTACGTCAGATAGTTTTTCTCATATTGCTTCAACTACCTTGATGCATAAGCTAACACCTTTCCGTTCTCCATTAACACACACCCCAATCCCAACTTGGCTGCATCACTATAAATAACAAATCCATCTGAACCTTCGGGTACAACCAACACTGGAGCGGAAACTAGTTTTTTTCCTGAAAGCTTTTCTAACACCTTTCTGACCAAAAGGACTTAACTCCTTTCGGGCTCAACTGTGTTAAAGGTCCTGCCATTTTTTAGAAACTTTCAATGAATCGACGATAGTAGCCTGCTAAACCTAGAAAACTCATTTCTTTTCCTCCATTAGTAGGTGCCAGTTATTCACATCAACCTTACTTAGGTCTACTTCAATTCCCTGGACGGTTACTACATGACCTAGAAATCCTACACGATCTAACCAAAACTCACATTTTTTGAATTTGGCGAAAAGTTTTTCCTTGCGTAAAGTCTCCTACACTGTTCTTAGATGTTCTTCGTGTTGCTGAACATCCCTTGAGTATACCAATATATCATCGATAAACATAATAACAAATTGGTCTAGATAATACTCGGTTCATTAAGTCCATAAACATTGCAGGGCCTATAGTTAAGCCGAAGGGCATAACTATAAACTCATAGTGCCCATAGCGAGTTCGGAATGCTCTCTTCGATAAACCACTCTATTTAATCTTTAACTGATGGTAGCCTAATCTCAAGTCGATCTTTGAAAACATCGTAGCTTTCTTCAACTGATCAAATAAATCATCAATCCTTGGAAGTGAATACTTATTCTTAATAGTTAATTTATTCAACTCTCTATAATTTATGTACATCCTCATCGACCCGTCCTTCTTTTTAACCAACAGTACTGGAGCGTACCTTAGGGACAGGCTTGACCTTATAAAACCATTACTACTCAGTTCGTCCAATTGTATTTTCAACTCTTGAAACTCCTTAGGAGCCATTTTGTAAGGTGCTTTAGACACTGGCACGGCTATAAGAATTAAATCAATTGTAAATTATACCTGCCTATCAGGTGGAATACCTAGTAGGTCTTCGGGAAATACGTCTGGCTACTCTCATATTATTGGTATGTTATCCATATTTGTCTATCTTTCTAATGTGTCAAAAACGTTAATCAAATATCCTTGGCAGGTTTCCTTATTTAGCAATTTCTCAGATTGCATGGCTGAGATAAGGTGGGAAAGTGCTCTCATCTTAGATCCATAAAACCTAAATTCTTTTTTATCGGGTCTTCGAAACACAACCTCTTTCTCAAAACAGTTTATAGTTGCTCGATTGCTACCCAACCAATCCATGCCCAAAATTACATCGAAGTCCTTCATCTCGATTACATGTAGATACATGTTTAAGACTAACTCATCGAAGTCTATCTCTACTTCTTTAGCTATCTTATTTGTATCTATGGTTCTTCCCGATGGTACACTAATTTCTAGTATACAATGTTACTTTCACATATCACACCAATTCTAGCTAAGCATGTAGAAAATATAGATGAATGTGTTGCACCAGAATCAATAAGAACATACACAGGGTTGCCAAAGACGGATAGGATACCTGCTATCATGTCCAAGTCCTGAGAAGCTTCGACATGGATCATGGAGAAAACTCATGCCTTTCCCTTCTTTGCCTGACCAGTCTCTGTACTTAGCAATGCTCGGCATCCTTGAGCATAGTGGCCTGGCTGACAACATCTATAACATACATTTTTCCCAGCATGACATTCTTATCTATGGTTCTTCTTACATTTAGAACATGGAGGTATGGCATCGTTTGCCCGACTAGGATTAAATCCATTATTAGGCTTCCTGTGTAAACTTGATAGTTCTGTCCCTATTCTGATCAACCCATTTTCTTTTCCCAAATTCATGTCGTTGACCCTGAATTTTATGCTTAACACCGATGTATGTCACGGTCTAGGCCTTCTTCACGTCTGAACTGAATGTAGTAAGCTCATGAGAACTCAAAATCTGCCTTATTTCAGGATGTAGACCCATTTTGTATCACCTAGCCTTCGTCTATTCGGTACTAACCAAGTGTGGCACATACCGAGAAAGTTGCTCAAACTTTCTCTCATATTCAGTAATAGCACCTTTCTCTCATATTCAGTAATGTCCTTGTCCCACTGAGTCAACTGCAAAAAATCGACTTCCTTATAGTCACGAAGAGCTTAGGAAAATATTTCTCTAGCATTCAGTCTTAAATTGATCTCGTGTCATATTGCGTTGTTCAATCTCAGTGTGAGTACGACAAGTAGATTCCCACCAGTGACCGACTCTTCCCACTGACATAAACTCAGTACACAATACTTTCGAATTATTTGTTCATTAGATGTGTCAAAAGATCTTCTCAATTGTGTGGAGTCATTCATTTGCTGCCAAAGGGTCATTACTGCCATCGAAGCTAGGAGGGCGATATCGATGAAACTGCTCAATGATTGGCACAACTGGAGCATTGGTAGGATATCAATAAGGTGGCGTGTGGCCCAACATTTGATGAACAAGTGGCCCAATTGTCTCACCTCTAACTACAAACACCACATCTTCTAGATGTATTGTTGTGAAATTTCTATCGCAAGTGTACGATGTCAAACAAGTAATAAAGTGGACCAATGAGTCCGGATGATCGTTCCCTCGAGGACTATACTTAAATGCCTAATCTAATTAATTTCAACTTTTATTTGATGAAAGTAAACTCGAAATTTGTGTGGTGAATGTTTTTAATCTAAAGAAAAATTAAAACTAAAATGTGGCGTGCACAAAAACGATATAGAAGTTAAATAATGGGGCAGAACATTTCACCTATTTGATCACCTTTATATTTTACATCAAGATTCATAACTAACGTAGTGTTCGATCAATTCTCCTATTGTATTCAATTTACCCCTCTCGAGTTCTCATTGAGCCTATTTAATTAATTCAATTCCATATCTCTATGCAAATTGACATTTAATTAAACGAAACATTGGTTCTAGGAATTCAATTATGACCGCAGCAATTAGCATAGGTATCTCTACACATTATGCCAATTTACCGGAATTTACTACTTGGTCTAAATAACAATCCGCATCTCTACGCAATTATTATCCACGAAATCATTGAATAATTGGCCAAAAGATTCAAAGCATTGATAACATAAATAAATTCAACACATAACCATTTAAAAACTAGAATCTTGAATTAAAAACATAAAGGTTCCCAAATAGATTACATGTTCGCCCTAACAATGAATTTAGTTATTCATAATACACAAGGAGATAGCTATAGTAATTATAGAATACATCACCGGATTTGAAGTAAAGATAAAGACGAAGAAAATAGATCTTGCACCAAAATTCCTTCTTGTTCTTGTCAATCCTTCAAAGATGAATCCATTTTTGTTTTCCTCCTTGAGTCTCTTGGTTGAATCTTCTAAAATCTCCTCTTTGATTGTTTCTCTTTCTTTTTAGATCTCCTTTGGTGTTCTTGTGCATCTCCAATAATGTTCAACCCTAACAATGGTTTCTAAGAAGTCTATTTATACTCATCCTCCTGTTTTTGCCCCTAGGGTTGTTCTTTTTTAATTTTTTAATCGAGAATTCCCGAGATCCGCATCGCGGCACCAGCATCACGGCGCCGCAGCGCCGCTTCTTCTGTTGGTGGCGCCGCAGCGCCACCGACTGAACATATGGCGCTGCAGCGCCGTGAGTGTGGCGCCGCGACGCCACTTCTTGAGCCTTTTTTCCGTTTTACCCTTTTTCCCATTTCTTTCTCCTTATTTGATTTATAACTCCATTTCGTTGTCTCCGTGTTGCTTCAAAGCTATCTTCAAACCTCTACAAAACAACATGGATAAACACATCAAAAACGTTCACTTTTCATAAAATCTAACTTGTGATTAAGTCAAAAGTAGGATGAAAACTCGTGCGTAAACACACTCGTCAAATACCCCCAAACTTATCAGTTTGCTAGTCCTCGAGCGAACAAAAGGAAAGTACTTAACAACACAAACAAATACTTAGTTAGATGGTTTGCTGTTAAGCTCAGCGTTGAGAACATTGCATCATATTCATTAGTGACTTCAAAATTTTTATGCAAGAGCTACATTCCACCTAATCAATGCAAAACGGGTGTGTGTGTGTGTGTAAGTAATTAGATGTAACGTGGTACAATCACAAGTTGATTCAATTCCCGACCTTGAAAGTCAATTATATCCTAACTTCGCTTGTGAGATTCACACACTCCCAAACTTGTTTTCTTTTCACTTTCCAAGGTGCATTCTAGAGTTGATTTTCAATAATAAATCCTTACACCGCTCAAGTTTGGTTCGATTTCACTGCTTGTCATTCAACATATCAACAAACGAGGATTCTTCTTTTTTTTTTTTTTTTTTTTTTTTACCGCTTCAACCCATAAGAGTCAATTAGATTACTAACCCTTTATCAAAGGTGCAATTTCCTAAAACAAGTGTTCGGGACTAAATCAAGACATTTGGTGCGTCTTCTGTTTCATGCACCTGCTTTTTCTTATCAATGTATTTTCTTTTCATTTCTTGCAGGCGTTTCTCCCTTAAGCTTTCTAGATGACCCCTTTAGCGAGTTTTAGGCCGATGACTCCCAAATCAGATGACTTTAGGGCATCAGGTTTTAAACCCTTTCAGGCTTATTCACTCGAGTCATAAAGGCTACGAAGAAACGTTGTCCTCATTGGGATCTTTTTAGGGTAGCTTCACAACGGGGTAGCTTTTTCCCTTGCCTTTGATTTAGTGCAATGTCCCTCATTAAACACTCATTCTCGAAAACATTACCCCTAACTTAAGGTTCTTACCTGAATTCATCTTATAGATTTCAGACAATCCACACAAAATTTTGTCATGCATAGAATCCACATTTATTTCTATGTTTCCCTACAACAGTTCAATCCTCCAAACATATAAATTATGGTTTAAGGGCATAATGTTTGACGGTTGTTGGGATTTAGCATTTAGGGTCAATATTTCAATCATGAATCAACTCACTCAAGTACACTATCACAATCTAATCACGTGCATGAAGTTTTTTCGTTTCACATGAATAGGCATGAATCTCACTCACGCACACAATTAATCCACACTTCATCACAATACGTCCTCAATCATATTCATCATTGCCGGCAAGGCCATCTAACTCACACAAGCATGCAAATTTTTTTTTTTTTTTTTTATTTTTTACACACACAAGCAAGCAAACACACATCACCTAGCAACACAAAAAATAACAATAAAGCAATAAACATCTATGATATGTATCCCCACCAAACTTATAGTAAACATTGTCCCCAATGTACACATAAAAACAAAGATGAGGAAGGACTTTCCTGAGTACATTATTGTTCGTCATCATCATCTCCTTGTTGAGATGGATCCTGGGTGGGTGGATGATATGGAAATGATGGTGGTGGAGGAAAGACTATGTTGGGATATGCAGATGCCAACACCGAGAAGAACTCATTCTGATATTGAAATTGGATTTGCATGGAGTTCTGCAACTGATGGTATTGGTCAGTCATTGATGCTTGCATGTGGTCAATTTGATGTTGAAAGCCTTGGTACCTCTCTTGGTTTCGCGCTTCCAGTTGGTCATACCTCTCAGTCAGCTGTAACTGCAATGCCTCAATCCTCCCCGTAATGTCATCAGCTGATGAGGTGGTAGGGTGAGGCTCACTTGGCTGTGAAGATCGCCCCTCTGTAATCCGTGGTTGTGAAGATTGCCCCTATGTTGCCCGTGGGGGAACTTTGCTTGTGAATTGCCAAATAACCTTTTTTGTAATTGGGGGTTTAGGATGCACTATCTCCTCATTTGGAGATGAGTCAATTCCCCCCAGTCGACACAATTCATAAATCAAAGAAGGGTACCCAAGACCTGCTGTAGTAGAGCCCTTAAGTGCCCGCAAGAAGTTGGTCTGAATGACCATCCCCACATCAATGCTCAATCCCTTTTGAATAATAAAATTTACCAATGCCCTCTCCTTTGTGACCTCACTGATATTGCTGCTGGGTAGAATTTTTCCACATATGAAGTAATGCCACGCTTTGCATTTCGGATACATGCCTGCGGCAGGAAAGTTGGTGAGCTCAGCCCCTGCTCGTTTCCACGTGACATCTGGTAGAGCCAACTCACTGATGATATCATTTGGGTCAATTGACCCGCTATCGCGCAAACTCGAGTAATCATCATCATCGATGTCAGGAAGTCCGTAGTACCGATTTATGGAGCTTCTATCAAATCTGATCCACTTCCCACGGACAAAAATTCTCAGGCTCCGGTGCTCCTTCGCATTTGCATAAAATTCACGTACCACCGGTATAAGTGTAGGCGGTGGTTGGCGTGTCAAGGCCTCCCAATTTCGTCCTTCTATCACTCGCCGCATTGGGCCTTCAAGATCGTTAAATCTCCTTTCGGGAATACAATTTTTATGCACCACTAGGTTATGATAGCATTCCTCGGCCTCTGCACTCACAAATTTTGCTTCATCGTAAGAGCTTGATGAAGAGGCGGAGGCTTTAGACTTCTTCTTTGGTGGCATTATGAACTGCACAAGATGAAAAGAGTTTCAATTAGTACAAGTTTAGCCAAAATCAAAGTATTACATGAATGCAGTTTGACCTCCTAGTTGTAGCAAAGTAATGCAAGTAAAGGAGGTATTGTAAACAATGCAAAAGACCTTGCAAAATTCATGTAGAAATTTTATCAAACACCTTTTGAGCATAATAGAGAAATCGCTACAACCTTTATTTTTCATATGGGAAACATGAATTTATGGTTTTTTCATCACCAAATCCACTAAGTGCAAGAAAATCTCATGAACCAAATATGATAATAGCTTGGATTAGACCAATCTAGCTAGTAATCAAGGCACAATGGGATGAAATTTAGACCTACAACATACTACAATCACTTTACTACTATATGGGAAAAACAAGCAAATCAAAAAAAAATGAAGTAGTTTTCATATAGGCATTTTAACAAACACTTGGTGAGCAATTTGAATTAAACTCCCAAAACCTAACCCTTGCATTCAAAACAAGATCCCATGATATTAAACCACCAAAAATCTCCACATTCATGATATTGTCATCCAACAAGGTAGCATTACGTAAAGGTATCTTGAAAATTACCATAAATCTCAAGAAAAGTAGTAGAAAGAATTTACCTCGTTCTTGATATAGATTCACAAATGGTAGAGAGATGGAGTTACAATACAAGATGCCAATATGTAGAAGTCTTCACCTTTCTTTTGTTTTTGTGTTTTATTTTAGGAGATTAGAGAGAATTTGTGAAGAGGAATAGAGGAATTGTGAAGAGGAAGAAGAGGGTTAGGTTTAGAATTCGGGAGAGTTTGAGAGAATTAAGATATGAAGAGTGAGAGAAATGTTATATAAATAAACAAAAAGAAGGAAAAATAAAATAAATAAAAATAAAAATAAAAAAAAAAAAATCGGGGGGGGGGGGAATTTTTACCGTGGCGCTGCAGCGCCATGGGTTCTGTCCATGGCGCCGCAGTGCCACTGTTACGGATTTTTTTTTTTTTTTTTTTACCTCCTCCTTTGTGTAGATGTTCATTCCCGTAATTCACACTGATTGGCACGTCCTTCTTCCGGCTTAATATTGATCTGATTTGGGGTTGTCCTCAAAAACAAAATAAAGAAGAAAATGTGAATAATCTAACTAACTAAACTAAAAAGAAAAATAATAGAAATAAGCAACGAAGTAAGCAAAAAGATTGGGTTGCCTCCCAATAAGCGCTTCTTTTATGTCATTAGCTTGACATGATGTCGTGATCATTCAACAACTACTAGATCGAGACTCTCTTTAACAGTTGGAAATTCTTCTATGTAGTGTTTGATACGGTGCCCATTGACTTTAAAGTTTCCCTTTTCTGCGTGATGCAATTCAACTGTGCCGTATGGAAAAACCTGGGATACCGTGAAAGTTTCGGACCATCTTGATTTCAATTTCCCTGGGAACAGTTTAAGTTTAGAATTGTACAAGAGCACTTGATCTCCTACTCTGAAAATGCGTTGTCTAATGTTCTTGTCATGCCACTGCTTCGTCCGTTCTTTGTAAATGGACGCATTCTCATACACTTCTTGTCTGAATTCTTCCAATTCATGAAGTTGTAAGAGTCTTGTTTCTCCAGCCTTCTCGAGGTCCATGTTTAATTGTTTCAGTGCCCAATATGCTCTGTGCTCGAACTCTACTGGTAGATGACATGCCTTCCCAAAGACAATTCTATAAGGTGACATCCCAATTGGCGTTTTGTAAGCTGTACGGTATGCCCATAAAGCATCGTCCAATTTTTTGGACCAATCTTTTCGAGAAGAGTTCACTGTCAGTTCCAGTATCCTCTTTAGCTGTCTGTTAGAAGTCTCAACCTGCCCACTTGTCTGGAGATGATATGGTGTAGCTATTCGATGTTGTACCCCGTATTTATGCAGAACTACCTGAAATGATCGATTTCGAAAGTGCATTCCACCATCACTGATAATAGCTCTGGGGGATCCATATCGGTTGAATATGTGTTTCTTTATGAAGTCAATCACTACTCTTGCATCATTTGTAGGCAAGGCTTTTGCCTCCACCCATTTAGATACGTAGTCCACTGCAACTAAGATGTATCGATTGTTGTAAGATGAAGGGAAAGGCCCCATAAAATCGATTCCCCACACATCAAATAGTTCCACCTCCAAGATATTATTAAGTGGCATCTCATGACGGGCTGATATGTTACTTGTTCTCTGACATTTATCACACGATCTGCAGAAGCTATGGCAGTCTTTGAATAGTGTAGGCCAGTAGAAACCACATTGAAGTACCTTTGCTGCAGTTTTTGTTGGGCCAAAGTGTCCTCCATAAGCTGAAGCATGAACCCGAGAAAAGATAGGTTTCATTTCATCCTCTGGCACACATCTCCTGATAATCTGATCTGGTCCTCTTTTGTATAGATATGGATCATCCCAATAATAGAACTTCGTGTCATGGAGAAGCTTCTTCTTCTGTTGATAGGTGAAATTCGGATTGATATGCCCACTTTCCAAGTAGTTAACAATGTCTGCAAACCATGGAGCCTTTTCTATCTGAAATAATTGCTCATCTGGAAAAATTTCATTGATCTCCAGGTCATCTGAATCCTGCAACTGTTCTATCCTTGACAAATGATCAGCTACTTGATTTTTTGTACCCTTTTTATCCCGAATTTCAATGTCAAACTCTTGCAGTAGCAGAACCCATCGAATCAGCCTAGGTTTAGCATCCTTCTTTTCGAACAAATATTTCAAAGCTGCGTGGTCAGTATAAACTATCACCTTTGAACCGATCAGATACGATCGAAATTTATCAAAGGCAAAAACCACGGCTAGCATCTCCTTTTCAGATGTTGCATAATTGATCTGAGCATCTATCAAAGTTTTGCTGGCATAATAAATGACATGCAATACTCTTCCTTTGCGTTGTCCCAGCACAGCTCCCACTGCGAAATCACTAGCATCACACATGAATTCGAAAGGCAAGTCCCAATCCGGTGCCACAATCACAGGTGCAGAAGTTAACTTTTCTTTCAGAGTGTTAAAGGCATTTAAACACTCATCAGAAAAATTAAAGGGCATATCCTTCTCTAATAACTTGCATAAAGGTTTTGTAATTTTTGAGAAGTCATGAATAAACCTTCTGTAGAACCCTGCATGTCCCAAAAAACTCCTGATTCCCTTAACTGAATTGGGTGGCTGTAATTTTTCAATAATTTGTATCTTGGCTCTGTCAACCTCAATCCTCTGCCGAGAAATCCTGTAACCCAGAACTATACTTTCTTTCACCATAAAATGACATTTCTCCCAGTTCAGCACAAGATTCTTCTCTTCACATCTTTGTAATACAAGTGACAGATGTTCCAAACAATGATCAAACGAATCTCCGAATACAGAAAAGTCGTCCATAAATACTTCAATGTATCTTTCCACCATATCAGAGAATATGGACATCATGCATCGTTGAAATGTTGCAGGTGCGTTGCATAGACCAAAAGGCATCCTCCTCTCCAACATCTGATCAATGAAGGGTAATGGGAAGTGATCTTTTCTTGTAGCATTGTTCAACTTCCTGTAGTCAATACAAACTCTCCATCCCGTCACCAAACGTGTTGGTATCAGCTCGTTGTTTTGATTTTTCTCCACTGTGATTCCTCCTTTTTTAGGCACAACATGATCTGGAGTCACCCAAGAACTATCTGAAATGGGATAGATAATTCCTGCATCCAGCAATTTCAGCACTTCTTTTCGCACCATTTCCTTCAAGGTTGGATTTAACCTGCGTTGTCCTTCTACCGATGGTTTCGATTCACTCTCCATCAAAATTTTGTGCATACATAGAGTGGGACTGATTACCCTGATGTCAACTATTGTCCATCCTAGTGCAGTTTTATGTTTTCGAAGTACCTCCAGTAATTTGTGTTCTTCTTCTTCTGCCAAATCATTTGCAATGATTACGGGAAGTGTAGTGGAGTCTCCCAGATAAGCATAACGGAGATGTGATGGCAAAAGCTTCAATTCCAATGTTGGCGCTTTCTCAACTGAAGGTATAGGTGGTGAAGGATTAGCACCAAGTAATTCAAAGTGCCAATGTCTTCGCCTAACTGGTTGATCATTGAAATGCATAGCCACTTCTGTTCTTCTTGCACTGTCTGCTTCTGTTAGTGCCATGTTTGTTTCACTGAGAATCTTAGGATTCTCTGCGTTGAATGTGTCGGTCACAAGTTCTTCCAGAATATCTATGCTGCAACATGTGTCTGATTTCAATGGGTGTTTCATTGCTTTTAGTACATTGAAGATGACTTGCTCATTATCCACCCGAAGAATCATTTTGCCATCTTGGACATCAATAAGAGCTCTTCCGATCGCCAAGAATGGTCTTCCCAAGATCAGAGGTATATTCGAATCTTCTTCCATGTCCAATATGATAAAATCCGTCGGGAAGATGAACTTATCAACTTTGACTAAGACATTCTCTATGATCCCTTTGGGTCTCTTGATAGATCGGTCAGCCAGTTGCAATGATATGGTAGTAGGTTTCGCTTCTCCTAATCCCAAAGACCTATACACAGATAAAGGCATCAAGTTAACACTAGCACCTAAATCACATAAAGATTGCTCAAAATAAATAGACCCAATTGTGCAAGGTATAGTGAAACTCCCTGGATCCTGTAATTTAGGAGGTAGCTTTTTCAGGAGAATTGCACTGCACTCCTTGTTCAGATATACTGTCTCATGTTCTTCCAGCTTCCTTTTGTTGGACAAAATTTCTTTCAAAAATTTTGCGTAGCTGGGCATTTGTGCAATGGCGTCTGCAAAAGGGATATTTATGTGCAGCTTCTTGAAGACTTCAACAAATTTGGCAAATTGTTTGTCTAGCTTCCTTTTTTGCAGTCTTTGAGGGAAAGGAATTGGTGGCACATAAGCTCGAACTGGACTTGGTGCTCTAACTGACGGTGTTTCTTCTTCCCCATTTGAAATTGGTGCAGGTTCTTCCTCAACCAGTACTTCTTTGCCATTTTTGTCTGGTCTCTTCACATGTATTTCTGGAAGTTGTACTCCACTTCGAGTTGTTATGGCTTGCACTTGTTCCTTTGGATTTGTCAGAGTATTACCTGGCAGAGTTCCTTGTGGGCGTTCTGTGATTTGCTGAGCAATTTGACCAATCTGTGTTTCCAATTTCTTGATAGATGCTTGTTGGTTCTGAAAGTTTGTATCAATTTGTTGGAAAACTTTATCAGTCTTCTGCATGTATTGGTTGAACATCTCCCCCAAATTTGGCTTTTTCTCTTGCTGGATATTATTCGAACCATTACCCTGTTGATTGTCTGACCATCTGAAATTCGGGTTATGTCTCCATCCTGGGTTATATGTTTGTGAATAAGGATCAAATTTGCGAGGGCCATTCTGGATGTAGTTAACTTGTTCCTCTAAAAAGCCTACAGACATGCAATTTTTAGTCAGATGATTTGCTCCACAATTCTCGCATGATGTGTTGGTTTTCATTCCCTATGCCCCTTGAGTTTGCAACTTCACAAGCAACTCCACTTATTTTGTTAATGCTGTTATTTGTGCATTGGTGGATGTTGTACTGTCTACTTCGTACACCCCTGCTGCTTTCTGTGGTACCACTCTTTCGGATGAGAACATTGAGTGTGTATTGGCTATTAGCTCAAATAGATCCATTGCATTTTGTACTGACTTTCCTATTATTGAACCACCTGCAGATGCATCCACTTGAGCTTTAGACATTGGGTTGAGCCCAGTGTAGAAATATTGTACTTGATTCCCTGCAAGAATTCCATGATTTGGGCATTTCCTCATGAGTTCCTTGAATCTGTTCCATGCCTCATGATAATGTTCCCCTTCCCTCTGTTGAAAAGTTTGGATCTCCAATCTGATCTTTGCGACCCTAGCTGGTGGAAAGAATTTAGTGCAAAATTTCCTAGTCAGCTCCTCCCATGTTGTAATGCTTCCATGGGGTTCTGCATCCAACCATTCTAGTGCAGCATCTCTCAAGGTATAGTGAAATAGACGCAATTTGATAGCATCTTGATTAACCCCTGGTGCATGAAAGTTCTGGCAAGTTCTGAGAAATCTGGATACATGTGTATTCAGATTTTCATGAGGTAGCCCGTAAAATTGCAGAGTGTTGCTCATCAAATTGATCCATTCTGCCCTCATTTGAAAATTATTTGCCCCAAAGTCTGGATAAACTATGCTGGATCGTACAGGAGCTGCTATAGGTGTCAGAAACATGGAGACTGGTAAGTCTCCTTCATTTATTTCTTCCCATTGTTGATGTGCCTGTGGCACTTCTCTTGCTCCTACGTTGCCAACTGGCCGAATTGGATTAGGAATCTGTTGTTCTTCAGCCATTTGATGGTGCTGTTTTTGTTTGTGTCCTTTGCGTCTCTGCCTGAAAGTACGTTCAATCTCCGAGTCAAACGGTTCAAGATCGTCACTTTGAGTGCGGAGCATGCAACGAACACTTTTTTTCTGTTGATAAAATTAAATAAACAAATCAAATAAATGTTGAAACTAAAACAAATTAAGAATCAAAGTAAATAGTTCCCCGGCAACGGCGCCAAAAACTTGTTGTGAAATTTCTATTGCAAGTGTACGATGTCAAACAAGTAATAAAGTGGACCAATGAGTCCGGATGATCGTTCCCTCGAGGACTATACTTAAATGCCTAATCTAATTGATTTCAACTTTTGTTTGATGAAAGTAAACTCAAAATTTGTGTGGTGATTGTTTTTAATCTAAAGAAAAATTAAAACTAAAATGTGGTGTGCACAAAAACGATATAGAAGTTAAATAATGGGGAGAATGTTAGGGCAGAACATTTCACCTATTTGATCACCTTTATATTTTACATCAAGATTCATAACTAACGTAGTGTTCGATCGAATTCTCCTATTGTATTCAATTTACCCCTCTCGAGTTCTCATTGAGCCTATTTAATTAATTCAATTCCATATCTCTATGCAAATTGACATTTAATTAAACGAAACATTGGTTCTAGGAATTCAATTATGACCGCAGCAATTAACATAGGTATCTCTACACATTATGTCAATTTACCGGAATTTACTACTTGGTCTAAATAACAATCCGCATCTCTACGCAATTATTATCCATGAAATCATTGAATAATTGGCCAAAAGATTCAAAGCATTGATAACATGAATAAATTCAACACATAACCATTTAAAAACTAGAATCTTGAATTAAAAACATAAAGGTTCCCAAATAGATTACATGTTCGCCCTAACAATGAATTTAGCTATTCATAATACACAAGGAGATAGCTATAGTAATTATAGAATACATCACCGGATTTGAAGTAAAGATAGAGAAGAAGAAAATACACCTTGCACCAAAATCCCTTCTTGTTCTTGTCAATCCTTCAAAGATGAATCCCTTTTTGTTTTCCTCCTTGAGTCTCTTGGTTGAATCTTCTAAAATCTCCTCTTTGATTATTTCTCTTTCTTTTTAGATCTCCTTTGGTGTTCTTGTGCCTCTCCAATAATGTCCAACCCTAACAATGGTCTCTAAGAAGTCTATTTATACTCCTCCTCCCGTTTTTGCCCCTAGGGTTGTTCTTTTTTAATTTTTTAATCGAGAATTCTCGAGATCCGCGCCGCGGCGCCAGCATCATGGCGCCGCAGCGCCGCTTCTTCTGTTGCGGCGCCACCAACTGAACATATGGCGCCGCAGCGCCACTTCTTGAGCATTTTTCCCGTTTTGCCCTTTTTCCCATTTCTTTCTCCTTATTTGATTTATAACTCCATTTCGTTGTCTCCGTGTTGCTTCAAAACTATCTCCAAACCTCTACAAAACAACATGAATAAACACATCAAAAACGTTCACTTTTCATAAAATCTAACTTGTGATTAAGTCAAAAGTAGGGTGAAAACTCGTGCGTAAACACACTCGTCATGTATCAATCTGTATCATGCCTCGGGTCCCATTATAATCCTCGCAGTGTTTAATAAATGCCGCTCTATGTGCCAAATCTATTTTCGATGCAATCATCTTTCTACAAGTTCTTATCATTCATGCCATATCCGTCATACCAATTATGTGAAGTCCAGTTACGTGGGTTTCTAGTAATTTTTCTTTTTAAAATAAACTGTCAAAACCTAAACAATTCTACGTACACATAATATCCACACTACATGCTCAAATGCATACTTTTAACATAACATGAAATTATTATTTTTTGTTCATAACAGACACAATAATACCATCAAAACATAACAGATGTTGTATCTAAAGCATAAAAATATCATCAAACTTTTCATTTACCTCATGGTTGGCATGGCGTTAGGAGGGAAAAGTGGAGACACGAAAGTACAGATTTTCATTCATTCTAAAATTTGAAATTTGAAACCAATAAGATTTTAATGCAAGTCTACAGAAAAAGTAAAAACCTGGCTTTGATACCAAATTGTAATTCCCCGAGCTCTAGAGACTCATGACATTACTAAGATCTTAAATTTGTAAAATTCTACCTAGATTGTTCATAAAATGCGAAAAATGAGTTGGACGAAAAGTATTAAGGCTTCAGAGAATCCGTTACAAAACTAAAGAAATTTTCTTTTGAAAAATTTAGATTTTCAGCTTGTATAACTTTCTGAAATAAATTTTGTTTGACAACTAAATGAAATCCAAAATTTGCAAAATTTAAACTGTAAACATCTCACACATAGGAGAATTATATATAATTTTTTTTACACAAATTCGATTGATAGATGGGTTAAAATTGTTTACAAAACCGAATCTATTTGTTCTCGGGTACATTCTGGCAGCTCTCGGGAAAATGTCTATAACTTGAGTTTTATACAACCAAAATTCGTGATTCCAAATCTGAGAGATAGATAAGCCTATAATCTCCAACTGGGATCACCTCAAATTTTCAAGTATTTTGGTCTGTCTGAATTTTTAAACTTAGACCAGAAACTAAAAATAGTTAAATCCTAGTGTTGCAACTCAAATGAACTAAATAAACCACCATAAAAATATTCTGATGATCATGAAACAATTTCACAGACAATTCAATCTTCAGTCTTTCAAGAAATGCTTATTTGAAATATTCCAAATTTAAATAATTATTTGAACAAAAAATGACTTAAATGATGTCTTTTGGAGTTCACATCAAGGCACCACCGCTCTCCTCCACGCTGCCATTGATCGCCTTAAACTGAAATTGTTAGGGGGGTTCAGTATTTCATAGAAACACTCAGTAGGCACATACACACGTTAAATCCAATCATATTATACTTTAAGCATGTATTCATGTCATTCAAACTTTAATAAGTAGCATATCGATGATCAGACGACATACCAACGTTTGGTGCACTACTACGCCACCAAGTTCATGTTTCTGATGCACTTCTACGCCACCAGCTCATATTTAAACCCCATAAGGAGCCACATATAACATATAATCACACTTATACATGCGGAAATATAACATGAACTGAATAAAACGGGGTTTGAGTCTACTTCTTTTGAAACAATATGAAAGTTTGAGCACCGAGTCCTTTTACTTGAATTTTAATTCGTGGACTACTTGATCTATGTGTATAAATATTTTGTTGCTGTGTTATGAAAGGAAAATAGGTGGAATAATTAAGTAGTATGATGGTAGAACTCGGCACACCAGTTGTTGTGATGGTAGGAGTCTTTTGCATGAATCCTAATGGCATTAGACTTCTAAGAATTTAGTGTTTTATCCTTAATAGAGATTAAAAATATTAATAAGTAACTATTAATTTAAATTCTCCAATAACAACTTGTTAGGATTAGGATAATTTAAAACTAACTCAAGTGATTATAGGTAATCCATATAAATCACACGTGCACCGACCAAAATTCCAAAATAAAGGAATAAAATTCTACCAAAATTCAATAATACTAGTTTTTCTTTTATTTGCTCTAACTTGATTGTCCTTATCCAAATTACTTCTTCTCGAGCCTAATATACATTATTAATTATGACCTATCAAATGAGTCCAATATTGCTATAGAAATTTTCACAACATTAATAATTTAATAATCAATCTCGCGATATCGAGCATTCGCTAGAAACTAAAAATCTCAACTAAGTCATGACTTGTGTAAATACTAACTCTATCAAAATTAAGAGACAAAAGCCTAACTTAAACTTACTAAAATTTATCTTACAATATTTTCAAGGCAACAAGTAACTAACATGGACTAGACAAAGTTAGCGTACTAAAGGCATGGCCACTTAAAGTACGTAAATTGGGAACAGTATGCAGTAACGCGAATTTCTTTCTTGTAAAAAATTGGAGAAACACTATCATTTAAATTTTAAAAAATTCGGTTGCTACAGTGGTACTGTGTGGATCAATATTTGGCGGCTTGGTAGGGTTGTGAAAGTGGTGGTGGTGGAGAATTTCAGACTAAACTGTAATGTTTTGAAAAATTTAAGACTATGATTGCAATTAGTTATATATTTTTTTTGTTTTCTTTTATTTTTTTTATTTGAATAGGAGGGTAAAATCATCATTTTATTGGAAAAAAAAGTATGAAAATGACCTTTTGCACAATGAAAAGTGGAAAGTATGAAAGGTATGAACGTTGTGCACAATAACATTGAAAGGTAAGGACGTTTTGTGTCAATTATCCTTTTTTATATTATTTCTTTTTTTTTCTATTTATTTATTTAAAGATGATGATAGATTAATCATTATACAACATTATAATGGAGAAAATAGATGATAAGGACATGTTAAGCAAAAAAAAGTCGATTTAAGTATCCAACTATCAAAATTGAAACAATATGGACTATTTGCGCATTGAAAGCAAACTATGTGGATTTTTTCACCAAATTACACATTTAACAGAAGAATTTAACATAAATGACCAATTCCACAAGAAATATTTGAAATAAGAGTGTAAATGTCAAGTTTGAAACATTTGGGACCATTTACGTAATGAGTACAAACGATAGGGATTTTTTTTGTACAAGTTTAATGTATGTCTCTTTGATTCTTGTTAATGTATTTACCATGCTATTTTCCTCTATCAATATCCATTAATTTCGTATTAGTGCGACAAAAAATTGGTATTTTAACATCAATAGTGTTCAATAGAATTACTCTTTCCAAATCCCAATTTACCCTCCATTTTCAACGTTCCCGTCTCTCTGTCTTTGAAAGTATAAGAACAAATTAAAATCCAGAACCCCATTCCAGTCCTGCCCAGACTGCTCTTCACGGTCCTAAGCTTCACTACATCTTTATTTTGTGCCCAATTTATTCTTCTTTGAAGTTTGCCCAAGAAACAATGGAATGTTCCCCACATCAAGTCAAATATTGATTTCAAAATATACAGAAATTTTGTATCAATTGATTTTTGTTGAAAAGCTGATTCTTTCTTTACCACAGCTAAAGCCGACGGTCTTCAAATTTACAATAATATCAAAACCAAGCCTAAGTAACACAAGATGCAATACGCTATAAAATAGGCATACAAATTCAAAATATTCGTGCAATCATCATAAACTTATAATTTCATACTGCCCTTTTAAAATTCGACATCATATCATAATCAAGCTATATTTCAAGTTATAATTGATCACAAACGTTTTGGCCACTAAATAGCATTTAGTATTTGGCAAGAAGAAACAGGAAACATGCACAAATATGTGAGATAAAAAAATAACAAGGAATAAGTGAGTAACATTTATCCAAATTCAAAATCCATTCTGTTCATTAGGTTACTCAAAACTCGATTCTCTGGACGAAATTTAGTAAAGAGGAATGCCTCCACCAGAATATTCAACCTCCTGAAAACAAGAAAACACATATAAGTTAATGCAGGTTACAGTAACAAACCATCAATTTAGATCAAGACCATCTAACATGACCATATATATCACTACAAAAACTGAAATTAGGCCTTCAAGTGTCAACTAAAAAAAAAATTCCGAAGTGTAAAAGACACTATACATTGGGGACCTCATCAGTCCACTTGCATACAAGCCTTCAAGTTGCATATAATTCTAAGAACAAACTTTCGGTTAGCAAAATTAAATCAAGATTGAAGATAGATTCCTCAAAAAACAGGATATATGGTTACCTTCATGGTCAGATTAGAACCAAGAATTGTAAAGATTTTTCTTTTTTTGAGCATTATAAACATAGTGATCATATTATTCGATTCATCATAGTCCCATTTTCCACGATCTCTTGAACTCTCAGCCCTTGTAGGGTTATGGTGTACTAACACTTGATCTCATAATTACAGCCACAAATTTCATATGAACAGGTATAAACTTCACTTACTAACCCTATGGTTCTACATCTTCCCCAGAAGTAAAAAAATAAAGACATTCTACAGCAATAAATGAAATAAACAATCGAACCTGAGCAGGAGGCAAGGATGAAACCCAATCCGATACGTGAGTTGGAAGAAGACCCAAAGTATTAAGCTGCCAACAACAGAGAAAATTTTGTTGGCTTTGAAGTAATTTTATGATAAACTTTACAATGACTGGTCAAATTTTAAAAAGGAAGCAACCTTCCAGATGCCCATTCCTAAACCAACCAAATTAAGAGCAATAAATGCTAATTTAGGTGCTAGGAGATCCACTCTATTGTCCTTGTAAGGCTGAAAAACTGTCAAACAAAGCAATGATAGTTAGCGTGGTTTAATCACAGAAGAAACATTAACATTAGAAGCCAACAGAAACGTCGAAATTATAAAGAAACTTCATAAAGAGGTAAAACTAAAAGTCATGGATTAGATCGTAGTTCACTAAAAAAATTATTAAAAGAAATGGCATTCAACCCAAGTATCTGTCAGGTTTACATAATATCTGAGCAAACTACAGAGCTAACAACAAGCACTTAACTATTTATGCCAATTCATACCATGAAGCTTAAAGATCTAAAGGTGCACATGCAGATATAAAAAATGCAACCACACAATTTTTTTATAACATTAAGTGAAGAAACGCCACAAGCAATATACACTTGAAATGCCACTCCCCCATAGAGCTAGTAACTTAAAAAAATACAACTGATAAGAACTCATGCAATAAATGTTTTGCAAATTATGACTTACTTATATTGATACTTTTAAATTGTACCTTTCTACCACAGGTAATGTCAAATGTCAATTGAGAACTAATAAAACTTTTCTGGACTTGGGTACTTAATTGATCAAGAATTATTAAAGTGAAGTGAACATAGACAAGCACTAATCGAAAAGGTGGCTGTAAATAAGTAGTATAGCGTAAAAATAACTTTCACCTTTCCCCCAACCCCTCGAAGAGCATTTATGGGTTGCCAAAGAGCTGAAAATGTGATACCAATGCTAAAGAGATGAACCGTGCTTCCTGACATCCACATCATGAAGCCCATCATAAGCAAGTTCTTAAAAGGTGCTTGTGCAACTTCCCATGCTTTCTACTCACATAAAGTAAATACATTAGTAACCAGATTGAGATCAAAACGTCCAAAGACAAACTACAAACGTTAAAAAGTAGCAAGTCATAAAAACATCTCTAGTTCTTAATAAAAATAGTTTAGTGTGATGCTGGCAAAACCTTCACCCCATAAAGAAAAATTAAAATAAAACCTTACAATAGAAAATAGAAGTTGCTTCTCATCATTAGAAAAACACAAAAAAAACTATGAAGACAATAAAAACTATCTTCTTCAAATTCACTAATGAAACAAAGGAAACTTCTCCTTACTATTATTTAAACTCTTCTTACAACAGTTGAGCTTGGACAATGATACCAAAATGCATCCGAAAGTTTGCAAAAAAAGTAGGTGGAAACAGTTTTCTAGTGACTTCTTCATAATATAAAGTATTCATTAACAGTTGTTCCTTCTTAATGAACTCGTCAGCACAAGTAGAATGCAGGTCATCTTGTCATGAGGTTGTCATTTTGAGTGATGTAGTAAAGAGAATCTTGAAAAGTGAGTAATTTATAAGTAGTCCATAATTCAACTGAAAGTATAAAAGCATAATTAATTTAGTAAAAAATATGTTAATTCTTTTACCAGATACAAATTAACTCACAAAAAACACATAAAAGAGTGAGACCGACAGACGATGAAAGATTATGAGTACCAACCAAATAATTGTTGTAAAATGAAAAATAAGTTTTAATCTTTCAACCATTTAATTTTCAGTTTTAACAAAATTAAAACCCCTTAATACTATAGTGTAACTTGTATATAAATTGAAATTATTTCCATGTATGTGGGGGTTAAAATTTTCCCTATAAAAGGGATTGATTTTCATACAATTTGATATATATAACTTGAGATACAATTGTAATACACAAAATCCTCCATATACATTCTATTTATATAATTTTGCCAACTTGATAAAGGCTCGTTCTTTATCTTCATGTGGTCGTGCCCATAGAAGGAAAATCGGCTATGAGCCATATGGGTTTTATCTTGGAGCCGTGTAGCGCTGAAAGTACCCGTACGAAGGGAAGGCAACACAGCTTTAGGACAACGTTTCAACGTGGCTCCCAAAATTTCCTTTCTAAATCTCTTCTCTATTTTATGTTATATTATTATTGAATTGTATTTGTTATTTTATTATGTTAATTGATAATTTATTTACACACAAATCACTTATTTTCCCAACAATCTAAAGTCGTGTTGTGTAATTTGTGTGTATGATGATATTGCTTAGTATACTGACAAATTAGATATAGAGTGTGAATTTGAGTGGTTTACCTTCAAGAATTTTTATAATAGAGATGCAAAAAGGTTTTGTCATCAAATAAGTACTTGAGGTAAATCATCTAATGGAAAAACACTGTGAAAAGAAGTAAAATATACTCTATAGTTGGAAATACTTATAGTTGCTGCTGTCATTTAATCATTAAATTTGTGGTATAACTGATTAGAAAGACTTTTCCTTTAGAGTATTGTTCCATTCTATATTTAAACTTTAAAGTCAAACCAGTGTATACCATCTGCCTTGATATAAGTTTAACTTACTCTAGCTTATAAGAATTATGCTATACTCAGCATTTAGGGTGTACTCCTTTCCTCCAGGACTTGCAATTAGCTATTTTTAGTTAATGGAAACACAATCTTTTCGTATGTTCTAGCTTTGTATTATCTGAATATGCCAGCCTTTGCTACAGAAACTCTTTACTTTCTCTAATAATTTACTGACCATTGATAACTGATACGAGTTATCCGTTGTAGTTTAGTTATGCTTCAGTCATCCTGAGCTTTCAATTCCTTTGTCTTGTTGATCCCCATTTTTCCCCTAAATTAGTCTCTCCCTCTTCAGTATGTGGGCAGTTTCAGAATGGGGGAAGTAACAGCATAGTTTGGGGAGAAGGAAAATCGATTTTCAATTTTCCCTTTTTTTTAACAAAAAACCTAAGTATTCAAATGTTATATTTAATGTTCTCAAGAAAAATTATGGCTTAGAAGAAAAATATGACTGGTTCTGACTGTCTCCGTGAATCTGTCTCATTCTTTATACATAATCCTTGCATATGTATGTGTGTGTGTGGTGCAATGTGTACGGAAATAGACAAGGTGTTAAGAATAATGGAAATGTCCGCGAAATTAGTTTGGCACCTACAGACTCAGCAAGTGAAAAAAATCTTGCATCACAATCACAGGCTTCCAAGTTGCAATTGGATATAGAATTTTATTGACACGTGAATGTGCTTGCCACATATTTTACCAGGAATGGAAAAATTTATGTGACAGATATTTCAATTTTTTAGTTTAAAATTTTCCCTTAAGTTGAATTTTTTAAATTCGTTTAAGATTTATAAATCGAAATGGAAATCTTTAAAAGCTAGCTTGAGCTAGCCGATTTTAGCACTGGATAATGAAGCTTGAGAACCTTACAAAGTAACCATATTTTTGCTCGGGCGTGCGTACACTTCAATCAGATCCGATATGAGGTTCAGCCCTGATCTTCACAAATATCTTGTCTTGTACTAAAGAGTTCGATTTCTATGTAATCTTCAAGAGGCAAATTAATTTACCATGTTTTGATGCTAAATTAATTTTTGTGAATTCTAGGAAAAATCTAATTTTAAATAATGTTGAAAAATAAATTATTTAAGTTTTAAATTTTCAAATAAATACTTTTAAATTTTTTGTTTCTATTTTAATTTCAATTTAATACAAAATTAAATTAATAATATTATAGTGTAACATACATTTTAAATGATTTAATTCTCATAAGTGTGGGGGTTATATTTGTCCCTATATAAGGAGTGATAATACAGCATGAAAAACACATCTTGAAATATAACTAAGAAAACATACTTAGAAATGTTGAAAATACAGTGTGAACGAACTTGTTCGAGGAAAGGCGGAAAAATATTACTCGGTAGAAAAATGATAGTTCTATTCTTCATGATTTTCATGGGAATTAATTGAATTTATTTTAAATTAATAGTTAAAATATTTAACCTTTCAATAATGTTTTAATCAATATTTTAAAAGAGGTTTAAATGCATGATTAATCAAAATAAGTGCATTTTTAGCCCATGTAAATTCAATACAAGTAATTGTGACATTATTGTTATTCTATTTTATATATATATATATATATATATATATATATATATTTGCTTACTTGATGACCACTAAAGGAAAATATATTTTCCAAACTGGGATGCTCGAAGTTGAAGGTAAAATTATGTAGTTTTTATGTAGTCATTAATATTTGTGCATATATACGAGTTTTGCAATTATTTTTAAATTATTTAAGTAAATAATGATAGATAAGAGAAGTTTTATATTTTAAATATCATATAAATATTGTAACCAACTCTTAAATGAGTGCGGTTACAAAATTGTATACACTATAAGCTGGAGATGTTTAGATATCATCAACATTGATCTTTATTTTGATAGAATTCACATATAACTATCATCATACTATTAATTTCATTGTGAAAAAAAAAAGTAAATAAAAATTTAAAAACTCGATTATTTAGAGAATATGTCAGCTTACATTATTCTATTTTGGTGAATGATCATATAATTATCCATGGAATTTACATGTCTTGATAGATTATAGAATATTAAATAAAGGAAAGTTACATTTTAAAACTTTAAATGCATTGACATAATTTTTCAAAGGCATGTGTGATCTTAAGTAGCAGGATACTTTTATCAAACATGAATATCAAGAAGTTTAGTTTTACTCAAGTCTTTTTGAGAGTCTTCTTAGTTATAGGGCAAAACATGACAAATAAAAAGGACGAAAACTTAATAGTCCCTGTTTTCTTTACACCTTACTTACGACAAATTTCACCACCATGCATATTTGACAATTTAATTGTCTAAGGTTATAACTGTAATGAGTGAATGGAGAATTAGTTCTACCTTAGTTTGTTTCACTCATTTCTTTCACATTTAACAAAATGATATGATATCTTCATCTTTAATTTGTGATTTAGTTAACCAAGGTGATTATTCTTTAGTACTATGACTAATCTTTTGCAAATGTATTTAAAGAAGAATTTGTTAATATATTGGATGATAGAAGTCACGAAAATGTTAGGTTGATAAACATGTACATCAATCATCTCCTCACAACATTTAATCCTATCGAAAGAGATAAATGGTAAGATCATATACTTACTCAATTCAAGTTGGATATCCTTCAAATGTGGGAGTATTAAACTATTTAGTAGGGTTTTCTTTTCCTTGGTCAATGCTCGAGGAAAAGTTTGACGAATATCTAAATGTCATACTTTTATTTAACTCTATTTAAGTTATTGTTATTTATTGTGATACTAATATTTTGTGGAAGTGTTCAGAAGTATTTGGAGACATGGAAAATTTCAAAGAAGCTCCACATGATGGATATCTTTGGAACGTAGAGGTGTTTAATATATACACCTTCTATTTTCATTTTCCTAGTTGTAAACTAACTCTTGAAAAGTGGTTAAAAAAATGAAATTGAAGATTACAGGTGAAATGCAAGAGCTCAAAGGATGCATCTCCCTAAACGTTACTAGAAGCCAATATCAAAAATTTCATTATAATTATATAAGTGATATTGACATTTTGGAAAACAATTCTTAGGTGACTTTGCAGATATGCAGATGTGCAGGTAAAGAAGAAAAGCTTTGCAAATTAATGGTACCAATTTATTGTCCAAGATGGACGAGAATAAATGTAGTCCGAGATGGACATACATAAATCATCGAGGGGGATGGACTTAAATCCATAAGGGAGTCACCACCGGGAATAACCCAACATTTGTGATTGGAAATCCCTTGAAAAAAGTTCAATGTGGTAAAAACAACCTGTACTGCATGACTTTTAATAACACTATATTATTTGTGTTCATCTCTATAGTGATAGTGTTAATAATAATGTGATGCTAGGAAGGGTTTAACCATGAATAAGTATCGAGGCAATAATTCTTGCGAGGTGTGGGTCACACGCACCCTTTGAGGATTCACCTATGTAAGAGTTGTCACGAGGCCGTAGCTATAGGATTGGGCTATTCCCCAGAGACTCTTACTAGAATCAACATTAGAACGTATAGTCATTAAGAACACTACCCGCTATGAACTAGAACCTAAATTGATACTGTGTGTGGAACAATTGAAGTTTGGCCAAAGGGACCTAATTTAAAGCTTAGTCCATTATGACTCCCTCAAATGGAATTGTTATCACTAAATGAGGTTCAAATCCAAAAGACACTTACACCTATTGCACAGTATAATGTTGTCACTATATATATTTATTTATTTTGAAAGTTTAAAACTTGTGGGGGATTGTTGTAAAATGAAAAATAAGTTTTTATCTTTTTTTATGACCGTGGGTGTCCGGGTCAACTTACGCACCCCTCGACTAATCTCACGGGGCCCTAAAATTTACAGCCGGGTATTCACCTCAGTGGCCCTGAGAGGACTCTGAATTTTCAGCTTTAACAAAATTTAGACCTCTTAATACTATGTAACTATAGTGTAACTTGTATATACAATTTGATATATATATATAACTTGAGATACAACTCTAATAAACAAAATCCTATGTATACATTCTATTTATATAATTTTGACAACTTGATAAAATCTCGTTATTTATCTCCATGTGGTCGTGTCCATAGAAGAAAAACCGTATGTGAGCCATATAGATTTTTATCTTGGAGCCGTGTAGTGCCGAAAGTACTCGCACGAAGAGGAGGCGACACGACTTTAGGACAGCGTCTTCAACATAACTATCAAGACTTGCGTTCTAAATCTCTTCTCTATTTTCTGTTACATTATTGTTGAATTGTATTTGTTGTTTTATTATACTAATTGATAGTTTATTTACACACAAATCACCTATTTTCCCAACAATATTCACATTAAAATCTGCCCAATCAAGAAAATATGAAGAAAAAATGGATATATACGTTATGAACCATTTATAATTTAAAAGTTAAGAACTTTAATTTATTTCCACTACAACCCCTATGAATATCCTCAATTATCAATGGTAGAAGATAAATGTAAAGCTCAATCAGCACAACACCTCAGACCCTTGATAGATCAAGAATTAAATTTTTCATCAGAACTAATTCATAATCTATAATATATACTCCCTTGCAAAATCCTTCTAATAAAAAATAAAAATATCAAACTAAATTACAAAGGGAACAATTACCTGGGCTTTCCAATTGGCTTCAGCATCCTTCTTCTGTTTACTCACAGCCGAATCATCCTACATATAAAACACAAACAAGTCGAAACAAAACCTCAATCCAAAATTCTGGGTATTAAAAAAGCAAAACCCAGAAAGATACACATAATTACCGGGTCGTGGAAAGAGCGGTTGAAGCCCGGGGGGTCCGGAATGTCGCGGGAGGAATTGGAGGTCGAATTGTCCGTAAATTCCACAGCCCATCTGCGGCCCGAGCCCATTACAGCTTTTCCCTTGTCCATAACTGTAATTATGCAGAGTTTCACACACTCAGCGTGTTTGTGAATGTGTCGGAATATATGATTGAGTGAATTTGCGATCCAGAAGTGAGTAATCGGAGGTTTATGTATATGTGGGGTATTTGTAGGCGGTATACAGAAGATCTAGTGGTACTGTACTCGGGATTTAGAGCATACAACGTTGATGTTATGGGCTGTTTGGTTGTGGATATAACTGCTTTTTTGGATTTGGCTTTTTTGGGTTTCTTTGTCGTTGAAATTTAAATAAAAAAATAAAAAATATATAAACTTGCCTTTGTATTTAGCCATGTTTGATGATAATTATTTGGTTGAAACAATATTTTAAATAATGATTTTTAAGAAAATGTGTGGTTAAAAAATAAAGAAAAAATTTAAATTTTGTACACAATTTTATTGTGTGAATGTGTGTTAAAAATAAGTGTGTAAAAAAATTAAATAATGATTGTCAAACTAGAATTTAGTTTAATTGACCTAAAAAAATGACAACTATATTTTAAGACAAGAATAATGTTGCTCAAACAGGGGCCAGACGCCCCCTCTAATCGGGTGTTCGGGGGTTTGTCAATGCCCCTGTTTAAGCAGCATGGTTGTTTAAGACAAACATCGGGCCAAAAAACTTGGTCCAACATTACAATGCACTTGTAAAGGTTTTTGAACTCTCCCAACTTTTGACAAACTACCTTATTAATCTCTAAAACGGATTTTAAGCATGTTTGGGAATAGCTTATAAATCGTCAAACTTGCTTATAAGCTAGAAATCCACATAAATGTGTTGTCTTAATTGTAAGAGACCCCTAGAGCTGAAAAATCAGTCCCTAATCATTTTTCTTTATTTTTTAGATTTTTCCATCTTGATAAAATGATTTGTCCTTGATAATATCATTATTCACGCATCTATCCATATCAAGAAAGACCCTCAATCGAAAACCTACTGATCAGTGCAATCCAGCTTTTCAGCTGTAAAAGTAGTGGAAATTACAGGAGACCTTATTGTTTAAATCTTGTATTCTAAAATCAGGTGGAAATTTTCATATTTCACAAATCAAATATTTCACATTTAAATATAAATATAAAAAATAAAATTTTCATCCCCCACCCTAATTCTCTTTCTTCCCCGTATCTCTCGCCTCCTTCACCTCCATGCTCATCCCCTCTCTTAATCGGCCGATCGATCAAAGCAGAAGGTGGTGGCTCTCTCTCTCTCTCTCTCTCTCTCGACAATACTTTTCCCTTATCTCTCTCTCTTCTCGAGCAACTCTTCCTTTCTCTCTCTCTCTCTTCTCCGACAAAACACTAACCTTCGACGTTGAGGCGCGACATCGAATGAGTAGCTGTAGCGGATGCCTCTACGCGCTCATGCGCAACTGCCGCGAAGGTCGGAGTTGAGGCGCTACCATGTCATGCTATTCCTCATATCGAGGTGACCGCTTACATATTGGGTTGGCCGCTTATGAGTCTGGGGTCTAGCATTATTCATATTGGCGTTTAGATCATTTTTGCTGCTCACAACGACCCATACTTGAATCATAATGGCTGCTTACGAGTCTGGGGTTATTTCGATGTTCTGGTTTTTTTTAATTGTTGGTGTTATGGAAACAGTGGTGATGGAATGTTGGTGGTAGAGGTAGTTTTTGGTGGTTTGTGGGTGATGATGACTGTGATTATTCAAGTGGTAATGGCTGTAGTTCTGTGATGGTCCTGTTATTGCATACGGTGGTATTGGTGTTGGTTTAAGTGGACATGGGATGAGGTGTTCAAAGTGGTGGGATGGTTTTTTGTGTGGTTGTTGTGGTAGTGGTGATGGTGTTTGTGTGATGGCGGTTTTGTGGTGGCAGATCTGGCGGTTGGGGTGGGTTTGGATAGTGTATTGTGAGGTGGTGATGGTAGCAATTTTCAGATTTTTGAATCTGGCTTGCGATTTTCATATTTGTGAGGTGTTGGTGGTGGCGGCGATGTGAGGTGAAGTGTGGTACGATACGGTGATGAGGTGATTGGTGGTGGTGGCGGAGCTAGTAGAGTCGCAGAGCTGCTGTTGGGACGAAGGGAGTGAGAATTAGGTTTTTGTTAATTTTTTGTTTGGTACTGTGTTGGCGGGCGATTTTTAGATTTCGAGGAGGTGGTGGCAGTAGCGGTGACCGTGTTGTGGTTGTGGTTGTGGCAGCAATGACGGTGATGGTAGGTTTGGAAAATTTTTGGTTGGTCGTGGTGGTGTGGTATGGTGAAGACGGTTATCGGGAGGTAGTCACATATTATTTGGTTGATTGTGACCACTAAATTGATTAATCTGTGACCAATAAAAAATGTGTGACCAATTATTTGGATAATTTGTGATTAAAAAATAATATGTGACATAAGAAATTGTTAATCTGTGATCAATAATCTGATAATTTGTAACTGTATAATAAGTTGTGACTTATAATAATTGTGATTTGTAACCGATGAATAAATTGTGGCCTTCGAACTTTTCGAATCATGGCCGTAAAATAATTTGTAACTTATTAAAATTTCGATTTGTGACCTCGAAAATAAATTGTGACCTATAAAATCTTTGATTTGTGAATTCGAAATAATTTGTGACTAATTAATTTGAAAATACGTGACCAATAAATGTATTTGTGACCTTCATATATTTAATTAATTAAATATATAAATAATTAATTAAATCAAAAATAATTTTAATAAAAATCTGATTTTTTAAAGATGAAACTTGATATCTTATTATTGAAATGGGTCATACTTAACATCTTACTTATGAATTTTTCCCGTAAAAGTATGGCAAGGATATGCATCCTCTAAACGTGACAAAAAGGCTAGATAGTCAACCTTATCGAGCTGCATGATTCAACTAACACTAAACCGGATTATAAGTAGTTATTTCTTAATAGTATTATTTTTTTTGTGGATCTCGTTTTGCTTTTTCCTGTTGACACCATGGAAGTTCATTTTATTTTATTTTATTTTGAGTTTCACCATTTATTAATTTGTTAATTAAATCTCACTTCTTATATGTGACCAGCTATATGAACATTTTTAAATTGTTTTTCCTTCCATGGAGCAACTTCATTCATTTTGCTTAAACTTCGTGATTTTTATAATGAACACTTTGTTGACATTTAATATTGGCCATACACCATGGGAATATGAAGACACAAAAAATTACACGTGACAATGTAATGAAAGTTGATGGTGTTCTAGATTAGGCAAAGATGACTAAGGTACAATTAATCTACACTTCAAAATCGCATGCTCAATGAATGTTGAAGCGCCATACAAAATGACAAGTTATTGACAATTAAAATGTTGCCTACAAAAGCTTGCATAAAAAAGTTTAAACTAAATGTAGTTGTCATAATGTATATTCTATACACAATAAATGAGACAATCAACTTCACATTTCAGATCACAAATAATTTATCATACAAGCATCGGACCACGCGACCTCAACACGAGATGTAAGTCTTGATTCGGCAATGGCTTAAAATAGCTAGTTGTGATGTTATTTTTTTTGGATCCAATAAATATGGTCCTATACGTTAAATACATTTGATGATCACACACAAGTTTTAAAGGTCACCAACGTAAAGCAAAGTCACACGAGTTAGTAAGAGATTCGTGAACATAAGGAAAGGAAAGGTATAGAACATTTAGAATCACACATTCTATAGGGAAAGGTAAAATTTTAGCAAGATTGTAGCTGGGTTGGATATTGGACTGAGAAACTTGAAATCTAATCACGTTTCATATTTGTTGACAATTTCATTTAATAACAAATCTATATTTAGTTGCACAAAAAATTACATAAAATTAAGGGAAAAATTCATATCTAAGATTTTACCTATAACTCATTTCAAAACTAAGAAATAAGGTTTAAAATTTCAGAAATCAGATACTATTAAATTCTATTTATGAAATTATTAATTAGAAAATATTTTATTAATTAAATATATTAAGGTCATAAATTTATAAATTCTGGTCATAGATTATCGAATTAATTGGTTACAAAATATTTTAGGGTTACAAATCAAAAAATTTATAGGTCACAAATAATTTTTCTGTCACTGATCAAAAATATTATAGGTCACAAATTATTTTTCTGTAACAGATCAAAAAATTTATAGGTCACAAATTATTCTTGGTCACAGATTAAAAAAGTTATAGATCACAATTTATTCATCAATCACAAACTTAGTAAATTGTGAGCATTTTTTAGGTCACCTATTATTTATTGATTACAAATTAACCAATTTATTGGTCACAATCAATTAAATAATTGATCACATATTAACTAATTTATGGCTACAAACACTCCCTCATTCCAAACCCTACCCCCACCACTAGCGATTCAATTACACGATCGCCTGCAGCGTACCTCCACCACCCCCACCAACCTATCACTCCACAACCACAATCCCACAAAAAAAAATCTTATATCTGCCACCAGCAACAGCACCACCACAACATGTATCAACAATAACCATCACCATCGCCTGCATTAACATAAACCACCTACACCTCCATATCCAACAATGTCATCGTAAAATCCATCCCACTTGATTCACTGTCAATCCAACAAAACCCACTTTCACCGCAAAATCCACCACCATCTCCACCGACAAAAACACATAGACAAAACATGCAAACCACCGCCACTACAATTCACTGCGTGAGGCACCTTAGCACGCAACTTCTCTATGCAGCGGCAATGATACCCCTGCAGGCGATGCTGCAACAGAGAAGCTTCGTTGACGCTGTGAGCGGCTTTTGCTCGTGACGCAGCGTAGAGATACCTCATCGATGATGGTGCATGGCCTCGTGTAGTGCTACTATGGCATCTAGGCGTTTGGTAGCAACAGTGAGTTAGAGTAGAGTAGAGAGAGAATGGATTGAGAATGAGGAAGGAAATGAATATTAGAGTTTGGGTTTTGGGTATATAATTAATTGAATTTTATAATATTATTATTTAATATTAAATTATTGTATTATCATTTGATTTTTGTATATATAAACTATATTTCTAATTCTTGAAATGCAATCTTTAAAAGTATGGCTCCATGAAATTTCTACTAAAATTAACTTGTTTTGAATCAAAATGCCGATTTTTCCAAAATTTAAGCCCAAATTGAAATAAGCAATAAGCTTGGCCCATCCAACTTATCTTAGCTTATTAAATTACGAATATAGCCTTCATTACGTCACCGTTGACTTGCCTTTTCCCAAAAAGACCAACTCATTCATTACAGAAGCAATGTACATCAAAGGTTTACACTTTGCCACGTGATAAAATGGCAAGGAGTCATTTGACAATTTAAAAAAAAATAAAAATTCATCAAATCACCTTTTTACAGCAAGACAAATGTCAACAATGATGTCAAACTTTGGAACGTGCAAAAGGCAAAATTCTTATAGAAAAGAACTATTTTGCTTGATGTATATCATAGTTGACAGTTTTTTAACATTGTGTAATGGGGTACTCAATTTTATCATTAATTTTAACAACACTTCAATCAATCAACTATTCAATTTTTTACATCTCACACTGTCAACTATGATGTACACAAAAAATGTACAAGTGAAATAATTCAGAAAAGAAATAAGGCAAATAGTAACTTAATTTTTGAATGACACGTACTTGTACTTATAAGCACATTGTTCCAAACATATGTGCTTATTTTAAATACTTATTACTTGCAAGATAAATTATTTAACGCCCCACCCAAACATTCTCTTATGTCCATTTAACTCAGGGATGACAATGAAGAAAGAGACATGTTGCCCTTCCCCGCCCTTGCTCCGCCAAGAATTTCCAGGACAAAATGGGAATTAAAATATTCTAATTTATCAATTTGTTTACCTATGATGTGTAATTATATTCACACAAAAAATTTTACTTTTTGCACCACATTTTAATTACACTTAAAATTCTTAATCTTTGCTCATTATAACATTTTTGTCTCTAACGATTTTTCATGTCATTATTATCATTTAACTTTCCATTAGTTAACACATTTTGTATTTAATAGTAATTTTATATCCAAAAATCCGTTGAAATGGCATAAAATAATTTATTTTTCCATTATATTTTTAAAAACTAAATAAATAAAAAGTCCAAAAAAATATTTTTTTTCCCTTATTTCAAAGCATGAAAACAAAATATTTTGATATAAATCATTGTTAAGAACAATATGTATTAATTAATGATATGTTGAAGATAATAATTCGACGTACAAGGGTTAAAAAAATAATTGCGACAATAAACAAAAATTGAGGAGATTAACTGCAATTAAAATAAAATGTAAAAAAATAAAATTTGTGGTGACGATATAACCACCTTTTACATATTTACTTATTTTAATATAATTTATATTTATTAATGTAATTTATATTTAAAAACATAATATAAAATAGTCCGCCCCATTCAGAGCTAGAAGTAATGAGAATATTTTGCCATCCCAAATTTAATTGACGAGACAAATATACAAGTTATGCTATTCATTATTAGAATAAATCGAAATGATTATTTGACAACGAGCTTCCATATGTACATTTTTTTAATTTTTTTATTTTTACACATTTTAAATTTTATAGTGACCACATAATCTATTTCTCAATACATTAAAATCTTCTAAGAATTATGCAAATTGTACAGCTTTGTATGCATTCCATTATATTTCAAAAAGTGTTGGACGGAAAAGTATGATTTTTTTAATTTTTTTTTAAACTGTCCAATTACGTATCGCAATGTGACACAATATCAAAAATAATATAAACAATGATATACATATAGCATGATTGAATTTTCAAAACTCCATTAAAATCTTGAAATCATGATGGTTGTAATGATCATATGCCCTGCTCCTAGCCTCGCTCCTGCCCCAAACCCGACCTTTTCCCTACACCTTAATCGAGTATGAAAACGAGACAATGAGAGAAATACCCGACGAGACGGAAAACAAAAATGACCGCCCCTGCCCCAGCCTTGATCCGCCCTGTTGTCATACCTAATTCCAAACAAAAGTCTAAATTTATGTCTAAATTAACCAAAAAAAACTCCCCAAACTTTATAAAGAATTTGCAAAAGGATTCTGTATTTTCAATTGTTTTAATTCCCGATGTCTAAACATTACTACAACTCTAATTACTATGATGGTTTTAAAAATAAAATAAAATAAAATAAAAAATTCCTACCCCATTCATCCTGACTTCATCCTGAATTTTCTTATTTCTTGATACTAACATATCTACTTCAGATGTAAGAAAGATTTATTTCAAAATTCACCTTAATCCGTTAGTAATACATTTCATTGCAGTTTGCATAAGAAAGACATCCTGTCACATTATTTTTTCCTATGTGCCTGTCGCATTATATATTCCAAGTTAACTTTTATTGGATTAAGTTTCATCTCCTTTTACAAGAAAACAAATCCGAGAGATTTGCAATAATAAACCCTGCAAACACCTGAATAAAACCCACTAATCAGTCGAACTCTGAAAAATTCTAAAAATGATATGCACCAAGAAGAAAAGAAGTATACCTGTATGCATCCAAAGATGTATATGGCAGAGTAACGCCGTCCATGGACGAACATATCGGCTAACATCGCTAATGGTATTGTTAAGGACATGCCCAACGTTGCAACTAATGGGGTCGTCCAAACAACAGAGAGCGCCCTGTTTCATAGTCCGGTTCAGACGTGTTACTCATGCTGGTCGAACATAACTATGTGTACAGTGTACAACTCCTTTGCCTTACTATTAAAACGACTAAGGAAACCTTTGAAATACTCTAGGTTTGATAGGAATGAAAAATATTTCCTAGAAAAGAAAGTGTTTTGAGGAAAAGAAAAACCTATCTCCCCTAAAGAAAATGTTTTTCTCAAAAGAAGGAAAACTGAGCATATTTTCAAAGGTCATAAAATATTTTCCATGAAAAAAAGCCAATCAAACACTACAAAAGTTGGCATCCGAGTGGAAAAAGGCCATTTTCATGAAAAAATTTCCAGTCAAACAAGCCCTAAGTTCTGAGGGAAAGTTAAATCAGTATCTTCAAATACTTTACGTTAAAAGGCTAGATTAGGATTGACATAGAGAAGTCAGTGTGCTGTTGAGTAGGGAATGTGTTTTGAATATGGGTGGATAAGACGAGCCATTTGCCAGAAACAATGGTGTGTCCAAACTGGTTAACATAGAAATATAACATCAGGAAGTGAGTTGGTACCATAGATAATCTGATAAAACACTTCCAACGAAGCCATTGAGCAACACAACTTTGCTGGTGGATGCTGAACTCGGAAAGCTGAACTTTGGCTCTATTCCCAGGGCATTAAGCGGCCATGCTGCCACGCCAGAAAAATTTTATTATAACAGGGATTCAATATTCTCACAGGCTCACAGCAAAGATTAAATCTTTCGTTTGACGAAACAGAGTTTAACAAGAAGATGCAACAACAAAAAAAAATAACAGAGTTTTAACAAGTTACAAAGTGGGAAAGCCTCCGTCCCAGAACTATACAAATTAGAAAGGAACTACACAGCAAATATTGGTCTCTTACCAAGCCACCAGAGACCCAAGAGAGTAAAAAGTCCAATATATCCAAATAACTTCTGAACATCAACCCTTTCTCCCGATCCCGCAGAACTTTTGAGCAGCACTGTGAAGTACCGTTAAATTATAAGGCAAGTGAGACAAGAAAACAGTATTGTCGATTTAACTGGATCAAACTATTTGATTAAAATTAATAAATCTTTGTCAACGACAATTTAGATTTACCTGTAAACAAGCCATAGAACACTGCAGAGAGAAGACCAAAAATGTCTCCGATGATAGAATGCCTCCTAGTCCTACGTGAAATGAGAAACAATTGCAGGCAAAAGTTAATCTCCATTAAGATTACGCGATCATGACTCCAATAAGATTTATGATTACGTCTAGTGATGGATGGAATTGGTATAGTCATCATGGTTTCTAGCACTCACTATCTGAATATGTTTAGCAGCATGCAATCATTTTGTGTGGCACTCGAATATTAATTCTGAAATCGGAAAAGAATATAAATGGTTGAATGCCAAATATAACCGTTGGACTATACAATTTCTGTAAATGCAGGTGCAGTTTTTTTTGTAAGGACTGAGTGTAAATAACACATATAAACGTGCATAACAACAAATAAAAGTTTACTACAGCTAAAAGGTACTGACTCGACTTACTCGGAGACACTAAGCATTTCATCAGATGCCCACGTTTTCCCCATGGTAGTCATTGCAACACCAGTCATGCTGATCAAGACAGCAGTAACCTTAGCAACATTTACGGAGTCCTTCCCAATTAGTGCTCCAAAGACAAGTGTGAAGAGCCCTGATGTTGAGGACAAGACAGTTGTGCTTGCAACACTGGTATTTGCCAGGGCAGAATTTGACAAGTACTGCATGCAATACAACAGAGTAAGAAAGCCAATTAAACTCCAGGAAGAAAGACTAAAAAAGTCGATCTTATTGGAAACTGAAGCTATAAAGAACCACCGACATTTTTTCTTTTAATGCTTGGAGGTACATGGTAATGAGATCATTGGTTTAATGCAATCCATAAAATCAGACAGTGCACTCAGAAATTCAATAAAACCACTTCATTGAGCCACATTTCTGAAATAATTATTTAGTAAAAGAAGCATTTCCAAAAATAGTTGTATTTGGTGTTATTGAATTAGATAGTAACTAGAAAAAGAAAATTATTTGCATATGATTACCTCTGTAACAAACCATATGGGAGCAAGATAAAAGCTATATTTAATGACTTCCAATGAGCTGACTTTGTTCAGATTGTCAAGCATGTTAAACTCCTCATCTTCTAAATCCTTAAATAACAATGGCTTTTCCGCTTCTGTGTCACCCAAATTCATGTCCATCACAAGATAGTTCTTCAAAGCTCCATCTGAATCATACTGCGCTTCATCGACTGTGAAAGGAAAGTTTAGCTCAACCGACGAACTAGAGAGATAATCCTCGCCATGAAGTTCTGTAATCCGATTCCTGTTCAGTAAATTGGAAATCCAATCTTTGCAGAATGCTATTGGAAGGTAGCCAATCATTAGAGATATCCATAGATATGTAAGAGCAAACGGCTGTCTGTACTCTGTGAAAATTTTCTGCAAAACTTCAATAAAGTCAAATTTAACTCTGGAATCCAGAAGCATTTAAGTCTTGCATTGAAAGGAAGCAGTCGACCAAAAGTTATATTACAAAAGAAATTATAATAACCAAAAAACAGTGGCACCAAACGTTAACTTAAACTTAGACCTGGAGCTTTAGCAATATGGTCTACTACTGGATGCTGTCCCATTTTGTCTATCAAGCATAATTGGTTAATTCATCTTTTCTGACTTAAAACGTAGAGGGAATGACGAACTTCACATCTGATGCTATTAAACCCTCAAACTTCTTAAATTTTAGTTTGCCTCCTCCTCTAGATAACATAGTTCAGTCCCGAGGATTCAACAACTTTAGACAGTCTATTTTGGATATCATTTATTCAACAAGAAGAAGTACATCTCTAACATGTTTCTAGGAAAGAAACAGATATATGAATAATTATAGATATCCCTTGTATATTCATTTTGGACATGTTGCCTCTAGCTAATCCAAAGCATAAGTTTTCTTTTGAGACCCGTCCATTAAAAAAGACTGAATTGTTAACAAATAAATCCAATCAAAACCATAACTTCCATGGTCTTGACAGCAAATACTGCACTATCCCTTGTACACCTTCTCCACTTTGCTAAAATTTGCAAGGAAGAGACTATGCCTCATTGATCTGCATAATAATTACTCCTCTTGATCGTTCAGACACTTAAAAAAATAATCCAACTACCAAGATCTATATCTTTCCTAACTATCCATTTCTAGAAATCTGTAAACCAAAATCCTAAAAGCTTCTGCTTGAATGCACAAAGCATGTAGCTCTACCGTTCAGACTACTTATTAAGGAAAATATATAACCAGAAATCATATAAAATCTGCACTATTGACTGAATTCAACGAACAAAAAGACAACAAGAAAAAATTAAATACATGCATAATATAGAAATTTAGAGGGAGAAAATTGAAATAAAAATGAAAAATTTAAAGGTTAACCTGAGTAACCTCTGCAGAAGTAACCCATATCAGCACAAAAGCTCCAATCAGCCCTAACCCAGCTTTGTATTTCCAACCCATCAACCAATACAACACCAAAAATCAAACACCCACAAGATAATTAAATAAATTCGTGACTATTCTGGTCTATTTCCCCCCTTTTTCGTTTTCTGTTAGGAGGACTCGACCATGCTTTTTCTTCTCTTCAAGAAAGATGAGTATTAAAGATAACTATTGAGAATTTGGGGTTTTCGTTTTCAAAGTGTATTTGACTGCTAGATTGTTTCTGGGAACCATCGGTGGAATGTCCAAGAATGACCCAAAAATAGGTGTCAAATGTTGAACGCGTCGAGTTTTGACGTGTAAGCAGGTCAGACTCAGCAACAGTGATATAGGTCCGTTTTCTCAGGTACGATGATTAGACGTTTGAGATTTCCCATTTTCATTTTTCTGGTCTTTAGTTTAAAAATATTAATATTAATGAATAGATTACTTTTAAGAGGAAAATTTCATAGGTACAAAATGATTTCACAGAATTTTGTACAAGAATTTGAATTTTCTCTCACAAATGGATAATTTCACATGATTAAAATAATACCAAAAACCTCTCCCCACCCATCTATCATGTGTGTTGTCTGACAGGTACAGAAATTTAAATTCATGTACCTGTAGCAACACTCCTTTTAAGATTAGGGTTGGCAATCCCCAAGCTAAGTCCAATACGGGCTCGACTTGGCCCAACAAGCCTCATCGACTGAGCTAAGCACGAGCCAGCTTGTCAATCAATTTTCGAGCTTAGCTCATCCCGTAGCTTATCTATTGATGGAGAGAACCGAGCCAGCTTGCAATTTGCTTGTGAAATCATGATGTTGGGATCAAACTAATTTTATTACAATGAGAATGTAATAACTTAATAAAAGTGTAATAACAAAAATTCTTATTTTAACTTAATTATTATTATTGCTAGTGGAATAAGGATACAGTGTGCATTATTTAATATTGCATGTCAAATTCAAGGCATATATATTGAGAAAAGATATATACATAATTTCAAAAACTAGTTGAAAGTATGCAAAATCACCTTAAAAGTCTAAAATTTTATATTCTTTTAATATTTTTTTAATATAAATTCTATAAATACATTGTATATAAGACAATCCATGCAATGATCAACCAATTCAAGTGATACATTTCGTTCTTCCTTTAGCAAAAGAAAACATGTCACATAAAGTAATTAATACATGACCTCAACTAATCGAAAGTATTCACGTTGAGTTGTGCAAAATGAAAGAATCAAACATCAAATGGAAGCAAAAAAGATCTAGTGAAGTAGTTAGAAGATACTTATGGTTTTAAAATATTACAAGAAGAAATATCTAAGACACACAAAATGATCAATCGAGAAGAAGTATTGTTGAACCCATATGCAAAGCATTCAAAGATGGAAAAGTACCCAGCAATAATGTATGTCCTCTATAAATGATTTGTATGCCATCAATACAAATAGTGAATTGCTAAAAAAGAAGGAAATATGTTTGCAAGGCAACTCCACCCCAAAACTACCTTATTTAGATTTTCAATTGGATTGTTGATAAGTTCAAGCAACGACATGAAAATTCATTTTTTCAGTCGTTTTAGGAGACTGGTTCTGTTGATATGGAGAAAAGTGAAACTATTTTACCACTAATAAATAGGAATGTGACAAATGGGCTTGAAATGTCATTTACTATGGACAGAACTAGCTTTTTTATTGCATGGAAGCCGATAAAATGGTCAAAAGAAAAATGAAGAGATGATTACAATTGTAATTTGTTGCACTGGTAATGGCTCTAACAAAAATCTTTTTAGGGCATTGGTAAGTTTCTTAATATATGATGATTAATAATGTTAATCGAGATAATGTCAATTGTAAATTTCAAGCGAACTTGAATAAATGAATGTCATCCATTCAGCGGCGAATCCAGGACGCCAAGTCAGCTAGGGCGGGTTGACTTTGACCGTTGACCCTCGACAGTCAACGATCGTAATATTCCGATCCGATCAAACGCCTTCTCTATTAAAACTTCCCCAATTTCCTAATTTCCCAAATTTCACAAATTCTCAATTCCCTAATTTGCTAAACCTAAATTCCGAGCATCCCGGATTCCCGATTCCCAATTCCCAAATAGCAAATCAAAAATAAAAACAACCTAATTCATAAACCAATTCATAAGGACCATAACTCATAAACCAATCCACAAACCACAATTCATAATTCATAATTCATAAATAAATCATAATTCATAAAATATAATTCAAAAAAGCCTAATTCATAAACCAAATTAGCTAATGCATAATTCATATATAATAATTCATAAATCATAGTTCAATTTCACACTAATTAAATTAAAACCATAATCCAAAAAATAAAATAAAAAGGATAGCCAAACATTACCTCTCTCTCTCTCGGCCCCAGGACTCTCGCAGTCGCAGTCAGTGGCGAATCCCCAACTCAGTCACCGGCAGCAGTCGGCAGAGAGCACTGAGCAGTGCGCACCCGGCACCTCCCTCCCCTCCCTCGCACTCCGGCAGCAGTGACCGGAAGAAGCCTTCGCCAGTGGCAAATCCAAAGCCAGTCTCCTCTCCCACAGACCACACTCCACTCCTCCCACTCGCAGCCTCGCAAATTGCAATCGCCAGTCAGTCTCCACTCTCCAGTCAGTGTCCAGACTCCACCAATCCACCAACACGGCAACACCAGTCCTCCGCCACTCGCCCAAGTCGCCAATCACCTCGCGAAGCCCAACTCCAAACGATTAGGAATTCTGAATTTTCCAATTAGGGATTTCATTTGGTTGGATAATTGGAGCCAATACCGTTTTGAATTGTTTTTGGGCCTTTTTAATTGGGCCTTTTTATTGTAACCCAAAACACAATAAAAAAAAACTTGGCCCAATGACCCAACGTCCCAACGCCTGAACTCCGGTCGTCTTCTTCCTTGGAACGGAGTCACGGACCTCGCATCGCCAGCTCTCCAGCTCCCGGCGACAGGCAGCAGATTTTGGCGAAGTCAGCTCGCGCGGCCGCGCGAGCTGGCCGGGTATTGGATCCGCGCCTGCATCCATTGTTCTAAAATGCGCGCTTAGGCGGCGCTGGCCAAGTGGCTTGACGCTTTATTTAGCGGTAAATTGCAATCATTGACCACTAATGTGCGCCTTATTGTCTTTTGTTATTATTATTATTTTTTATTTTTAGATTTTTTTTACAATTCTTTTAAGTTAAAATTTAAAGACTGATTTTTTCACTGTCTGCCCTAAATTCAAAACAGCTGCTTGAAGCAATTAACAAAGGAAAACCCCCAAAAATTTTTATCTATTTACTATTTAGTATTTGCATTTAAAACTTTTCATTTTGATGAAAACTTTGAAAAAATGTATAAAGTTCCTATAAATTTATTTTAAATGTTTGGTAGGTATTATTTTTAATTATTAAATAATTTTTTGATTGATTAAAAATTAAAATAATATTAAAATAAGAAAACACATTTTTACGTTTTTTTACGTCTATGCGTGGTAAGCTCATCTAGCCCATAGCTTGACCTCCACGTATCGCCACGCATTACGCATTTTAGAACACTGATGTCATCTTTGTTTTTATAGAATGGCTCAAGTGGTTTGGTGACCGTTTGGATAGAAATATAATGCTTATCATGAATAATTACATAACCAAAAAGGGTAATCTCCCCCAACTTCATAAATTTTGTCATTCATACATGTATTGTAAAAGGCTAACATAGGCATGCGTAGTAGACACGGGGAACAAAGAAAACGCCATGCTTAGGCAGAAAAAGCACTCACATATTTGTTTGGTAAGTAGTATTTTCTTGTTTTGAAAGTGACCTAACAAAAAATTCGTACGTGTTAAAACTTAAAAGGGAAATAAAATAAACAAAAACCCCACCCAAGTATGATAAGACTATTTCCTTTTTTAATAATATTTTTAATGGTATTTTTTTCTCTTTTAAAATATAATGATCATAATACACGAGAAGAGATATATTGAGGGCTCGTTCTTGAGGACTTTTACATCTTGTAGAAAAGTTCTTGAGAAATTAGCCATGGTTCAACTTTTTCTAATTAGACATAGAATTTCTTAACAATTATCTAAACAAATTTAAAAGTAATTTTTTAATCTCATAATCAGTTTTTGCCTTTGCAAAAGACATACAAAAAACGATCCTAAGTTATGAATGTAACAAAATAATTTTTTTGAAAAACAATCAGTAATTGTACACAAGCAAGCATTGACTTCTGAAGTTCTCAAGTCTTCTTATGAAGACTTTAGGGTAAATTCTTTGAAGAGTTCCCAATATAAATTATTATATATATACCCATATTTTGTTCAGTTAAACTTTTAAATTCAAATATGAGTCAAAATCAATATTTAATTTTAATCATATATTTTATGAGATTCAACAATTTTTATCAAAATCTGCTAAAAATATTATTTTTATTTAAACGAAATAGGGCTTAATGTAATTCGAACAATCATCATTTGATATTTATAATAGAGTAAATATTTTTTAGACAATTTTACTACAGCCACATTTCCTGTACAAAAGGGTATCTTACAGAAGTGGTACAGAATACTCACAAGGCAGTGGGTGATTTTTTTGCCATTTTTTATTACATGGGGCCCCATGTCGACCCCATGTGAATATCTGTACAAGGTCTGTATGTCTGACCCTATACAAGAAACATTAATAATTTTACTATGTCAGTAAGACATCACATATGACACAATTTGTATAGACAATATATGTCTTCATTCATGAAAAGTTGAGCAAATAGTTGTGAAAGGTTGGGGATCCTTAGAAAAATTTACCTTAGAGTTTATCTGACTTAAGGGGATTGAAGCGACAGAAATAATAAAATGAGCATGCTATCGAAGTTCCATTGATTTCAAATTAACACCACAAAACATAGTTTATGTTGATTTCTGATAATATTATAAATTTAGGCATAAAAAGCTCTTGACTCTTGTACAAATATAGAGATTTTGGACTCGTTAATATTAAATATCAAATATCGAGAATTTATGAGATTAAAAAACTCCAAAGTCTATTTTATTTCAATTAAAAAAAAAATCACCTATTGCCATGATGACTTAAAACAATTATTCAAAAAATAACTAGAATCAAGATAATTATTAAAATTAAAAGATAATGACGAAAATTAACGTCCTAATATTCAGAACTAATCCAAATACAAGTTGGGACACTGAACTTTAATTTCAATTTTTAATTTCATTACTCAATCCTCCTCCTTCAAAATTGATGGACGTTACTAAATTAAAAATCACATCATAGTAAATCTTCCATATAATCGATTCATAACATGTCAACTTTACTACTACACCGCATCATAAAAAAGGTTTTAGCAAAAAACATGCAATTTAAAAAAAAAAAGAAAAAAATGGTAGAAGTCCAATTAAATTATTAATTTTCTAAAAGATGGCTTACTTAAACATTCATTTAACAAAAAAAATTTGGTCGATTCTAAGTTAGTCGATCTTATCCAAAATAATTTTTCCTTTAGTCTAATTGATGTGAACCCGACCAAGAACAAGTTTGGAAACCCACGAATAAGATGAAACAAATTCAAAAAAGCTAGAAAACACGCAGCGCAAAGAACAACTCAACCCGTTGTTCGACCAGTACCAAAAATCAAGATTTCACGTAAGAAATTTGACCCGTTGATTACTCGGAACAAGAATCGTGAAGTAGGAACGTCACAAAGGGATTGCGAAACATTTTGATAAATTCAAATTTTAGAACTTTAAGCCACCAAATATGAAGGAATAAAACTCTCAATTTTATAGAAATCTCTCAAATAATGTCAAAGGTCCTTACAATGAAAAAATATATAATATTTATACTAAACTAAGGAAATATGGAAAATACGAAATTTAGAATCCAAAAATAATGAATCCTAGTCAAAAGGAAAGAAATCGCGCAAAAACAGGTTCAATCGGACGACCCTTTTGGACGTCGGGTAAAGCGCGTCCGGATGGACAGAGTTTTTTACCGGACGTCCGGTAGGCGGCTTCGCATCCAGTTGGGCCAAAATTTCACTCCATTTTCCTTTGCTCGAATCAAGCTCGTCCGATCTGATTTCGCCCTCGACCTCAACATAAAACTTAGTCTTTGGTATGTTTTCTTCAACATCTTGTGCTCCATTGCTCAAACTATCAAATGTGCAGCCTTTAACCATCCCTTGAAAATCCAATCCCGACTTTAAACTTCTTCCAACCATTACCGAGTTCTCGATATTTTGTAACGCAATTTGGATCATATCACTAATATATATGATTGATTATACGCTACCAATTGAATCCAATTGGATACTAACATTACACATCAAGTAATTTAGTTTAATGAGTTATGACTTAAATTTAGTTTATCCAATTAATTTTTCCTTGAGTCCATAGTGTATCATTTATTACAAACTTCGGAATGATTCCAATGTTAGTAGAGTAATTTCTCGATCCTCCAATAAGTACACATTTGATCCAAAATACATTATCGACCTCGAAGCTTAATTTCACTTTAGTTTCTCAAAATTTCAACTTCACTTAAATGTTCTCAATTTGAAATCATTAGAATCTAGTTATGTTTTTTATCACTAAATAATCATAACTCGTCACTTTATCATTTAAAAATATATATTTCTCCTTATTTCACAAAGCTTGTTTGAGCCTCATTTTTAGCTAAAAATTTATTTTGAAATAATAAATTGATGGAAAATGTATGGTTAAAAATAAGAAATTTTTTAGGTTTGCATGTAATATTATTTTATTAAAAAATGTGTACTTGAAAATATGATAGAAAAATGTATTTTGAAAATAATGAGGATCAAATAAGGGCTAAAATTTTGCATTTTTTGTAACTGAAAATCAATTTTCTCCATACGAACCATATAATATTCTCAATATTTCAAATTAGGATTCTTTTAACTTTCTCATGATTTTTTAAATTGCACCTTACTTAAGATTTCACAATTAATAGTTTTGGAGATTATTATTTACACTCTAATAATAATTTTTTTTCATGAACGGGATAATTCTGCTAAATATTTTGTTACCGTATTCTCTTGAGCTATCGGGATCAGTTTTTTTGTTACTTTATCTTTTGAACCCTACAAAGTCTTTGTTTAAAATGTAAATATATTATTTATTTAAATATTTTTATGTTTGTAAAAATTTTTTACGTTTAAGGATCTCATACTAATGACTCGTCTAGACCTTCAAAATTCTAAGAGTCGACCTTGCTCATGCCACCCATTTTTACTATTTTTATTTCTAGAATGCCAAGCAATTGTAACATGACAGACGAAGCAATTTCCATCAAATTTGAAACTTTATTTAAATTCACTGACTCAATTGAGACATATTAAAATCTAGTAACCCAATTTAATTTTCATTAAATCAAGCCGAAAGAACAGGATTTAATTGTGCACATTAAACTAACTCATGTCAACTTTGCATCCATCGAGTTAGGAAAGGACTCGAATCGAGTCCAAGATTTCGACCCATTAGAAGCAAAAGTCCCTCCTAACAAACAATCGGTGACTTTTCACCATTCTTCGAACAATTATCTTATTTTCCCACCAATCAAGTGAATCATTATTTAAATGAAAAAGGATGCAGAAGAATTTGTTCATTTTGCAAGAAAACACATTCTATTTATTCTGAATCAATATGCTAAATTCAAGCTGCACAATACTGTGGGGGTACAAAGTTTCTGTGTCTGAGCAATTCATGAAGATCATGGACAATCTTAAATACAGCATCTGGCCTTGCAAGCCTCGTTGCATTTTGCGATATGGCTTTGAGCTCGTCTTGTTTTGGACCGAACCATTGAAAAACGATATTAGCTATCTCTTTTGGAGACTTCGAAAATTTCCCGCATCCATTTTGGACGACATATGGCACGTTCCCAGCTTCCTGTAATAAAAGAAGAAATTTGAGTATGAAATTGTGTATGACCTTATTGGCATGTCAGGTTTGGTTGTCAATATTAATCCCAACTACAAGCTTTTATTAGATAAAAGTTGTGGGTCCTATAAGACGTGGATAAAAATAGAGTTTGATCAGCTTATTATTGCTTATAAGCTTTGCCAAACATGCACTAAAGTTACAGTCCAGTACTGTATACAAAACATGCCCGATAGGTTCGTGACAACATATGGCATGCTCTGATTACTAAATAAAGCATATTGAACCTTATGAAGGCAGTCGATCTGCAGTAATAGGAGCATGCTTGACTATTCATAAAGATTACTTCCTAAAGAAATAAGTTTTATAAGTAAAATGGTGACTTTGGAAATCATGTTTGGCAAAAGAACCAGTAAGTTTGACCACTTCAATCAGGAAGGCCGGATCGATTTTGCAAAAATATCCAAATAAACTCCTCCGCACGAAAGAATAAATGTAACTTGCCATAACCATGAATGGTTTACATGCACTTTTTTAATTAAATAAAAGAAAGAGGTAACTGTTTTAACCGAGAGAAGAATTTCATCTGTTGCCAAAAAACCAAAAAAAAACCGAGAATATCGTGGTTACCTGACCAGCAATGTAACCATTTAGAATTATAGGAAGTCCTCGAATCATTGCTTCCGCAATAGTTCCTGGACCAGCCTGCAGATAACCAGTATGACATGTTTGTTAAGATGGATTAGACACTGTTAAAGAAGAAAAAGAAACTAAAATCTTGTGCATCCAGTTCAACCAGGTGCGTGTACTAGACATGTCCTATAGTGTCAAATGGACGATAATAAGTTTTATATTTTCTGATTTCTATATAGCAGTATCAAGCGGAAAAAAAGTTCAAGGAATGGTTAAATAACTGGCATGAGTAACATACCTTAGTGATAATGCAATCGCAAGCACCCATGCTCTCCTCCATTCTTGTGACAAACCCTGTCACCTAAAAATGCAAAAGCGACTCTCCCATAAGTCAGCACAATAGAACACGTAATTTACAATTCAATTAACTATTCTCATCGAGTGGGATTGAAATGGTATCGCTCCTTTAGGCAATGAAAGAATTTTTTGGACGAGTACCTGCACGGGAATCTTCCAGTTGACAGATTGCAGCTTGTTGGCAAGCTTTTTATTGCGGCCGCAAATCACAAGAACCTGACCAATTGGTTTCTTGTTAGCCTCATCATACAATGCATCACATAGTGCTCTTGCAGTAGCCTCAATAGGACCCATGCCTTCTCCTCCACCCATTAGTAAAACAGCAGGGAGGTATTCATCCATTCCCAGTTCCTTCCTCAATGCATTCTAAAAGTAGAAATATAACTTTCGAACTTGAGGGAATATAAAAGGTTTTCGAGGAATTTAAGATATGATTCAGCAAACAATGAGATAATATCAAGTCATGCATAAAGTTTACAGAAATGCTAAAATTAATCTTCTTTCACCAGTCCACCTCCCAAAAGAAGTTTCATATCTTGAAAAATTGTACATAAATGTTTCATACCAACCCAGTCGAACTGCTCCTGGTCTCATCTCCCCCTTCTTGTTTTGAGGAAGGAAGAAAAAAGCAAACAGAGAGATCAAAGAAAAAAGCAAAAGATATTGAATGCAGAAGATCGAGCTGATTTATTGCTGACAAGAAGTCCGAAAAAGAAGCAATATTATGAGATTTGAATTATTAAAGCAAGTTACCCCAAGTAGGAAAGAAGGATGGAAACCATGCCAAAGGTTACTTGCACACACTCAAACACCAATTATGCAATTAATGTGATGAAATAGAAACTAAACCAACCTTGGGACGAACAGGCTTCACAAAGGAAGGCCGTACAGGAAGGCCATAAACTTTAATTTGAGAAGGCTGAAGACCAGCCCTTAGTGCTCGTTTTGCTACCTCTTCTGAAGGGCTATAGCATCGTGTTACAAGCTTATGAAACCTACACATAAGATGACAAAATAAATCAAATTTACATAAAAAAAAAAAAAAATAGCATAATCAGCAAATGGCTGCTGAGTTTACCATGTTGGATGACAAGTGGACAAGTCTGTTACCACTGTGGTAAAAACTATCTTCTTCAAGAGACCCTTAGCCCTCAAGATACGTAGTGGAACATGTTGCATCAAAGGATGGACACTGATAATAATGTCTGGCCGGTACTTCATCAATCCTCTAGCAACATCTCTGTCGAGTGACAAAGTAAAACTAGTGAGAACAAATAAATTTTATAGATAGAAAACTTCTGCAGACAAATATGGTAAAGTGGATTGACTAGGAACTAGAGAGTCGAGACAGAGAGATTATAATCAGTCAGTTTCTCATAATCTTGCAAATTGTAAAATCCATGAGGATCATGACATATAATTGCATCAGGATTTTAAAGGAGGATAGAAATTCTTGAGAAGATAAAAATGTAAGAGAATTCCAAGCACAGTGCCACTAAAATCGACGACTAATAACCAAGACCCTCATTGCCATTGAACACTACAGTTTTATAAAAGATCATTTTTGGCAGAGTTCCTAACTTCATTGGAAATAAAAATAATAATAAAATAGAATTATAGCCTAAAATACTCGTCACTTAGGTTAAAAAAAGTTCGGTGACTCTTAAATTCAAGCCGTAAAAGATGAATTTCAATCAGAATACTGGCATATAAAATACTTGTCAATAAGTGAAAACAGGCTCCAAGGTGGCTGAATTTCGTGCTATTATACCAGTTTACAATTTATGCCCAAATAGATACAGGTCCTAATTAATTTTTGCCTCGAGAGTATAAAAAGCAGGATCCATGATTTCATTGCAATCAACATAATAATTAAAATGAAATAATAAATACGACTATTCAAGTACAACCAATCCAAAAGTTGTACAATCCTCTTCATCATATGACATACCTACAGCATAATTAATAAAATTTCAATATAGGACATTAAGATTATCATTCCGAAGAAGAAAATGATTCCAAGTGGGTATTCACAGGCAAAACAAATCTACCACTCTCCAACCAGCAGTAACATTCTTTCAGAATTTACGAACTTGTAATTTCTACGAGTAGTCCCAAAAGAACAACTATACCCAGTTACGTTTACAGATAAGTGCAGGCAATTAGATAGGATTAAGAAACAGCCTTACCGAGCAATAAAAGTTGATGTGGCAGCAAAATTGGATTGATGAATTACACGTGGTGCTGAAGCATAATATGCCATCTTCCACAGAGTTCCATGTTTCACAAGGAAGTTATAACTTTTTGGCAGTTGGTTAAATGGCCATGGTGTATGATCCGTCCATAAATCAGTAACGAACACCTACAACATACACATTTTAACGACAAAAAAGAAAATGAACAAGGAAATTAAATAAAACTGTGTGGTTCTGCTGATACTTGAAGAAAGGTGAATCTATAAAGCACAACGCACAGATATGGCAATCATATTACGTTTTTTTTCCCTCATTCTTGCATACAATGTTGGACTGTGTGACGCCTAATCATAATAGATATTCATTTCATGCATTAGGTTGCACCAATGATGCTACTATATAAACGATTTTAGGGAGGCGTGGCATAGTGGTGAATATTCCCACTAGCCTTTCTTAATGTTTGTCCTGCTTTCCTTTCTTATTATTAGAGTGTTTGTCGCTTCGGTAACATCGAACAAAATTGGAACCATACAAAGAAGATTAGCATGTCCCCTGCACACACAGACCACCACATAAATCGGGAAATAGGGTGGCCTTTAGAAGGTGTGAGAGATGCTAGGAAAACTTTATATGTTTCCTCTCCATCCAGTGGCAGATTTATGGTGAGGGCAGTGGGTCAGCTGCCACCACACTAAATTTGAAATCCAAAATTTTACACAAGATTTTCAAAAAAAACCCCCATAATTTTCAATTTTGCCCCCACAATTAAAATTTTATGAAATTTGCCCGGTCTTCATCATAGTGAAAACCTGCCACGGCTTGAGGGTGAGCAACTATAATTATGTGTCTTAGAATTGCTTATTGTGATTTTCATTTTGTTTCATAACAAGAGATTAGGTCTCAAATCATCTTTTCCTTATCAAATTCAAACAAATTGATCATTTACCAAAGCAATAACATATATTCATATCAACAAGAGACTAACCTGATATTCATCTCCATATTCTTCACGAAAAGCAGCCTTAATGGCCTCGGCTGAAGCCCTGTGACCGCCTCCTGTATCGCTCATCAGAATCAAAACCTTCTTAGGACATTTAGAATCACCAGTAACCGGCACTTCCTCCGAACTCTCCAAAACCCCATTCCCATCGTTTCTATACCCATTATTCTCCTCAGAATTAACCCGAGATTCAGCAAAACCAAGTGGAATTCTCTCACAGTGGAACTTAATAGCTCTGTTAAACTGATTCAACGCTCTTCTAAACCTAAAGGCAGAACCTTTGGTGCTCAAACTCAATGAGGCCAAAGCCTTTGGCTCTCTTTTTGCATCAAAATACAAGTTGTTCGTTAAAAATGCTGAGTTCCCATCTCGATTGAGCCTCGAATTATTAAACACAAAAGAACCCAATTCGGATACAAAGCGAAAAGGATTTGTGGGTTCTTTCGTCACTGTTGAAGGCTGCATAATTACAGTTCTGGCCTTGGTTCTCTTTCTTCTCTTCTTGGTAATTCAGTAGTTAAATGGGAACTAAAAAAGGATAAATCAAAAAGGCCTTTACGGTGTTTCGACAAATGTTTAGGAATTTTCGTAATATTCCAAGGATTTCGAATAAACAAATACTCTGTAAACAAGAAAATTTTCTTCTTGAATCTTAAGGTGGAGTGCAGTTAACTTATATAAGTGTGTACATGGCTAAAGTCAAATTGTACTTGATATAGATGTGTTCACTTTGTAAAAAATGTTTAAATTGGTGGTGGGGGTGGACGGTGGTGGGTCCATGGCCACGGCTGAGTAATGGGCGGTATGGTGGGCTTGAGACCATGGAAGACTCATGGACGGTGGTGAATTTTTTAAACGTTTTGGGTGAATGGAAAATGAGCTTGACCCCTAAATGCCACCACTACTGCCTTAAAAGCTTAGTTGACAAATGGCAAAATTTTGTAGTTTCTAAATTTGCATCAGGTAGCATTTGACTTTTTAATCAAATTTTGCAAGTAATAATGCTATTTAGCACGTACTAAAATATCAATTCAGATGATATTAATGTTGTATTAAATGAGATATTTAATTAATTAATTAATTAATTTTATATTTCATTGAGTCTTATCACATAGTTTCATCAACACTGGTGTTATAGCAACAATGATGTTAAATAATATTATTCAATTTTATTTTATTTTTCTCAATGAAACCATCCAAATTTGCATAACATAGCATTTACATATCTCAATGCCTTATATGAAATAACGAGAACATATATTTGCAATATAGAATTGTAATTAATAGGCACGATCATATCCTTAAAAAATTTCGATTAAACAGTTATATCTGCGTTCACTAATTTGACATTGATTGTTTAACTAATATTGTGATGTAATCACAAGGAACTGTCACATAAAAAATGAGATTTGAGAATTTATGAATATTTGGAAAAAGACGTTTTGGTCGTTTAACCTTATTTCAAATTTTCGAAATGGTTGATAGGGATGATATGTGAGAACGATAAGTCATATGATAAAAATTATTGATTATAGTAATTGGAATTAGACTGAGAGTGCAATCTAATTCTTCAATGCAATATAACGATATTAATAAATTATTTAATAAATCAAGAGTTAATTGGATTAAGATACATTGGAACTTAGGGCCTGTTTGATTGGCCGTAGTTTTTCGTGAAAGGTGAAAAATGTTTTCCTACTTTTTACTATTCACCTGTTTGATTGCACTAATTTTTCAGGGAAAACGTTTTCCAACGTTTACCAAGGTACAAGCGATTGATACACAAAAGTTAGAAAACGTTTTTTCACCATAGTGGTGGGAAAACGTTTTCCAACTTTTTTGACAATATATTTTTTTTTTAGCAATTGGAACACATTCCAAAGTCAATGGTAAAAAAATTTATCCATTTAATTGACAATTTGCATAAAAAACAAAGCCAAACGAAAAATTTGTCAGGTGAAAAATTATATCAATTAAATACCATTAATTACAATTCCCTGTAAAACGTTTTCTAGGCAATTCAATTTCCTGCCATTCATTTTCTTTCCACCCGTTTTTCATCCTTGCAATCAAACAGGCCCTTAGTGTAATTAGGTCTGATTACTTCTTTTTGGTAGCTTCAAAATAAAAACTGAAATAAACTATAAAATTTATAATTTATTAGGATCGTGGTCCATTTAATTAAATTCATTTGGAGTTCAATATGCCAAATTAGGAGCTATGTACAGGGGATAGAGACATGTGCCATGCGTGTGGTAATTCCTAAACACCAATTTATTTATTTTAACAAAATAATTATATTTTAATTAATACAAAGAAAAAAAATCAAATTCGAAATTTGATTTATGTTATTTTCTAACATTATTTATCTCGTAATATCCAACTAAGAGAGATTCAGCACTAGTAAAAAATTTCCCCCATTGCTTTATCACAGAGACATGTCTTTAAACCCGGCCCTTGCATTATCCTACTAAGTGTATTAGTGTTAGTCTTGACTATAGGAGGGGTAAGTGTATTTTTTTTTTTTCAAAAAAAAATAAAAATAAATAAATAATGTTTATTCTTCGAAGTGTAATTTTTTTTTTAAATATATTCATGACTTCTTCTTTTTTCCTTTCTTCTCTTTGCCTTTTTTTAGTTTGTCGCGTGATCTTTCGGTTTTTATTTGTTTTCTTTTCTTGTTTAGCCCATGTTCGATGGTCATTATTGAGAAAAAATGATGTTTTAAATAATAATTTTTTGAAGAATGTGTGATTAAAAAATAGGAATTTTTTTGAATTTAAGTGTTAAATATTTTACTGTTTGAATATAGTATACAATTATATAGTAACTTTTTCAGACTATTATATAGTATACAATTTTATAATCATATTTTCTTTATCTATAAATTGTACTTTTATAGTAACTCGATGTTTTTATCTTCTTTGGATAGATTAAGATATGTAGAGCCACGATATTAGCTTTCATCTAAAAAGAATTAAGGTGCGTTTGATAGAGCATTGTTTTTTCTGAAAGTTGGAATTTGAATTTCAACTTTCACTTTTGACTTGTTTAATTGGCCAAATTTTTCATAAAAAATGTTTTTCAACTTATGAAATTTTCTTTGATTTCAAGGAATTCATTTTCCCACCACTTTGGTGGGAATTGAAATTTCACCTTTTCATTTTAATTTTTTTTTATTAGCAATAGAAACAAATTTTAAAATGAAGTGTAAAAAAAATTATCCATTTAATTGACAAATTTCATGTAAAACAAAGCCAAACGAATTTTTTAATTTTTTTTGGCAACCTAAACAAATTTTATCTCCAATGATAAGAAAATTTATTCTTTTAATTGACAATTTTCATGAAATATAAAGTCAAACGGATATCAAAAATATTATATTTTTCAGGTAAAAAATTATACCAATCAAATACTTTTAATTACAATTCACCGAAAAACAAAGGAGGATTTGCTTAAAAAGCCTAGTCAACAATGATTCTTGATAAAATAGCCTACATTTAATAATATTTGTTATTTTACTCTATTTTATCATGTATTGAAGTTTTAAATACCCTTCTTGTGAAATGTCTAAAATGTCCAATTTGAAATCAAAATTTTCCAAATTCTCCAAACATATATCCTACTTGCATTCTCATTTTTCATACCCAATTTAAAATTAACAGCAAAACGGCATGCTACTTTTTTAATGACTGTATGTCATTTTAACTAATTTCGTGTTTATTTCACTTTATTCACTCTTATCCACATTAACATTAAATAAAAAAAAATTATCCAATTTTAACTACATTTCGATGTTACAGTCGACACATTTATCCAATTGACAATAAAGAAAAATGTTATGCCTTGTCTTGCATGCATTTTCGAGTGAAATAGATACATTGTGACCCAAAACGGTATCTGGTCATTTTAAACATGTGAGTGACGTTTCTACTCATTTCGTGTTCGTTTCGGTGCGTTCAAGCCCGTAATCATTTGAAAGTTGAAGGATGGAAGTTTTAACTACACTTTGACGTTACGGTTGACACATTTATCCAATTGACAATAAAGAAAACGTTATGCCTTGTCTCGCATGCGTTTTTGAGTGAAATAGATACCCCGTGACCCAAAACGGCATATGGTCATTGTAAATGTGTGGGTGACGTTTCTACTCATTCCGTGTTCGTTTCTGTGAGTTCAAACCCATAATCACTTGAAAGTTGAAGGATGAAAGTTTTAACTACATTTCGATGTTACGGTCGACACATTTATCCAGTTGACAATAAAGAAAAATGTTATGTCTTGTGTCGTATGCGTTTTTTAATGAAATAGATACTTCATGACCCAAAACGGCATCAAGTCGTTTTAAACCTGCGGGTAACATTTAGGGTATAGGGTTTAGGATATATGGTTGCCATTTAGAGTTTATTTTACTAGTTTTGCTCATTGAACCCAGACAAATTATCTATGATGTTTCAATATTTGTTTTGCGTTGAAGTTTAGACCCCGTGACTCAAACGGCATATTGTCGTTTTAAATGTATAACTGCCGTTTTTTTAAAATTGGGTGAAAAACCTATAGTTAGTCAATAATAGAACTTAACCCATGTTGTCGTTCAATGTGTACATTATACATTCGATTGGAAATTACACAATATTTAACTACAAAGGAAAACGTAAGTAGCAAGCATGATATCCAAAATATAGCACGTGTAATTGTTCATTGTTGTCGTTTTACATGTAGGGTTTAGAAAACAAAAACGGCATGTTGTTATTTTACACGTAGGGGTGCCATTTAGAGGGTAGAGTATGCAAAAACATAACATGTGTAAATGTACAAGTGAAATCAAGACCCTGTTAGTAACAATGCCAAGCACTCGGCCATCGAAGGCGAAATATATTCCACCAAAATACACTATCATAGAATCATAAATATGCTAGTCAAACTGTAAATATAAATGACAATTCTTACTGATATGCTTAATGTTTCAATCAACTTCTGTATCCCCAAGACTAGAATTTGAGGTGACAGAATACTATTAAGAATAGCAACAACAGCATAGATAAGATAAGATGAAGCAAAATAGTTCTAAAGCAACACCTACAAGTTATTCTTGTTTAAACTTTGAACGAGCTACTACTGAAGCACCTAGCACCGAATTAAACCAAAAATAAATGTTACAAGAAAGAAAGAGAGATTTAGAAACAGCTGTATTACTAGTTTCAACATAAATTTGTCAAATTTAAAAAAATTGGTAAATACCTATCTGCAAATCCACAAACCAGTGAACAAGTTTACCAATAAAATGTTGTGTGAAATGAAAATTGTGATTCGAGTCGTTTGATGGTACATCATTGATCAGACATGAGTCACAAGCAAAGCAAAGCAAATAATTTCCTTATATCTTTATCTTAGCATGTGAGTTGTTTACACCTTTAATTTGTAAAACCAATGAAACAACGAGGCACTCTTAGCATTCCTTCTATGGACCTCGAACACATTTAGACATCAGAATATGCCAAGTGCAAGAGATAACTGCCAACTACTTACTAAATGCATACTCCTGTAGTAGTAAATTCTCAAATAAGGGAACACAATAGAGAAAAATGACCATGTAGAGGCTCTCAAATCAAAAGCCAAAATTAGCATGGAACTTATTTTTAGGAAATTAAGCTAAAACTTGTGCCATCAAATACGAACCCTTAAAAGGGCCTAGTGAACGAATGAATCAAATTTTCAAAATGCTTGTGTTTCATTACAACTAATTAAAATTTAATTCCACAGAGCCAAGTGAACAAGCCAAATGGAACAAGTAGTGAAACATACATTATAGAGTTGCTCAGTAATAGCAGCGCCAACAACTCCAGTGTAAAAGATAAATACATAAATAGTGACAAGAGGGATGAAGGATTTTGGTAATCTGTATGACTGAATCATGTCTCAAATATTGGCATATTTCTTTTAGAGATACATTGCCATTTCACACCACCCATAACTCTTCTTTACGAATTCTAAGTTGCAACCCGTTTATTATCAATTCGAGTAACCTAATAGAAATAGTAACAAAGAAAAAGGAGTAACAAAGTTCCACCAATATCTTGGGCATTTCAACAAACAAGTCATAGCCACCTTCAATATAATTTCCCCGTATTACAATATACTAACTCAAAATGCAATAAATTTCTCAGAGCATTATATTGTGATCAGAAGAATGAACAAGAAAGTGCACGGAAAATTAACTGTTCGTCGATGCAAGTGATTATCGTAACGGAGAAATTGGTTATTTGAATGGGCTGTTCGCAATGGTGATTGTTCGCGTCGGAGCTGCTCGAGGTGGTGGTAGTGTTCAAAATGAAAGAACAATTACACACTACCTCATTTCATTTAGATGAAGAAGATACATAAGTAAAGCATAGGCATTTAAAATGGAAAGAAATGATGGTGAGTTGGAAGGGTTTCTAAGTTTGTGAGAGAGGAGATGGATTTGGGAAAGGAAATGGGAAAAAATTTCTGTGTTGAATGAATGAGGGTAATTTAGGTATTTTGTTAATTTTAATTTAAAACTTCTTTTTCAGTCAAATGCTAAATTTGCAAAGGGTATTATGGGAGAGGCTATTTGACCCAATTTTCACTAAAACAAATTCTAGGCAATTCAATTATCTGTAATTCATTTTTTTCACCCAAATTTCATCTTTATATCAAATAGACCCTAAAATGTTGAGTATCATGTATTAATTATTTCTTATACATATAATTCATGGTATTTTTCTTGTCAAGTTCTTTATTATTTCAATATTCTATATATTTTTAATGAATAATATTATCTTAGTAGACTCTCATTCTTATTATTTTTGTGAAGTTTGTCTATCTAAGTGGAAATATTTGACCAGGTTCCATTGTTCCTTAACTAATATAAAGTTTGATCTTGTATTGATTTTGAATTTTGGATTCTTTAATATGTTTACCAGTAATTGTTCGAACGTGATGAAAAAAAAAAAAAAGGAAAATTGCAGTGGGAGTTATGAATTTTTGACATTATAGATTTTGAATTCTTGTTTGACAATATATTATTTGCTATTAATATAGTAAACAAAATATTGCAATTGAGGACATTTCTATTGATGCTACTATTAGTTACTTAAAATCACTTCTTTTGTTTTTTTGAAACATATATAGAAACTAGATTTGAATCTTAAAATATTACTGGTAAAGAAACTGCAGCTCAAATAAAAGTTGAATCTACATTTCGCGAAAAAATATTATTCATAGGGAGAAGTTGAGATAACAAATTTAGCTGAAAAATCTTTTAAAGTTGACTATTTTTATATATAATTGATAAAATTCTTTCTTTCTTTACTTAATTTAATGTTTAATTAATTTTAAAAATATGAAAATACTTTACAACATGATCCACTTCCAACTACGGTGAAAGTTCAATAACCTCTCGTGTAATTAATCCCTCTTACAGATCTATCCCTACGGGACTTGTAGTAATTACGCACTGAGCCCACAGTGGGCTGCGAAAGTCGGATCCTTACATGCCCAACTTGGACCATATGACCCAGTAACTAGTGGGCCCCCATGTCTTTATGTTGTCTGTATGAAAATTACAGTAAATGAAAGGAAAAAATTCATAACCCAAGTGTATAGTTTACATCAATTCACAAGTCAAGTATATAGTTTAAAATTTTAAAATTCAGGTATTTATATAATTAATTAAATATATTTATAAATTAAATATAATAAAGTTACAGTTATACAATTAATGGTCATAAATATATAATTAAGATCATAATTTATTTATTGATCACATATTATCAAATTAATTAGTCACAGATCCGGGCGTCGACACTGGAATTGTGTGAAGCAGTAGCTGTTCACAGCGAGGATCTTTGCTGTGGTCTTCAACGATGGAGGCTATGTGTGACGAAGAAGATAGATAGACAGAAAGAGAGAGGATGAGAAGAAGAGGGGAGGAGCGGCGGTAGATAGAGAGATTGAGAAGAGAGTAGATGGAGAGAGGGAAAAGAGAGGGGAAATGTTGTTTAGGATTTAGGAATTAAAATATTAAATTGGAACCTTGTTTTTTTATTAAATATACTCCATACCTGATTTTTGCACTGTAAATTTAAAATGCCCGGAACCTTGTAATTTCCTCTAAATGAAAATGGTTTTTAACTTTTGTTTATTCAAACACTTTATTCAAAGAAGTAATACCAATGTTTGAAAAACCGGCCCGGCCCGGCCGGTTCAACCGGGAAAAACGGGAACCGGACCCAAAGCCGGGCCAATTATGTCCGATTAACCGAACATATCGTAAACCGGTAAAAAATCATTAAAAAACACGGTTGAACCGCTAACCGGTGAACCGTTCCCGGTTTTTCCCGGTTCTCTACTTTTTTTTATTATATTAGTTTAAAGTATTATAACTTGGTTTTTGGGTCCAATTAAAGTAAAAGGTCCCTAACATCCAACACGTGAACTTCCTGCTATTTTATAGAGGCACATCCCTTCAACCTTTAGTACAACTTCCGATGTGGGATTGCTGTTATACTTATATGCCTTTAAAAAAAAAAAAAAAGATTCCAAATGCTTGTTGGCTTTTATATTTTAAATTTGATTTTGGGCCAAATAAATTAAATAGAAATTTTTACTTCAATTTTTTTATTTATCTAATTTTCAATTTTTTTGTATACTTTAAAAAAAAAAAAAAAAACTGGGTGGCTCCCGGTTCGACCCTTCGACCCTTGACCCTTACTATTTTCCGGGTCGATGACCGGGTCGATTTTTAAAACATTGAGTAATACGTAATCAAAGGGACAAATTTGTATTGAAGTTTTAGCTTCGTCACAATCCTAGAAATATATGCAAAAGCAACCCCATAACATATTCTCTTATTCTTGGACAAAAAGGTGGTGACTATTCTCTAATAGCATTACCTGAACCCCGTATCGAGTCACATATTATTTAAATTAAATTAAATGTTGAAACGAATTTTTGTGCAATGTCTCTTTATGACCAAGCTCAAGGTCGACTTGATTGACAATATCTCAAATCACCTTTCGCATTCCGTTCAAGTGCAGACGGAGTCAAAATCTATTTAATCTCATCTGTTTTGGTTGACGAAGCTGGCTTCGGATTTTTCATGTTGACCTTCTTATTTTTGAATTGTCCAGCCAATAAAGTCAATGATAAAATTAATTCGAATTGTCAACTTTATATTTTTTAATTTCCAACACTATTAAGCTTGACCAGCCTTGTAGATTAACAAAAATTTATTATAAATCATAGTTTTATTTTCTGATCTCTATATAAGGAGCGCAGAAGTTGACAACTAGCCAGAATAAAATAGTTTTATATTTTGTTTGTGAGAGAGAGAGAGAGAGAGAGAGAGAGAGAGAGAGATGGAAGGGAACATTTCTTTGAATGTGAAAATTTTCATCTCCATAATTCTTGTTTTGTAGTAGGTCTGTTCATGCGCCTATACAGTGTTCTTGTAATAAAACCTAAGAGAATACGTGAAATGCTGAGAAAACAAGGGATAAATGGACCACCACCAAAAATTTTGCTTGGTAATAACTTGGAAATCAAGAAATCTCGAAATGCTTGCGAGAAGACTCCGATTAATCATCCTCATCCTCCTGTCTCCCATGACAGTGCAGCCGTTTTTCCATTTTTCCAGCAATGGAGAAAACAATATGGTATAAATATCTTTATTTTTCTTTGCACTTCTTATTCAGTTTGTTCTTAGATGACATTTTTTTACAGGTCAGCTATTTGTGTTTTCTCTTGGTAATATGCAAATAATATACGTAAACGACCCTAATTTGGTGAAAGAAATAACTACGTGCACGTCATTGGACTTGGGGAGGCCGAAGTATCAACAGAAAGAGCTCGGCCCTTTACTCGGCCAAGGCATCTTAACTTCCAATGGCGCCATTTGGGCACGGCAGAGGAAAATTATGGCTCCTGAGTTATTCATGGACAAGGTTAAGGTAAATTATTAATCTGTCAATAACTTTTCTCCAGGTTTCTTAATTTTATTCTGCATAAGTTAGCGTGAAGTTTTCGCTGACATATATTTTCACATCGGCTCATATATTACTATAACAGTAAAACAAAGTTTGGAATCGACTATATGAATCCGGTTTAATAGAATTGATCTCATGCCCTCAATAGGTACAATAAAAACTTCACACTACTATGTGACATAGAGAACCGTACGTAAGTATGGTTCTCTAAATATACAACAATTGCATAGAATCATAAGTAAGATTCTCCTGCCACATCAACAGTGGGAAATTTTTATCATGTCCACATATCTGTCCTATTTTAATAACAGAATTGCATGTATTAACAAAAGAAAAATTGCTGGTGTAGGGAATGATGAACATAATTACAGAATCTGCTGTGTCCCTCATAAAATCATGGAAACATGAGCTTTCAACTGGAAGTGGAATTGGAGAAATTGTGGTTGATGAATATATGAAAAGATTTTCAGGTGACATAATATCGAGAGCTTGTTTTGGTAGTAGTTATTCCAAAGGACAAGAGATATTTTCCAAATTTGGAGCTCTCCAAATGGTTATGTCCAAAAAAAAATTGTCTATTGGAATTCCAAGTTTAAGGTATGTAATGAATATTCTCTGTTACGGGCAATCCCAAATGGCCCCACACACATCACGTGGCCGAATCCACAGTCTGCCGTCTATCTGAACCCGCTATGTTGAATTGGTAAGGACGAACCCACAGTATCGAACCGTTATTGATGAATCCCTCGTGGCCGAACTCTTATGCGGTACCGAACTCATGCCACATGAACAGTAGGCAGTATGGTCCTCCTATAGAAGATCTCGTGGGAGAGATCTTCTGACAAGTGAATGATGTGACAACACGCTGCAATTACAGCTGCACTAATCCCGCGTGTCAGAGTTCAAACATAGGAGATCAGAGCATTAAATGGATTGATGCCTATGACAAGAGGCCCAGCCGTTAGGATGAGGCCACGTGTCTCTTCATCCAATGGTTCTTACTCACCCTCTTTTACTATAAAAGCTCACACATTGTGTCATTGGAAGGTAATGCAAAATTGGATTCTCAATACTAAGCAATTTTCTCTACATTTTACGTTCTATTTATCTCTCTAAGGCCGACCCCCTTATATATTTTGGAGGCTCACGTTGCAACTTTCCCACACCTATATATTTCCACTCCAACTGACTTGATCGTCGGAGTGCGCACGGCCGGCTCCCCCCCTCTTTGGAGAAGGACACGTGCAACTGACGGTTTGTCCTAGTGTGCAGGAACAAAGGCTGAACCGGACATGAGAGGCCCTGGGATCTGTTGACAGCTCATAGGTGCAATTTTTGAGGTCAACAGATTGACGCCGTCTGTGGGAAACCACACATTATAACCACGAACACCCTAGTGGTAGAAGCCAATCGAAAGGAAGCAAAAACCTAACCTCGAAGAAAGGTTGAGGTTTCTTAAAAAGGAACGAAGGAAAAAGCCCCTCCCATTGGGTTTTGCCGCCAGTTTAGAACTTGCCGTTGTGATGATTTCCAGAATTACGGCTCTCATAGCCAAAGCCACCAACGGGGAGACTCCCGTGGCAGGAGCCGTCAACAGGAGGCCTCTGAAGAAGAGGTCCTTCGGACAAACGTTAACATGCGCAGACCCCATCACCTTCACAGACGGGGCGGTACAACAGCGCGCCTAGTTAGGGAGGTGGGAGAAATGGCAGCCAACATGAGAAACTTGACAGAACAAAATGCTGCCATGCAGCAACTGCATCTACAGATGCATGGGCAAGCTGGATACCAACCCCCCCATCATGAGGCTTATCAACAGGATGAAGAAGCCAGAATTTCTGCACAACATGCAAGGGAGCCGAGCCCCCTGGAAAGGGAAGTAGGCATGGATACATCTTCAGCTCACATCCACACCAACCTCGGCGGAGATCCCCTTCAAGGGGGGACTTCCCTCCTGAATACGCACGAGATCCGGAGCCAAGGAGGTCTGCCAGTGTATTTGACTGAATCAGTACATTCGAACCTAGAAATAGGCCCCAGCGACCTCCTCCAAATGTGAGGCGACAGGAGCAACAAGAGCCCCAGGAGGTTCGCCAGCCTAGGAATAGGCGGGAAAGAAGGGATGCTGCAAACCAGCAGAACTTGGCAGGAATCGCTCAACCGCCTCGGTATTAGGCAGAAGAGGGAGAATCCAGCAGCCATTGTAGATCTTTTGAACTTGATGATGATAATGACAGCTTGCCGTTCTCGCGTGAGTTAAGAAATGCACATGTCCCTAGCCATTTTGTGCCTCCAAAGATCCCAAAATATGAAGGTAAAGGGCACCCGGCTAAGCACCTCAACAACTACAAAACACACATGGCTCTAAGAGGAGCCTCGCCGGCGTTGAAATGCAGAGCATTCCACCTTACTCTCACAGGCTCTGCAGAAATATGGTACAGTCGCATACCTGCAGGAAGCATCAGAAGTTGGCCCGACCTCAAGAAGGCCTTCCTAAATCAGTATTTGTCTAGTAAAGAAGGAGAGGCCCCTATACAGATGCTTCAAGACATGAGGCAGCAGACGGGTGAGACATTGAAGAGCTATTTGGCTCGGTTCACTGATGAGATGACTTATTGCGAGCAGGTAACAGATAGGGAGGCCCTATCGGCACTCAGAGGCAGACTTAACATGAATACCCTTTTTTGGAGATATGTGCGAAACAGGAACCCCACTACTTATGATGCCCTTGTAGAAATGATGAGAAGCGAAATAGTCAATGAGGAGTTGATTGACCATCGCAATAGGACCTCTTTGGGACTGCCACCCACCCAAAGACAAAGGCGAGGTCCTATATCACACTTGGTAAACCAGCAATGGACCCAAACAGGGCAAACTGTGGGCCCTACATCAGGCCAAGCACTGGCCACCGCCATTCTAAATGCCTTACCCTCACTGGCATATGAGGAAGTGGGTCCCAGTGGAGACACGCAACCGAGCTCCTCAAGGGGGAGGGGCAGAGGAAGAGGCAACGGACCTAGGAATAGGCCCTATTGCACAAACCATAGAACTTTTGGTTACAACGACAGCAACTGCTTGACAAGGCCTCCAAGCCAAGGGCAAACGGGTCGAAACGAGGCTAGAGGTCCTGCGAGCCAAAATTTGAGGACTGCCAGCAGGGAAAGGAGAGATCCCGAACCCAGAGATGGGGAACAATGAAGGCAAAGAAGGGATCAATCGCCTCGGCAAAGGGACGACAGGCCTAGGGACCGTCCAAGGAGTTCACAGAGGCAAAGAGAGGCTCGTTCCAATGCAGAACTGGACCCCATCAGGGAAATAGATACTATAATTGGAGGGCCCTACATTAGGGGAGAGTCTAGGAACGCTCAGAGGAATTATGCCAGGGATGCCAAAGACTCCCCCATGACGAGTTATTCCGTCAACGGGTCCTACCGTGGAACTCACACCCTTCTACCAATCACTTTCACACAAGAGGATACGGCATTTATTCACTACCTCCATTGCGATGCTGTTCGCTGAAAAGTGTACCGCAAGCGCACGGATCATGAACAAGTAATATAGTGGACTTTTTGAGTCCGAATATCGATCCCACGAGGAATGTTACTTTGAAATTACGTACTCTAATCGATTTTGGTTCTAACAACGACAGACGCACAAACACAATTAATATTGAAATTAAAATATAAACTAATAACTAATAAACTAAACTAACAAACTAAAAAGATAGTTGAATCTTTGATTTGAAAGTGGTTGGAATTTATGATTTCACTTAACCTTTATTTCATTAACACCAATTCAATAACGTGCACGCAAATTACCAAAATACATAGTTAGACCCGATTCTTCAATTTTAAATTAATATCCTCTTTCGAGCGATATTAACCCTAATTAATTAAATTATACCACATATTTCTATGTCGATACAAAATTAACCAATCGCATTAATTTGCTGTGAAAATACTCAACGGGTCACATAGGGTAGATGTCTATTTCTAGATCATCTAAACGCGTATAGTCGGAACCATACAAACCTATGGTATCAATTATTTCGACCTAATCAGTACAACTATTTTTCAATAATTGCCCAAACCACCTAACCACAACATCTAATGATCAAGTAAATGAAGTGATTTTAAACTAATAATCAATACACCATTATTTTGATAACAAATGCATTTCTAACAATATATATCGATACTAATGAAAATAAAGTTAAGATTTAACATAAACTCCAACACACAACTTGCTTAACTCATTTTATAAATATAATAGCAAAGGAAATCATGTTTACATAACATTACAAACTTGATATTTAAATGAAGAAAAACAAGTTATAGATATACAACCCTTGTAGACTCAAGCCTTGAATTCCTCCATTTTAACCAAGCATTCCTTGTTGTTGATCACCTTGCTAATCACTTTTCATCCCCAAGATGAGCCAAACATCAAAGAAACAACTAACTAAAAGAAGAAAAGCAAAGAAAATAAAGAAAAGGAATGGAAAACTAGAGAGAAAACTAAACTAAACTAAACTATCTCTAACTCCTAATGCCTTGCAAATGAGAGAGATATGGGATATATCAATCCTATGTGAGACACACCAAAATATCTCCATTAAACAAGTCCCAAAATATTGCCAAAGTTGACCAAAAACGCGTGGAAAGAAAATAGACCGCCTTTCAAATTTTATCTCTATGCGACCGCATGGTTATATCCCATGCGGTTGCATGGAAGAAACAAAATATTATTTTGACGTCTCTGGCCAATCCATGCGGTAGCATGGTTATAATCCATGCGATCGCATGGATTTTTTCCTATTTGCAGCTCAGGTCCTTAAACGTTCCGTCCTTGCGCGTTTTCATCCCTCATCTTTGAATTAGTACAATTTGGTCCTCATACTTTGAACTTTCTTTCATTTAAGCCCCTACCAAATTGCAGTCAAAGCCCTCCATCTTTTGGTCAATTGCAAGTTAGTCCCCAACTTCACATTTTTGTGCAATTGAAGTCCTTTTTCACTCGTTTTGCCTCTGTTTCATTCCAATTCAGGGTTTTGGCCTATAAATACAAAAAGTAAATTATGAGTAGAAATATACTCAAATTTATCACAGTTAAATCCCAAAAAGTGTCTAATAAGTGTGCAAAAGCGCACTTATCAGATGCCTTGGTCGTAAGGGCTATAATAGCCAGAAATGGTCTGAATCGTATGCTTGTGGACAATGGGAGCTCAGTCAACATACTATTTGGCACCGCGTTTGATAAGATGTAGGTTGGCTTCAGTCCTACCCCAATGACAGCCCCATTATACGGGTTCACAGGCGATAGCATCATCCCCAGGGGCAGGATCACATTAACTGTAGAGATGGGAACGCCCCCTTTCACGGCCCACCACCGCATGGAGTTTTTGGTGGTGGACCACAGGTCAGCATATCATGGAGTATTGGGGCGACCCGCGTTAAACGAGTTAGGGGCTGTAACATCCATCCACCACCTGTGTATGAAGTTCCCCACTGACAGGGGTATTGCTACCCTACGAGGCGACCAGATGGGTTCGAGAAAGTGCTACCTAAACTCCCTGCGAAAATTCGAACCCCGCAGCACAAACATGATATATTTGGATGCCGAAATGCTCGACGCCCCTGCAGAAGGGTCAGCCCCTGAAGAAGGGGAAGACGTCGAAATGATAAGCGCTATCACAGATGAAATCGCCCCTGTACAAGGCAGTGCGGATACTGTTTTGGATCCAAGGATTACAGAGTCCAACTCTCAAGCTGCCCCAGTCGAAGAGATGAAACCTTTCCAGGTAGATCCTAATGACCTCACCAGGGTCCTGCAAGTGGGGAAAGAGTTGGGGAATGAACGGAAGCGGCTATTGAAGAACTTCCTCCTCGCAAACTTGGACGTTTTTGCATGGAAACATGGAGATATGGTGGGCATCGATCCAAAGGTCAGCTGCCACCACCTCAACATCGACCCAAAGTTCACCTCGCACCGACAAAAGAGGAGGACGTTGAACCCAGAAAGGTATGAAGCCCTAAAGGAAGAGGTTCATAAGCTGGTAAGCAATGGGTTCATCCGTGAGGCCACCTACCCGAAGTGGGTATCGAACCCAGTATTGGTGAAGAAGCACAATGGCAAATGGAGGGTCTGCATAGACTTCTCCAACCTGAATCAGGCTTGTCCAAAGGACAGTTTCCCACTCCCAAGGATTGACCAACTTGTGGATGCCACCGCAGGACACAAACTACTGAGCTTCATGGACGCCTATTCTGGATACAATCAGATTCCCATGTACCCACCAGACGAAGAAAACACATCATTCATTACGGATAGGGGACTTTATTGCTACCGGGTGATGCCGTTTGGCTTGAAAAACGCAAGGGCCACATACCAAAGGTTAGTGAACCGCATGTTTGCGAATCTTCTCGGCAAAACAATGGAAGTTTATGTGGACGACATGTTGGTGAAAAGCCTCGAAACTGAAGATCATATTAAGCATCTTACCGAAGCCTTCGAAGTTTTGAGAAAATTTCAAATGAAACTGAACCCCCTGAAATGCGCCTTTGGTGTAGCCTCCGGAAAGTTCTTGGGCTATATGGTAAATCAAAGAGGGATCGAGGCTAATTCGGATAAGATTAAAGCCTTGCTAGATATGAGGTCCCCCCACAAACCAAAGGAAGTGCAAAGCCTTACAGGCCGGCTTGCTGCTTTAAACCGGTTCATCTCGAAGGCGACGGACAAGTGCCTTCCTTTCTTCAAAGTCCTAAAAGGAGGAAAGAAGTTCCAGTGGAATGAGGAGTGCGAAGCGGCTTTACAAGGGCTGAAGAAGCACCTTGGGCAAGCCCCCTCCTCTCAAAGCTCAAAGATGGAGAAGCCCTATCATTATACTTAGCCGTATCAGCTGATGCTGTGAGTTCGGCTCTTGTGAGGGAAGAGGAAGGTACCCAATTACCTGTCTACTATGTAAGCAAGGCTTTCACCTCTGCAGAATCTCGATATTCAGACATGGAAAAGCTCACCTTTTCGCTTATGACCGCCTGCAGAAAGTTGAGGCCTTACTTTCAGGCCCATAGCATCCATGTGTTGACAACTCTCCCCCCTCAAGCAAATCTTGCAAACGCTGGACGTCTCTGGAAGGCTAATGAAATGGTCCATCGAGCTGAGTGAGTTCGACATCTCATACAAACCGAGGGCCTCGATGAAAGGACAGGCACTGGCAGATTTTATAGTCGAATTTTCTGGACTCCAAGTCGATACAGAAATTGAAGAAGCAGAACCCCCAACTTGGAGTCTTTTCGCTGACGGTTCTTCCGGTGAGACCGATTCGGGCGCAGGGGTTATTCTGTTGAGTCCGGAGGGACACAGGCTTTGCTGTGCTATTAGGTTCGGATTCAAGGCTTCGAACAATGCTGCAGAATATGAAGCCCTTCTGGCGGGCTTAAAATTATCAAGGGAGATGCAGATAAGGAGGTTAACCGCCAGTAGTGACTCGCAGCTAGTGGTTAGCCAAGTGAGAGGGGATTATACGGCAAAGGACAAAAATATGGCTTCTTACCTGAAGAAGGTTAAAGAGCTCGTTATCCACTTTGAAAAATTTGACCTGGTGCAAATTCCAAGGTCCGAAAATACGCATGCGGACGCCTTATCCAAGCTGGCTAGCAGTAAGGATTTTGAACTCCTTAAGATGGTGCCAATTGAGCACCTCACTCAACCATCCATAGCCAAAGGCGAAGAGGTCATGTGGATAGAGGGGACCTCTCTTTGGATGCAGCCAATCGTCGCCTTCCTAAAGGATCAAACCCTCCCTGAAGACAAAGAGGAAGCCCAGAAGCTAAGGCGTCGAGCCGCATATTACGTGCTCCAGGACGAAGTGTTGTATAAACGGGGATTTTCGATGCCACTTTTGAGATGCATCGGGGGCGATGAGGCCAACTAAGTTCTGAGGGAAGTCCATGAAGGGATCTGCGAAAATCGTATCGCCGGTCCGGCCCTAGCCTATAAGATACTCAGACAAGGGTACTACTGGCCAACGCTGAAAAAAGATGCCATCCAGTTCGTCCGCGCATATGACAAGTGTCAACGCTTCTCCTCCATTCAACGTCAACCATCTCAAGAGTTAACTGCTGTATCTAGCCCGTGGCCCTTCGCCAAATGGGGCATCGACCTGATAGGTCCGCTCCCTAAATGAAAGGGAGGTGCTTCACATGCAATTGTGGCTATAGACTATTTCACTAAATGGGTGGAGGCCGAACCCCTGACAAATATCATCGAAGCGAACACTTCGAAATTTGTATGGAAGAACATCATATGTCGGTTCGGAATTCCCCACTCACTTGTGTCGGACAATGGAAGGTAGTTCGACAATAAGAAAGTCAGGGAGATGTGCGAGGAGTTCGGAATCAGGAAACATTTTTCTTCTCCACACCACCCCCAAGAAAATGGCCAGGTAGAGGCTGTAAACAAAACAAACAAGCAGATTCTGAAAAAGAAGCTTGATGCATCGAAGGGGGCGTGGGTGCTTCCCCATGTGTTATGGGCGATACGCACCACCAGCAAGACTGCGACGGGTGAAACCTTCTTCTCCATGGCATATGGTGCAGAAGCGATGAGCCCCGTTGAGGTAGGTTTGCTATCGCCTCGTCGCTTACAGTTCAATGAGATTTCCAACGAGGAAATCAGACGATGCGAGCTAGACTTTCTTGGGGAAAGAAGGGACGCCTCACAAGTTAGGCTCGCCACTTATCAAAGGAAAATGACGAAGTATTATAACAAAAAGGTGAAAAAGCGATCTTTCAGGAGAGGCGACCTCGTGTTGAGAAGAGTTTTTCTGAACTCTAAAGAACCCGGCGTCGGAACCCTAGGCCCAAATTGGGAAGGCCCCAACCGCATAACCGAGGAAATCAGGCCAGGGACTTTCAGGATCGAAACTCTAGATGGGAAGTTGCAGCCCCACCCTTGGAATGTTGAGCACCTGAGGGTCTACTATCAGTAATTTTCTTTTCTTCACTACCCAGTTATCGAGGCATATGTTCGTAGCCTCCTCTATTATGTGTTTACTTTCTCATATATGGAATGGAGCTCTGCCGTTATGATTGTTTCAACTGCTTCCGACTCTTTTAGACGAACCGTTTCATTTTGTAGCATCTTCTATTTAACGAAGTCTGGCATCCTACAAATCCCAAGTAAAAACGGTTCGGCACGGCTTGAATGTTGTCAACCACACACGGTATTCATCAAGCCTTATTTAAATTGGTTAATAAACAATTTACTAGATGAGCTTTTAGACAATCCGTTTCACTTTGTAGCATCTTCTATTTTAAGAAGTCCGGCACCCTACAAATCCCAAGTAAAAACGGTTCGGCACGGTTTGAGTGTTGTCAACCACACACGGTATTCATCAAGCCTTATTTAAATTGGTTAATAAACAATTTACTGGATGAGCTATTAGACGAACCGTTTCATTTTGTAGCATCTTCTATTTTAAGAAGTCCGGCACCCTACAAATCCCAAGTAAAAACGGTTCGGCACGGCTTGAGTGTTGTCAACCATACACGGTATTCATCAAGCCTTATTTAAATTGGTTAATAAACAATTTACTGAATGAGCTTTTAGACGAACCGTTTCACTTTGTAGCATCTTCTATTTTAAGAAGTCCGGCACCCTACAAATCCCAAGTAAAAACGATTCGGCACGGTTTGAGTACTGTCAACCACACACGGTATTTATCGAGCCTTATTTAAATTGGTTAATAAACAATTTACTGGATGAACTATTAGACGAACCGTTTCATTTTGTAGCATCTTCTATTTTAAGAAGTCCGGCACCCTACAAATCTCAAGTACAAACGGTTCGACACGGCTTGAGTGTCGTCAACCACACACGGTATTCATCAAGCCTTATTTAAATTGGTTAATAAACAATTTACTGGATGAGCTTTTAGACGAACCGTTTCACTTTGTAGCACCTTCTATTTAACGAAGTAAAAACAACGGTTCGGCATGGATCATTAATATTACAAGTCAAGTCATCTGAGCTATTACCATGGCGAACCCATGCGACTTCTTTAATAACTTATCTAAGTTGTTACCTATCATCAGTTCGAACGCTACTCAACGAGGCCATACATGGCGAAAGACAAATCAGTCCAACAAAAGGAAGGAAGAAACAAAGAATGGCTCCCTTAGAAAATAAAAAATCCGGTTAAATACAATTACTTTACTTCAAAAAAAAAAACAAAAACGCAAAACAACCAAAACTACTTTCCGCCTTCTACAACCTCCTCCACCTCTTCAGCTACTTCATCAGTAGGAGTGGAGGGTTCGGCCGGAATGAACTCCTCCCTCACTGCAGTAAGGTCCACCTCTGGGTGAAGTTCTGCAACCCTTGCAAGAACTTCACTATAGGCAACATTCCTCCAGTATAAACCAAGGCCATCATACTCTGCAGTTTCATGAAAGTGGGCAACATAATTGTTCACTGCAGCATCTCCCGCCTCAACCAACTGCTGTTTCAAACTGGCGACCTCAACAGTCAGGTCGGTCACTTGGGCCCTCAGAGCCGTCCTATCTTCGTTGGCCACCTCCAGTGCAGTCAAAGCAATCTTTTGCAAATTATCCGAGTTCTCCACTCACTTCGTTAATGCATTCACTTCAGACTTGCACAGGTGAACCTCCTCTTTAAGTTCAGCATTTTCCGAGGAAACCTGCCCAACCTTGGCCTCCAACTCCTCCTGCTTGGCCCTGAAGGCTTCAATGACCTCATCTGTCGTCGAGGCCTCTGCCTTCAATTTTGCAGCTTCCAATTCAGCAGTGGCAGTCCTCTCCTCAAGCTGACGGTTCCGGTCCTGCAGCCTCTTCATATCCATTTGAGCATTAAATATGAAGCCTTGGGACCGAGCCTGCATTGCCAGTCCAGCCTCCAACATGTCAGTAAATTCACAAGTCTCAGCATAGGATGTATACTTGTCAGTCCAATACATATAATTGATCTTAGCTGCTGCTTGGGCTTCGGCCGGCAGCATCTCCAACGCCTCGGGGGCAATCTCATCAGTTCGGCCATCGAGAAAATCTCGAGCCTTAAACTCAGTAGGGCCCTCCATCCTAGTTTGACGCCCCCGTTTCTTTCTAACCAACCCAGCCTCCTCCTCATTGCCTTCATCAATGTCAATTACAAGCAAAGAGTTCAACGGCTTCACATTGATGGGCTCCCGCAAGGACTCCTCTATTGACGTTTATCGTGAAGGAGGAGGAGGACCCTTGTTCTTCGTCAGAACCAGCCGCCTTTTCTTGGGCACCCCCCCAGTAGAGGGTTCGGCTTTGTCTTTCCCTTTAGCCTCCACTTTCTTTTCTGGAGGGGGAGGCGAATGAGCCTTCGACAACCGGCTCAGTTCTTCCCTCTGGTTCTTGTAAGTTGCTGAACCCATACTCAGAGGCTTCTTGTTCTTCGCCTCGGCAAGACGGCGCATGTGAAACATGTCCGGTTTCACATACTCCTTGTTCAAATGTTGTTCTGCAACCGAACCAAATGCAAGTTAGCAAAAACAGCACATAAAAGGCCTCGGAAAAAAGGATAGTTTCGCAACTTACCACGGGTCGACATCAGTAAATGTGTCACGAATGGGTCTCGTTTGGCTATGACATTCTTGAAGTCCCTCTTCTCCGAAGGCAGTTTGTATATGGCCCTCACAACAGCCCACTCGCAAGGTTCAAGCTCGAACCGATCTGCAGGAACTAAAAAAATTTTGGACGGACTACACTCACTATACTCATGGTAATGGGTCGGCACGGTTATCTCTAGGACTGCATCCCCCTCCACTGTCTGCTAGCGACCCCTTATCTAGAACCAAGAGGACTTCCAGTTCTTTATTGAAGAAGGAGTACCCCAGATGAATGGGGTGTACGAACCCCAGGGGTTAATACAATACCACCCCCTGCACGAATCGCCCCCACTCGAGGCTCGGGGCTGAAAAAGAGTTTGAAAAACGTGGGGAGGCATATCCTCGCCAAGAGTGACCTCCTTCCACAAAAGGAAGGCCCCTGCCAGTTGGCTCCATGCATTCGGTACGAGTTGGGTCGGAGCCAAGTTGTACTGCCTAAGCAAATATCGAAAAAAAGGGTGCAGGGGCAACCTCAACCCCCCCGCCAAGATGGCTTCACTCACGGCCACACACCCCTCTCTAGGGTAACAGGCCCGCTCATCAGGGGTCGGTACAAACATTTCTATGTTTTCAGGGATCCTATACCTCTCCCTATATGTTTCCAGCTCACTGGCCTCTACATTAGAAGCCCATTCAGATGCCCTCCACCTCATCCTACAATTTACAGGCCCCTCCGGCATCATCGCGACACTATGGGGTCCCCCCATCGCGTCCATTATTCTAGCAGTAGGAATGGTTGGCGACAGGCCAACGTCAGCATATAAAGAGGCAGTCTCCTCATCCCCCAAAGAACCCCCAACGCCCCTATTTCCTGAAGACGATGCCATTGTTTTCACTTTGTGTCGAAAGAAAGAAGAAATCTAAGCAGTCAACTACACCTAACACTTACGATTGAAGAAGCTAAGAGAGGAGCCAGTGCTTGCAAAGAAGAGCAACAACTGGATGGAGGATCGCGAAGGCAGAAAGGAAGAAGTTAGAATACTTAGAAAATTTTCTCGCAAACAGGAAAACCAGAGAGTGAGGAAGAAACGCCCTTTTATATGAAACAGAATCTCATCCCAGCCGCTGGATTAGCCCTGGCTTTAATCCAAGCCTTACAGCTGTCCCTGCATCAGAGATGTTGAAATGAAAAGGCGCTATCACCATTTTTGAATCAAAGGCCATGATCAGCGCGTGCAACGCACGCACAAAGGACTCGAGTCAATATACCAGCTGTCCCCAGTAATCATTATCATGCATTAAATGTTTGCGTAATACGAAAAAGTTAACTGCCCTCGCTGTAATTACTTTAGCACCTTGGGAACCAGCGTCAACGTCAAAATCATATAGGCTCGCCTTCATGGCTTCGCCTCTTCTACAACAGGCTAGCCTTCATGGCTTCGCCTCGTCAACAACAGGCTCGCCTTCATGGCTTCGCCTCTTCAACAACAGGCTCGCCTTCATGACTTCGTCTCTTCAACAACAGGCTCGCCTTCATGGCTTCGCCTCTTCAACAACAGGCTCGCCTTCATGACTTCGCCTCTTCAACAACAGGCTCGCCTTCATGGCTTCGCCTCTTCTACAACAGGCTCGCCTTCATGGTTTCGCCTCGTCAACAACAGGCTCGCCTTCATGACTTCGCCTCTCCAGCAAGAGACATGGCTTCTAAGTACACCACGGTCAGGCCTTCAAGTCCACGCACTATATAAATAATCATACATGGACTTCGGGGACTAGTTGTTACGGCCACCTTTCTTTTCTTTCTTTACTTCAAAGTCCACGCACTATATAAATAATCATACATGGACTTCGGGGACTAGTTGTTATGGGCAATCCCAAATGGCCCCACACACACCACGTAGCCGAACCCACAGTCTGCCGTCTATCCGAACCCGTCATGTCGAACTGGTAAGGACGAACCCACAGTATCGAACCGTTATTGATGAACCCCTCGTGGCCGAACTCTTATGCGGTACCGAACTCATGCCACATGAACAGTAGACAGTATGGTCCTCCTATAGAAGATCTCGTGAGAGAGATCTTCTGACAAGTGGATGATGTGACAACACGCTGCAATTACGGCTGCACCAATCCCGCGTGTCAGAGTTCAAACATAGGAGATCAGATCATTAAATGGATTGATGCCTATGACAAGAGGCCCAGCCGTTAGGATGAGGCCATGTGTCTCTTCATCCAATGGTTCTTACTCACCCTCTTTTACTATAAAAGCTCACACATTGTGTCATTGGAAGGTAATGCAAAATTGGATTCTCAATACTAAGCAATTCTCTCTACATTTTACGTTCTATTTATCTCTCCAAGGCCGACCCCCTTATATATTTTGGAGGCTCACGTTGCAGCCTTCCCACACCCATATATTTCCACTCCAACTGACTTGATCGTCGGAGTACGCGCGGTCGGCTCCCCCCCTTTTTGGAGAAGGCCACGTGCAACTGACGGTTTGTCCTAGTGTGCAGGAACAAAGGCTGAACCGGACGTGAGAGGCCCTGGGATCTGTTGACAGCTCATAGGTGCAATTTTTGTGGTCAACATTCTCAATTAGCTTTTTGCGGTATCGATTCTTCAATTATATTTGCTTGCTTGAATTCTCTTAATTATATACCAGATATCTACCCACAAAAAGCAATAGGGAAATATGGGCTCTGGAGAAGGAAATATGTAAATTGATCTTGAAGGTTGTAAAGGAAAAAAAGAAGGATATGATAAGGACTTATTGCAGATGCTTGTAGAAGGTGCAAAAACTAGTAATTTGAGCCAGGATGCTATTGATCAGTTCATTGTGGATAACTGCAGAAACATCTATTTAGCTGGATTTGAGACTTCTGCTGTGGCAGCTTCTTGGTGTCTCATGTTGTTGGCTTCAAACCCAAAATGGCAAAAACGAACCAGATCCGAGGTCTTGGAAGTTTGTGATGGTCACGTGTCGGACACAGACATGCTCCGTAAAATGAAACAGGTATCCACTATTATCTTTTTTATCCTTAGTGTAACATATGTAGTTTATATTGTAAAGTACTTCTATGAAGTCTTGTGTAGCAATAAAACACAAGATTAATTAACATCAAGTTTCATTTTGGTTTTGCAGTTGAACATGGTAATTCAAGAAACATTGCGCCTTTACCCTCCAGCGCCTACATTATCAAGGGAGGCGCTAACATACATGAAAATCGGCGACATTCATGTGCCCAAGGGCATGAACCTCTGGACCATGGTGGCGTCTCTCCACACAGACACCAATATATGGGGACCAGAAGTGCTGAAATTCAAACCGGAAAGGTTTGAAAAAGGAATCGCTGGTGCATGCAAGAACCCCAACTCGTACTTGCCCTTTGGATTCGGACAGCGTGTGTGTCTAGGACAAAACTTAGCCATGGTTGAACTAAAGATCCTCATGGCTCTTATTCTTTCCAACTTTTCTTTTGATCTCTCCCCCAACTATGTTCATTCACCGGTTATGAGGATGATAATAGAGCCCAAAGATGGAGTCAGCCTCTTGATAAAACAGCTCTAATTTGTGGCCAAGTTTAAGAAATTCTTGTTTCTTGGTAGAAGACAAGACATGTTTTCATATATTTAAATAAGAAACACTGATAGTCATGGACAACAATGTGTTTATTGTAGTTATCAGTAATGTTCTAAGGATAAAGATGCTTGTACACCAGGTGTACTTACACCTGTGACACATGAATAGTGTCTGCGAATATTTTATTGTGTGTGAGACCCTTCTCCATGTGAGAGGAGTGTAAAAGATTGTGTAAATGATTATGTACATGAAGCATGATTGATGTTCTAAAAAGAACGTGCAAACACGAAACCTAACCTTTACGCCTTTTTTAAAACACGTTTTTAGTATTAATCGATGTACTTCTGGATATAATTGGACGTGACCAACTAATAATAATAATAAAAGAGTTTCTAATCTAACAACGTATCCTATAATCAAGAATAAGGGATAAGGTCGTCAAAGGGGTGTAGCCGAGTTGGTCAAAAGAGTACGCTTGAAAAATCAAGTAGCTCTCAACAAGGGTTCAATCCCTCCTGAGGCATCCGCTGCCTCATTTGAGATGATTTACCTGGTTGGTATGATTTACGGGTATTGTGCCAGCCCCCAGGTTTATCCAGTGCGCGCTGGTGGTCGAGCCTCCGCTCTATGAGTGGTTGAGGCTCCGCCAGTAACGGTTACGGGTTTCTGGGTCATAAAAAAAAAAAAAATAATAAGGGATAAAGTCTATCAAATGAGATATTACAATTCAAAAAGGATTCTATTAGTCCAATTCAAAAAGAATTATAACACAAGTGACATCCAAACATCTTTTATTATTATTTATTTTTTTCAATTAATCTACTTATACAAAAATGAATGATAAAAACTAAAATTCCAAAAATTAAGCTAGTTCAAACCTCAAAAAAATCTTCTTCTCTGTTACTTTGTATCAAATTAAAAAACACGAGCCTCCAGAGTCCAGCCTCCTTTTTCTGTATAATCTTAACAATCATTACTGAAAATTGTGGAAGAAAAGGAACAAATTTACAAAGATGTCAAGTAGTTGTTCGTTTTGTTGTAGACCCATAAATTTATGTCCGATTAAAACTGTGATATCACCAGGAAAAGTGGAATTTATAACGCCAAGAAGGGTTAGGTATCATTTTGAAAGAATTAGGCTTCAAAGGTGGAGTCTTATGGGAGCTCTCCCGATTTTGTTGAATGCATGGAACGTGCCTGGTTGATTTCTCAGGTATAATTTTTTTTTTTTTTTTTTTAATACATTTTTTTTTTTGGCTTATATTGTGATTTATTTTCTATCTTGAGAAATGTGAAAAAAGAATAATTGGTGTTTTATGCTATGTTTGCTTATATAAAGAAACTAGTAGTAGAGCGGAATACTGGAAAATGAAAATTAATGTGTTGAAGTAGCAGTTAATTTCAATTCTTAAAAGAAACAGAGTAGAAAGAACTTGAAGAGAACTCAGCTAACAGAGAAAGTCAAGGGGGGAGATTCGCAAAGTTTTCTTGCTGGGAGAGAAAATGCACACTTGTTATTTCCTAGTGGTCAAATTGATTGATTTGCAGTTCAAAGGTTTCATGTATAGCATTGTTGTTTCCGTTATTATTACTATAATTGGAGGGAGGGAGGGAGGGGGGGAGAGAGAGAGAGAGCCATGCATGTCCTAGTCACCAGCCTTCACCACATCTTGTCTCACTGATTACTCATTTCACTTTTGAGCCTATAATGTGTATTAGTGTGAACACCTGGACAGATAAATATTTTGTAGTTGTTGTCAATCACATAGTCAAGGACTCGAGGTGATCATCTTCATTGAGGTTCCAATCCCCACGGCATTGCACCTTTGGCATAGGTCCTGCATATCCAACTCTTTTCTTCAATATCAAGGTTGATTACTTGCATCTCCAATCACATGGGAGCATTGCGACATGATCCTCATGGTAGTCACTCCCAGCGAGCCCCATAGGCTTGTGGCGGTTCATAGTGCTCGTAGTTTGTGCCTTGCCTTCGCCCTACTAGGGTGACACTTTAATCCAAGGCTTACTTAAACTGCCTTCCTAATTAACCAATTAATCATCTTAAATACAATCTTGGATGTTCTCGCACAATGGAATCTTACACTTGCCCTATATGTGACATTGCCCCACAACATGTCCAGTGAAGCCCCACAGCAAGGCTACCCCTTGCAATGCATAGGAGAAATGTAGAGTTGTTGCCAAGGTAACTCATTTGGGCTGGAGGAGTTGGCCATGATTTGCTTAGCCCATAGGACATAGAGACTGCCAATTTGTAGCCACCAATCTCAAAGATGCCCACCATGTGACTATGACCAGCATGTTCCTGACTTGTATGGAGATTGACCACTCTTCTGAGAAGCCAAGTATTCCCTAGCCATTAAAGTTGTTGCTTGCTTAGTGCTTGAAGGTTTCCCTGCAGCAAGGGGAGTTTAGCCACAGCGTATCAAACACGCCACACTGATAGTAGATTTAGCAAGAAAAAATTCAAATGAATGGAGGAGACCACTTTGATCTAGGATCAAATGTAATTCTAAGAACGCTCAAGATCTTCAAATCAAACATGTGAACACTCATCTCCACCACATTCTCGACACACAAGATACTGGTCTCAGGATATTTTTAAAATTACATCAATATCACTGCATAGCATGTCTTCAAACAATATTGTTGAAACCTGCTTAAATGGAATCTGCGCAACCCGAAAATTTGGGGAGGTTTTCTTATATCTCAAAAAACTTTCAACTATCATTTCTCAATATGGTTGACTAGGCATGATATTTACGTTTTGTTATGTTAAATATGATTTTATTAATTTGAAGGTTCCTGGAGATTCTTCTTTCTCATCACAGTTAATCAAACAATGAGTTGGTGATGGAGTAGCGCCATCGTGCTTCAGATTTAGTTTATATGTGTAGTTTTCTAACCTGTAAATAGCATACGAATAATTAAAAATGGGACAAGGTGCTATTGTGCAAGGAACGGACTGTTACAAAAGAGAAACTATATGGCAGAAGAATATATATCTATCTATATATATATATATATGTAGAATTCTAGATCAAATGGGTCTCCTGTAGAAGTCTTTGTTGGATTGTGTGATATCGACATTAAATCCTATTTATACCTTTGATGCTCTTCATTTCTCAGGTTGTTTATAATCTTAGCAGTCAATGAATTACAAAATGTTCTACTGTCCAAGTGTGACCTCATGGTCGCTATGTGTGTGTGTGTGTGTGTGTGTGTGTGAGAGAGAGAGAGAGAGAGAGATTAGGACCATTAGGTTAATAATTTAGCATGTGGTCGCTTTGACCTACTCCAGAGAAGGTCATCCATCTTAATTTCAGGATGGGAGTTCATTATAAAATGCATACTTGTTATTGATTTTGTTACAGTGAGTGATTGAGGTGCAATAAAATTCAAAAGTTGGGTGGCAGGAATGCCTTCTTGTATATACAAATATCGTTTTGTGTCTTGCAAGTTGTTGTCAACATTTTTATATGCACACTCTTCTAGGCACATTGTGGGAGGATAAGTCAGCATGTGAATGACTTCAAATCACAAGAATCTCTAATTGATGTTTCTTTCATTGACATGTCTTGAGTCTACTTTGGTATCAGACTCGTTTTGGACTTAGGTAGTAGGCCTATTAAAAAAGTAACCCATGTCAAGATAAGGTGTTTGGTTGTGCTTAAAAGTAATATTTTGATTTTTGCTTAAACATGATTTTCAGTGTTACTTTTTTTCACTAACATAACTTACTTTTCGTGACAATGGAGGTTTATCATATTAGGGCTACATTCTTTGTGTTCTATAAAGCCTACTTCAAGATATTGTATGGACTTCACTTCCCCCCCCCCCCCCCCCCCCCCCCCCCAAAAAAAAAAAAACATTTGGCATTACCTATCTCCTTATTCATGCAGCAACCAAGGCCTGTTGCTTGTTCCTCTTGTGATTCAAATGGGAATGTCGAATGTAAATGGTGCAGTGGAACTGGTTTCTTTATTATTGGCGATAACATGCTGTGTTAAGTCCCTTCAAGAAACACAGCTTGCGTTATCTGTGCAGGAAAGGTAAATAAGCCATTAAGAGCGTATTTGGCATGCAATATTTGATAGAATAATATGATGAACGAGGTTGTAGCTTTTATTTTCTTTATAATATTATTTTGTCGAGTACTGTATGCTCCAGAAGATCTGCACGTTATTATACAACCAATTCTCAAGTGGATCATATGCACAACTAATGAGAGACATCATTTTGATGCTTTTAGGGTTCTGTATGCTGTTCTGACTGCAAAGGAACCGGCTTCCGTGCGAAATGGCTTGGGGAACCTCCAGTTGCCACATAGTAGCATGATTTTTGTGGTAATTGTGCAAAGCCTATCTCCTTATTCATGCAGCAACCAAGGCCTGTTGCTTGTTCCTCTTGTGATTCAAATGGGAATGTCGAATGTAAATGGTGCAGTGGAACTGGTTTCTTTATTATTGGCGATAACATGCTGTGTCAAGTCCCTTCAAGAAACACAGCTTGTGTTATCTGTGCAGGAAAGGTAAATAAGCCATTAAGAGCGTATTTGGCATGCAATATTTGATAGAATAATATGATGAACGAGGTTGTAGCTTTTATTTTCTTTATAATATTATTTTGTCGAGTACTGTATGCTCCAGAAGATCTGCACGTTATTATACAACCATTTCTCAAGTGGATCATATGCACAGCTAATGAGAGATATCATTTGATGCTTTTAGGGTTCTGTACGCTGTTCTGACTGCAAAGGAACTGGCTTCCGTGCAAAATGGCTTGGGGAACCTCCAGTTGCCACATAGTAGCATGATTTTTGTGGAAATTGTGCAAAGTTGCTGCTTCATCGAACAGATGAATTTCCGTGGTTACATTTTGAAATCAATTATGTGGTGGCATTTGCCAGCTTAGCCTCTTTGACATATACTTTATACAGGTCTATAACAGTAATTTTCCACCTTCATTTTTTGTGTTTATAAATGTGATTCCTAGCATGAACACTGAAGTGCTCAATATAGACTATACAGATTGATGTTACCGTTTTGTGGCTTTATTGAACACGAAGCAAGTAGGCATTGTGATGAGCAATGCTACGTGTGCAAAGAAAATGTACATATAGGCTTATTGAATGTCACATGGTAACATTTCATTGAATTTTGGACAAAAAAACATAATTTAAATAGCGATTAGGTGCTGCCATTTCAATACCTATAAAATTGCCTATGCATTTCCTCTGTACAAGTATCACTACAATCTGAGAGTTTTTAATTGTAGATTAGCTCATTCAGCCAAGTTATTAGAACAACCCAAAAAGTACTAACACGGGTAGTTTGATATATTTGAGCGACACAAAATATAAGAGAAACATCTCACGAACATTTCCAGTTTATGATCATCGTCACTGAAAATTAGTCAACGATTTAGTCGCCTTGGACAATTGTCGAGAATAGTAACTGATTGATATCATCGGTGGGTGACTCCATTTCGTCATCTGCATAATTGACAATTTTTTCAAACTGTCAAAACCAGGTTTGGTAAAAAGACAGTATACCACCTATTTTTCTGGTAAATATCTCAAGTTCTAACAAGGATATGCATGCCAAAATTGTTGTTATAGAGAAAAGAAGGGGTTAGGGAAAACCTAATGTGTAAGCCCTTGTTTGTGACCCATTATTTAAAAATTCTTTTTTCCCCAAATTTATTTTCAACTACCATTCTTCTAACAAAATAATTTGCATGTAAATTAAAAAAATTTCCTATTTTTTAACCACATATTTTTCAAAATATCAATATTAGATAATCATTTTTTTTTTATTATTTTTTTTTTGTGTGAAAAATTGGGCTCAAGCGAGTGCTGTGTCAACCGTACATTCTCCAGTGTTGCTAATCAAGGAAGCTTTACCTATTCTTTTATCAGACATGTCTTTAACATTATATTGGGAGATTGAGCTAACGAAACTTTTCGCTCAGATCATTATACTACAGGATATAACTTCACAGCCTTTTATCCTAAGTTATCTAATGCAACAATCACCAGTTCTTACTTAGTGTCTTAAAGAATAAACACGTCGAAATAACCATATTGTTCTTATTATAGATTGACCTCATATAGATAAGTAACAAATGTTTACTCAGGCAGCATCAAATATCAAAACACAAATAAAAATTAGACTACCATCATGGCTGTTCTGAATCTGATATGAGTCGTCAACTTGTCAATTAGCTGTACAACGAAATTTAAAAGGATTACATAAAGACCAAAGTTCTTCACAAATACCATCACCGACAATGAAACAGGTCAAAAATTTTGTGAGCCTGATAGAGAGCATTCAAGTAGAATGCTTTATGCCATGGTACTCACATACAAAACAACCTCACCACATCAATTTTGGTTGCTTGCTAGCAAATGATACTAGTTCTTTAGACACCATTTTGAAAATGCAACCGCCCCCTTTGATAATAATTATATCATAAAACCTAAACTCAGTTTACATCTATCAATTACAAGGAGAAAAATTGAGGGGGTAATCTTATAGAGGGGAGGGGGGAGATGAATTTTATCTCAACAGTGCTTACTGGTAACGAATAAGATTTAGCTTCTTGTTGTTTGTTATTGATGTGTACTGGTAAGTTTCAGACTCAGTTTACTTACAACCATGGAACCATTCCACACCCTTCTCCAGCGAGCCTCTTTTAAAAAAAGGCCACGCTCAAGGGGAACAAACAAAAACAACAATATAATCGAAAGAATTTCCAGTTGGAGGGAGATAAAGTTACACCTAGCAAAAGCTTAAAACCCCAGTAAGTATTTTCCGAACTAATGACACTGATCTTAGGTGAACGATGTTTAACTGCAGGAAGACATTCTATTAACATATGAATCAAGATTGATCACATAATACAGAGTTCATATGTTACCTGATTGAAGCTTGTATTAGCAGGATCATCACTCTCATTGGTGACAGGAATGCCCGTTGATGCTTGCAACCTCTGCACCATTTATCGGTTTCCCACTAAGATTGTTCTGGCTTTATCAATTAAATCCTACAGTTGTAATAATGTAAAGATAATTTTGAATCCCATGAACACAAAATATATAAAAACATGTTAATTTATTCAATCCCAATGGTTGCAGTTGGAAATATATGAACAAAGTTACAAATGCCTAATTGGTAAGCTAAAATGCTACTAGAAACAAAAGAAAAACAATCCATCAGGTATACCAGTAATTTAATTTCCTAAAATTTCTCAAACCCAAAAATTATCTGCCTTTAACCAACAAAGAATATAAAGGAAAACTGTATATCTATCTACAATCAGCTCATCTAAACGAACTCGTGTGTGAGTGTGCACGCACGCACGCATGCCTGGTTGGCTGTGAGTAGCTCGCAACACTGGTCCTTTAAAGATGACACTTCGTCATCAATTTTCTGCAACCGCAACACGAGCTTCATGGGATTAGCCCGAAAAATATACATACTCAGAAAAAAAAACCCATAAATGTATAAGCACGGAAGGGTGAAAATATGCACCCCAACAAGAAATGTTCAGGTTTAGATTCAAACAATGGATTTTCGTTAATAGAAAAAAACAAAATCAATAAGAAAAAGGAAATGCCCACAAATTTAAAAACGCATTACTGAAGAATTTTGTCCAGAAAATGTGAAAAATAGAGAAAAAACATGGTCGGGGTAAACTTGCTGGAACTCCTTTTGGAGCTTGTTGTGGACCAAGGAGATGTCACGATTGGCTTTGGAGAAAAGGTTTAAAAGCCCGTCCACTGCTCGGTGCTGCTGATTTTAAAGATTGCGATGTCCCATTTACACGCACTGATTGTGTTCAATTTCTCGATTCGAATTTGAATTGGGAGAACAGAGTTTTGGGGTTTTTGCAGTGTGGCGGGGGAAAAGAGGCGGATATGGGAATCCAATTTAGATTAATCTCTTTGGTCACTAAAGTTCAAAATATTAAATTTTGATGACTAAATTTAGGTTCATATTTTCGATTACTCACTGAAATTTAAAATATTGAATTTTGGCCACTAATCTTTGAAAAATATTATACGTTATTCACTACCATAAATGTTGAACTTTAAAAAAATATTGAATTTACAGTGAGTAATATACAATATTTTTCAAAGTTTAGTGGATAAAACTCGGTATTTTAAATTTTAGTGAGTAATAGAAGACATAAATCTAAGTTCAATTACCAAAACTTAACATTTTAAACTTCAGTGATCAATCAAAGACATAGACATAAATTCAGTGACCATTGGAATGATTAACTCGAATTATTAAGATGATTATTGGCCAATTTTTTAAAATAGAAATCATTTCAAATTCTTTTTTATTTTAAAAGACTATTTGGACCTTTATTTTAATTTTACCAAAAATAGAAACGTCGAGTTTCTTATTCTATATCCTTACCTTTATCCATGCTCAAGTCCATCTGTATAGCATAGCTCCCTATGAGTTGTGCTATAGTTACTGCACGGTGCACAGCACCCTCACAATAGGGGTGAGGTCCACGATTAAAATAATCGCGAGCCCACTCCCGATTAGAGGGGACTGTGCGTCGTGCAGTACAAATATCAAAACCCTTTTATTTTACATTGGGCTAATATTTGGAATAATATTTTTAATAAAAATCTAATTTTACATATGAAAAAACTAATTAAGCTTGAGCTGCTGTAGACTGTACCCCTATTTACGTCCTTGTAACTCTACTTCTATTTCTACATTTTCTTAATTTCTGACTTTGAGTTTCCAAAAGTTGGTAAAACGTGTTATTGAAAAGTTGATAAAAATTATAAATCTCACAAATTATGTGATAAAAAATGAGTTTAGAGAAAAAAAAAATGAATTTTAAGAAACGAGGATCAGCAAACACATGATGAAGCTAATGTGAATTTCACATATACAAGTGTATGAATTTCTTTTATGCTGTTTAATAGGAAAATATCAAAGAAGGGAATAGAGAATGCATCGTCATAAACATGAACCATTCACGTGTATATATTTCTCTTTTTGTTATTTTTATTTTTACATTGAAAATCACTTTATTACATAAAACACCCTCTAAAATCATCCAGACTAATCACTGTTAGCAAAATCCTGAAAATAAAGATTAGAAGAGTAATTTTTAAGAAAAACTCCTATAAAAATGTTTAAAAGAAAAACTAATTTAAAAAAAAAAATGAAGAAGCAAATTTTCTCTTCAATCCAAGAAAATCAAGGTCAAGGGTAGTTTGGTCAATTCAAGTTCTAACCCAGACCTTTATAAACCTGTCAAGGGTTCCACTTTCACCTCCAAAAACTCTCGTATAATCTGCGCGTATTTTGTTGAAGCTTCAAGCTTCAGCGGAATTTATCTGTAACAATGGAGATTACACAAAGTTCCAAAAACCCTTTGGAAGCACCGGTACGCATTATTTCATTCTTTCCCTTTTTCCCTTTTATTCGTATATTTCCATGAATTTTGAGCGTCTGAAATAGTTAAATATTGCTACGGTTGGATAAGTTTGTACATGTTGATTATTCAATTAGAAACATATGTTCATGTGATAGTATTGGAAAATCCAGATTCATTCCCTTGCTGCTGCGTATTCTAAGCGTTGATATTACTATTTCATAGTATATGGGCAATCATTTACCCTTTTTGTCCAAATTGGTTCGCGAAAATGCCCGAATTATTTATTTGCTTGAAGATCAGTCACATTGGCGTTTTCAATATATTTTATTTTATTTTTCTCCTTTTTATTATTATTTTTCAATTAAAGAGTTTTAGAAACTTCCTTTTCAAAAATGATATCAAGAGCTGATTCCTTCACCGGTTATTGTAAACTTTATTCTTACATCAAACTGTAAGATCATGCTGATAAAGTCCTTGTAAAGTTTATTAAACTAGAAGTCATATAAAATAGATCCCAGTTGTTGTAAATCTCACATTTTTATATATATGATCTGTTTTGTAGACAGTGGAAGTTGGGACTTCCCGCAGAGGTGGAGTTGCTACCCAACCTGGAATGTTGCATTGGGAGCATCTGGCGGTAATCTTTAATGTTGTTCTCATGAGTTGTGTGTATGAAATTTCTTATGCAGAATCTTTTGGGCTAAGACAATGAATTGCTGCAGAAGTTTTAGTTAATGTAATTTCTTCATGTCTCAGATGCTTCAGCCGTACATCAGGACTTCAATAAGAATACTTCTGGTAAAAAAAAAGGTACAAGAAAAGAAGTAGAACTAAATCCGATGGTTCAGAAAGTCTTTCCGATATTGATGATTCTGAGGTATATGCTTTGTTGTTTAAATTGGAGAATTTTTTGTTTAAAGTCTGGCAATGGTTCTTGCAAGTGTTTTTTTATAATGGTAAGTTCACTTTCATGCTTTCCATGAGAATACCTTTACCTTTGTTTAAATAATCAAAACTAATGTGCACCCTGGAAATTTCTAATGCTTCTTTTTTAGTCCTGTACTTTGCCGAACTCTGTTAATGAAATTTTTTTGTTCGTTGATAATATCTAACATTTTCACCAGCTGATAAGTCATTTAGTATTTCATATCGTGAAAAAGAAAAGGATGCATAGTTCAGAATGTGAAAGGGAATCAAGCATTTATCACTAGAGCCCTGAGATGGAGATGCATTTAAGCAATTTTTTATGATCTTCAGATTGTTGGATATCTTAACAACAAAAAGGAGATGCATTTGAACAGGATGTTATGGGAAGCCATGAATAAAGAACATGCAAAGGTAAGGCCTTGTTTACTAATACTCCTCAAGATCTGCCTTGCATTTGGAGTAATTTGGCAGAATTTCTAGTCTATGATTGGTTTTATTGAGGTTATTGGCATATCTTACCAGCATTGCTTCACCTCAATGTTTTCTTACATTTCATCTTGTTTTAGCTCAATTAAGGTGTGCTTTGTGTTCTTTTACCTTGTTCCTCGGAACGGGCATATTTTTCCTATTTCCTTCCTTTTTTTCTCTGTTTATTATTTTATTTTCTTTCTATTCTGCAAGGTGGTTAGGGTGGAGAGTTATGTTATTCGGATGCTCACTCTAGGGATGACAATTTAACCCGACTCGCCCCGACCCGACGGGGCCCCGTCCCTAATGGGACCCAAAAAATCTGCCCCGATGGATTGGTGGGGCGGGGTGAGGATGCCTCGCCCCGAACCCATCCCGTGAAAAAAAAATTATTTTTTTTTTTAATAAATGGCTAGTTTTAAAATATTGTTGAATGTATTTACAATTTTATAACATGTTTCTAATCCAACAATTATATTATACAATTGTCAATTTAAAATTTTACATAACTAACAATTATTTATATTATTTATAAATTCGATCATTCAATTTTTTTATTATAATTAAATTATATAATATGAAGTTACGAATCATGATAGTTAAATAAATATTTTTTGCTTATGAAAGATTTATACCAATTAATCAAAGTATGTTAATATTTTGATCGAAAAAATTAGAAAAAAAAGTTAAAATATATGGAATGACCTTTAGATTTTGGGTTAAGGGTTAAACTTTAAAATTTAAATAATTACATAACTTGAATTTCTGAAAATTAAAAAAAAAAAAATAATTTAAATAGTGCAACAAACAGCGCAAATTCTTGCTCCGTCCCCGCCCCGATCCGACCTGTGCCCCCCTGCCCCATCTAAGGGAGGGCAGGGCGAAGTTGGAAGGAGGTGGGGCGGGGCTGGGGCGGGATGCAGGTGCCCCGTCCCGATCCCGATCCCGATCCCTCCCCATTGCCATCCCTCGCTCACTCTCTCTGAATGTGTTTTTGTGACATGTTTAGATACAATCTATAGATTCTAGGCTTCTAGCTTTCACATAGGTGCTAGCCAATATAATTATTGAACTCATACGTATTTGTCCTGCTATCATGATGTTTGATCTTTTTTGTTCTTGAATTGTTACGGGAAAATGTATTATATTATGTGATAAAATATAAGATGAGTTCCGATTGGGCAAAATAGTCTCTGTAAGATGAGATTATGATATTCTCTTCTTCAAGTCAAAATATGTGATCAATATTTCTTTTAAACCATAGAAATTAAAGCATCCCTTGACTTGGTTGTGAGTTTGGCATATATCCTTTGTATTGATTAATAACATTTAAAGAAAAATATGACCAGCTTGATTTGATTAGAGAATTTTTTTTTGAAATATCTAGTTTCACCTCCAAAACTTAGGCATCTTGAAGAATTTAGTTTTGCCTCCAAAACTAATTTTTTTAAAAGAATTAATTCTTAGCTAATTCCAGCTTATGAAGTAATGTTCAATGAGGCAGTAATCGGAGCACCTTTATCTTAACTAAATTAATTTAAGAGAAAGTGAAACCAGATTTCTTCATAAATGAACTATTTGGCAGCACTATGTGAATAAAATTCTCCCATAAACTACTGTGCATGGCTCCATATTATTTTCTTCCCTCCACCTCACTGTTTCTGTGTTTACATTTTCTGCCAATGCCATGCAACTTAAGTACAGTGATGTCAGGTCTCCTATATCCTTGTTATCCGATATTACAAGAAAACCTGTTTTAAGCATTTTAGTAGTCTTCTAAACATTTCTTAGCTGATGTTAAAATATCAACAGGGCCCTTACATTTTATCGATATTGATGCGAACATTGACAGCTTATGATATTGCGACTTGTCTTTAGGTCCTTTTCCTACGTTTCCCTCATTGTAAGATTTGAACTTTTCAATTGGGGTTAAATTTGACTGCTGTCAAAACCGGTGATATATTTCAGGTTAAGAAACAAAAACCAGTAACTGAAACAAAGAAAACTACCACTGCAAGGAAAGCTTTTAAAACCACCGAGAAATTGGAACATCAGGTAATAAATTAGGCTTCAATGAGAGTTTTTGTCTGTTCTCTATCTGCTTGCTACAGTACGATGTAAAACTCAAGACATGGTTGACGGTAATAGGGAAATTATGGTCTTTCGTCATTTGTTAAGCTCTTGTTGTATGATGATTTCAGTCCCTACAAGCTGGAGTATGTTTTTATTGTATTTTACAATACAAACATACCTTGTATTGACGTCGACATGAATCCTGTTTTTGCAGAAGAGAAGTTCGAGAATCAATTATAATGCTTTGAGGATCCTAAATGATGATATGGTACATATTTTACACTCTTGTTTTGGCTTCGTTTTCATTGGGTCGGAAAGTGTGAAACAAACATGTAACTAGATTAAGGATTCTCTGCATTTCTTGTTTCCCATAACTTTGTTAGTTATCATTTCAGGAACTAGGTTCTGGTACAGCACACAACGTCGATTTGAAACTCGGTTCTTGGAGAAATGACTATTCACAGAACGAAAGCATTACCACACCCAAAATGCAAAGATCTGAAGAGGGCAATTATGATGATGATGATGATGAAGATCAACAGCAGATCACTTGTGGCGAAGATGATGTTATATACGATCATCATAATGATGTGGTGTCTTACGGGTATGAAGATGAATATAACGAAAATTTTGAGGACTAGGTTGGTGATAGCTGGGAATCATGGTTTTTGAACAATGTCAAGGAGTTAATTAGTTTTTGAGGCAGCACTTACTATTTTGTATATTTCTATAGAAAATCATCTATAAGTACCCCTCGACTCTACTTGAATAAAAATTGTGTTATGTAGTGTTTCTCCATATAATTGATCAAATATTCAGTCAGTATTCTTATTGTAAATAGACGAAACATTATCGACCTAGTGCTTATATCTTGCTTATGTCTCTATATCTCTTTTGTAAAGATTATTGTGGCAAACTTTCTTGTCATGCTATTATTTGCGAAGGTACCTAAACTAAATAAGGCTACGTTTGGCCCCCATTTCATTCTCATTCTCAATCTCATTTTTTTCTCTTTCTTCATTTCAACCACACATTTTTCAAATAAAATATTATTACACACAAATCTAAAACTTTTCATCATTTTTCCACCACACATTTTTTCATCAATCACTATTCCAAAAATTTCATTCTCATTAAAATCAATATCAAACACACTCTAAATGGTCACAAATGTTGTTTGCAATCGTATTACACACTTTGGTGACATTGTTGGAAAAGTATAGCGAGAATGCTCAGGAACGACAAATATGGGACTTATCGAGGATTCTCTGTCCACATGCTACTGCTTGTATACTCGATAAAGGTCGTGAGCATGTTATAAATCCCATGAACAGCAAGGCACTCTTGTCTGAAATTGGATAACTTATCACCCAGTATCAAAGCAATGGCTAAAAATACCTACATAAATGAAGAAGGTAGAACATAAAACTCTAATTTAAGGTTCAAAAGGAGGTACTAAAGATCCGGGAAATGCACCTTGTATCCCTTAAGCCCCTGCATTCTTTCTGGATCAAGATTAGTATACCAATGACCCTTTCTAGTTTCTATAAGAGGCCACATGATAACCCAAGAAAGAATTCCTCCAATCAGCACCGATACATTCACAATATGGGGACAAATCATCCCGACTCTAACATAAGTTGCTGAGAAATCAAAGTAAAACCTGCAATTTTAGAACTAACAATACTTTTTGAGTCTTTCTTTCAATAGAAAATCACCTTGTACATGAGAAAAAAGTTACATGCTTACTTGTACTCGAATGCTTTTAATCCGAATGTTGGGAACATTTGGAAACCACAATCATCAGTAGTGGTGAAGAGCCACTGAAAGAAACCCCATAAGAAGCTAAAAGAGAAAAACTTGCCCAATTCTTTGACAAGTTAAAAGAGAAAAAAACATTATTTTTAATAAAGTTCACTACAATTGGGTAAATTCTGTCTGCTTATATGTAAGTTGATTGAGTGATCGTTATTATAAATTAATTCCTCTTGCTAATCAATGAATTTATGTAATCATCGAGAAAGTGTATCACATACATAAAAATGTCATTTCGTCATATCTTGCTGACAGATTTTAGGAGAATGTATAACAAGAAAATACAAAAAATCATCACAAAATCTGGAACTAACTTCTGAGTAAAAAACTGCTAAGAATACACAGACCAGTATCATCACTCGCACCAGAATTTTATATTTTCGCCCAATACTATGTAATCTTAAGTTAATCAAAAACTTTATGGGTTTCTCATGGTTGAAGGGAGACGACAAATTACGCAAACTTTCCAACTGAAAACCAGAGAAAACAACAAAGAATTTATCCTAAATCAATCAAAACATTCCATGAAAAATAGAGTCGATCATCATCGAAAAATACAATTGATGGTTAAGTTGCCAACCTGTGTTGACATCAGAAAACATTCAAAAATTTAAAATCTAATCCTGTCTAGTTATATACGTAATACGTAACTCAAAATTCATACAACATCAAAATCTTCGTCAAAACACTACAGGTGTCAGGTGTGGAAGTGGAATCATCGACTAAGAAACTGAAGCAATTTGTTTATGCATCTCCCCTGCTTGAAGCAAAACGTTCTCTTAATCTATTCAATTTCTCATCAAATGCTTCAAGTTCCTGCAACGCCATAGTTTCCAAGTTTTCATTCTCCCACCAAAATTCCCTCGTTGCCTCGTCATCTTCACTTTTTACCTGAGCCACAAGATTGTGGGCAGTCTGGCTCGTCTCAGTAGAAAATGAATCATCAAGAAATTGGTACCGATTCAGAATGGATTCCACCGACGGTTCGCCAAAAGTGAAGAATTTGTTCCCGGGAGATTGGACGAGGATTGCAATATTTGCACCGCACAGTAGGCTCCTTTCCGCCGCCTTTTTGAAAAGACCCGTTCGCCTCTTTGAGAAGGTAACTTGTAGACTGTTTCTGTTGTCGATTTTTCGGATTTCAATCTTCCGCCGACCCTTTGTTTTCTTCTCCTGATCGTTGTTAGACATTTTCATGGTTATAAAAGGAGAGAGTTTTGATCGATGCGTTGTTACTTCGAAGACAAGAAAGTGTTCAGTAGAGTTTTACAGAGTGTTTTCGGAGGGAGAGATGGGGGTGCAAAGTACGAGTTTTTAACGGTAATAATATTGGATGCAACCAGTGCTAATTTTTGAAAATATTAACGGTAATATTGCTTAGGTGCTGATTTTCAAAATTCTAACGGTAATAATTTTTGATGTAGTAAAGCTTAATCACAATCTTTTGGGTAATTGACGCAAAACGTCCCTATCTTTCATGTTTATTGTAAAAAAATCCTTACCTTTCATTTTTTGACACAAAACGTCCCTATCTTTTAAATTCTTTACGCTGAACATCCTTTTCACCATTTTTTAACTTAAAATGACCAATATACCCTCCTATTTAAATAAAACAAAATAAAAATAAAGAACAAAATGTAACTATAGGTCCAAACTTTTAAAAAAGTGCAAATAACCGAACAAACTTTAGGAGATTTTTGGAGATTTTCACCATAGGTGTCACAAAACATGGAACCCCATTTCCGGCCACCATGGCCTCCGGATTTTTGCACTACCACCGTCCCCTCAACAGCCCCTAACAACCCTACACAAAATTCAGCCCAAAAAAAAAAATCAAAATCGGCCAGAAATTCAACCAAAAAATCGTCTCTACGCACATCTTTCTCCCCAAGTCAACCCAATCCATAGATGCTCATTGCAATTACACCCTATAGGTCACTAGATCTCTCCAAGAAACATCCATTGACGTTCGAATTACAGCAAACGGACCAGAAAATCAAAATCGAGAGCCATTTTTGGAAATAGCATTGTCGCGGCCGAAAACTGCCTTTTTCGACGCCGGTGGTGGTCCCCATGATCGCGGACCACCTGGGATGGCTTCGCCCCTTCATTGTGAAGCTATTCCACCCATGGGTCTTCACCAATTTGGTCTGGAAATGGGCGAATTAGTTGGGGTAGTTCATCCGCTCGAAATCCCGACTTCTCACGGTTTAATTGATGATTCTACATTGCTCCAAACGTCAAATTCAAGCTTAAAAACTGCAATTTAGGTTGGTAATGCTCTTCCCCATGAATCAATTGCACCAATTACTCAACAAATCAAACCAATTTATGGATTATCCACTCCAAGTTTCGGCCGACGCTCTGATTTTAATCTTTCTGGGCAGAATTTGAACAAATTGACATCACCATTGGATCCAGAAGGCCTAAAAACGTTAGGGGGTACTACCAATTTGGCCGAAAATATAACATTGGATTTTGTGCCACGTTGCACCCAAACTGAGGCTACTGTTCAAGCATTTTCTATGCAGAATTCGAAAATTTTGACACCACCAATGATTTCAGAATAGCAGAAAACCCTTGGAGATGTGGGAAGAATGTAAAGTTTGATGGGTTATTTGCATTTTCTAAAAAGTTTGGGTCTATGTTACATTTTGTTATTTATTTTTCTTTTCCTTTCTTTTCTTTTGTTTTATTTAAATAGGAGGGTATGGGTCATTTTAAGTTAAAAATGGTGAAAATGAGGTTCAACTTAAAGAATTTGAAAGGTAGGGACGTTTTGTGCCAAAAAATGAAAGGTATGGATGTTTTCCACAACAAACGTGAAAGATAGGGACGTTTTGCGCCAATTACTCTCATTTTTTTATTAGGTCCTAATTTCTTAAGAATTTTTTTTTATTTTTTTTATTTTTAGAATTAGAATATTTGAAGAATTCCTCCGATCAACACCGATACATTTTCAATATGAGGGCTAATCATCTCGACTCCAGCATAAGTTGCCAAGAAATCAAAGTAAAACTTGTGATTTTAGAACGAACCATACTTTTTGAGTATTTCTTACAATAAAGAATCACCTTATACACCATTTTATCAGAGAGAAAAAAGTTACATGCTTACTTTTACTCGAATGCTTTTAGTCCGAACGTTGGGAACTTTTGGAAATCACAATCATCAATAGCCATGAAGAACCACTGAAAGAAACCCCATAAGAAGCTAAAAGAGAAAAACTTGCCCAATTCTCCGACAAGCTAAAGAGAAAACATTATTTTTAATAAAGTTCACTACAATTGGGTAAATTCCGTCTGCTTATATGTAAATTCAATGAGTGATAATTGTTATAAATTAATTCCTCTTGCTAATCAATGAATTTATGTAATCATCGAGAAAGCGTAACACATACAGAAAGATGTCCTTTCCTCGAATCTTGCCAACAAATATTAGGAGAATGTATGACAAGAAAATATAAAAACCATCACAAAATCTGGAACTTATTTTTGAATAAAAACTTATTTCTTAATTAAAAGAATTTAGATAATCATTTATTTTTCATGGAGGTGACATAAGAACTAGACACAAGTGACGATAATTGAGGTTATATATATGATATTGGCATATTCAAAAGACTTGTTTATTGAGATGAAAGTTATTAGGTCAATTAATACAAAAAAGGATTCAATTAGAGAATTGTTTAAATCATGACATAATGTCAAGATTGGAGAACATGAAAAGTAATATCTTGAACATCAAATTGGGAAATAGCTGAATTTTTCTAAGATCTAGTAAAATGACAAGTCGAGAAAATCATATATTGATCCTTAGGATAATATTCAAAGTATTGTTTTTAATTGTTCATTTACCAGGTTTTATAATAGATTTATCTAATCTTCATTAATGTTTCTTAAGTTTTTGAGGTTGAGTAACTGGTTACATCTTTAACTTATGTGTTGAGATTATTAGTACAGTTAAAGAGAGCTCCTCTTAGTGCAGTTGAAGAGATATCGACAAAAAAGAGATCAAGGAAAATTCGAGAACAATAAAGATTGAGTTATGTGTAGTTAAATTAGTGTGCTTGATAAAGTTGATAAGGCATTCAATTGAAGAGACATTATGGGCATATGATGATCGAATATGCTATGCGCTCTATATCTTCATATATTGGAATCCTAGTTGATTGAATTTCGAGGACGAAATTCTTTTAAGGAGGTAAGATTGTTACAACCAAGTTTTTTTTTAAGTCAAAGTCAAGTCAAATAAGCACTAAAATGAGAAAAATTATTCTATTGGGATTTATTTTATAAATTGGCAAAATATAAGGGTTAAGTTGGATATACGTTAAAGTTTGGGATTTATTTTTCCATTAATAGAAGTTAAAATGACCAAATGTTATTTTAAATTGAAGATGAGGGACTATTTGGTAATTTTCGGATAAGTGGACTACAAGTGACCTTTTTAATCATTTTTTTATTCCATTTTCAATTAAAAACACCCACAAACACATAGTAAAAAGGGGAGAAACTGGCATAGGCAAGAAAAACGCAGAAAAGGAAAGAAAAAGGGAAAAAGAAAAGGGAAAAAGAAGGGAGAAGAAGGTAAGTATTGATGTCCTTATCTTGGTTCAATTTATATAGTTCTTTAAGAGATTAAGAAGTAAATTATTTATGATATTGTGATGTTAAATTTCTAGGGTTTTATATTGTGGCATAAATTTTCAAATTTATGAAATATGGGTGCATTTTAGAGCTCAAGCTTGTGGATCATTTAATTTCCATTTGAATCAAGGTAAGAGATTTGAGTTTTGGCAAACCCTAGATTTTCAATTGAGATTATTAAGTAAGGAATTTTGTGGGAATGATAGAGATGATGAAATACAAATTTGAAAGCATGAAATTGTGGTACAATATGAAAAATTAAATTGATTGAATTATGGTTATTAGTTTCACTAGCTTGGAAGAAGGAATTGTTTTTATGTTTGGAATGAAGATTATTTTGATGAATTAGATTTTAGTGAATGGAATAGAAGGTAGAATTAGTTTCAATTGTGAAGGAAATTAAAGAATATATTTAAGTGCCGAGAAGTCAAGTTCAATATTTCATGATTATATGTTAAGAATATTTGGTACGGCAGTTGTTAAATGGGTTATTCGGTATCATATTTCAGGTATTGACGTGAAAAGCCAGAAAGGCTTGCCAATTTAATCGAATTTCTGTTCATAGACCAGTGAGTGAATATCTACTTTTCATAAATAAGCATTTATTTAAATTATATTAGTTCTCAAGTTTATATAAAATATTTGTTTATTAGATTTCTTATAGTAAATCATATAAGTTGCAAAACTTATTTATTTCAGATGATTGATTTAGAAAGCACGATTTTTCAAAATATAGTGAATTTTATAGCAAGTTTTTTTTTAAAGTTAATTTTAATTCAGTTAAATCATTTCATTGGCATGTTATATGAGTATTACATATTTCAGCATGTTTCAAGTTATTTTTAAAACCACCAAAAATTACCCAAGTGATTTTACCCTTGTTTGCACTGGTGTGAATGTGTTTCCACAGTGTATGACCAGTTATGGTGATTTATCCGTTTTGCACTTGTGTGAATGTGTTTCCACAGTGTATGACCAGTTATTGTGATTTACCCGCTCTGCACTATTGCGAATGTGTTTCCATAGTGTATGACCAGATTATAGCTCTGTGCGCATATGACCAGAATTATAGAATTTCAAAATTGAATAGCTTTGCCATGTATATCGGTACTAACCGATACATGAGTAAGGTTATTCCGAGGTACCTTTTTGGTGTGATTTTTCAGTATTATCCAGCTTATCAGATTTCAGACTACAAAATTTAGTTTATTCAGTTTATAGCTAATCAGATTTCAGATTATAGAATTTATTTTATCTAGCTTTCAACTTATAGTATTGAACAAAAATAGTATTTCAAAGATTTTCATAGATATCAAATAATTTATATTCGTTATACTTTACAGCTATTTATCTAGAATAAAGGACAAAGAATTTTAGAAAGCAATTATGTTACAGTTTGAAAGTGTTACTAGATTTCAGAAATTCTCAAAGTTTTAATAAAGTAAGAATCTCAGAAAATATGCATAAACGAGAAAAATATACTTATATGCAAATTGTCCACTCACCGAGTTACAAACTCATATTTTATCATCTTTTTTTGAGCAGATAATAGCAGAGTTGAGCAGCCTTGGAGCCTGTCGATCCACAGGGTTGAGACATGCACATTACATTAGCTGTATGACCCATTTTGTCAGTTTATTTATTTCATATTTCTTTTGGGAACTTGTTTATAAATTATAGTAAGTATTGATTTGCCAACATTTTATTTTGAGAAATTTGTATTTGAAGGGACTAGCGTGCCTTATTTTAAATTATATGAACTTGTTTGAGGATGAGAAATTGTGAAAGACGAAGTGATGATTTATGGATGGATGGATAACAATGTGTTATTGTACACCTTAAGCGTTGATGGGATTAACATTTAAGTGATTCCAATCTTTTCAATTACTTATGAGTTTTGATTATACTAAGGGATATAAGAAAAACAGCGATAAACTTCATAATTATTACTTATTGGAGTAATTTGTGACTTCGGAAATAGAATTATATGGATATGTGTATTCAGGAATAGCTTTGATTTCATTTCTCGAGTATAGAAAGGGCAAGTGATGTAGAATCAGAAACAAGGAAGCATAAGATAGAGAAAAAAAAAAGGATCATGGAATTTTGTGGAGAAATGTGTAACATAATGAGTGGTTATCATTTATTATATATGTGTACAAGGTAGATGGGAGTTAAGCCACTTGAATTGAAGAAGAAGAAAGTAAATAGTAAAAATATATGTATTAATATTTATTAAGGTGGGTGCACAGTCTCATCGATAATTGTTCATTTGGTATGACGGTATTTATTCAAAAAAAAAAAAGAAAAAGTCAACAAGATAGATATGATGAACTATTTGGTGCAACTTACAGGACCTTATGTGATTAAAAGTTTAAGGCCATATGTATGATGTTATTCATGTAACAAGGTTATATGATTGTGAGAAGGCTTTGGAGATAGTGATAAAAGAAAGATATGATTGATATTATGTCAAAATGATGTGACGATATATTTAGGTTACAATTGGAGATTTATGTTATTCCATTTGGATTACTATCTTGTCACATATAATTTGGATTTTTTGAATAGAGTATTTCATTTGTATTATAACAAGTGGATAAGAAAATCATGGACGACAAGTCAGTGTATTTTAGAGTCTGGAAGGATTAAATAATGTTTATTTTAGATATGAAGGTAACTTTAGCTCATTACAGTCACTGTATTTATACACATCAAAACCATCTTTAATTGATCACATTCCTCACTTGAATTTTAGTTCTTTCTTTCCACCCTCATATGCTATCATTTCATTTTTTTTTTCATTTTTTTTTCCAAATGCTTCTCACTCACATAAGCTAATTGGGAAATCTGAAAAACAAAGTAACAAACTTGAATGTGATAGCCTCTCTATTTCTTATTTTATGTCCCTTTCTTTGTGCAAATAAAGAAATAAAATATAACACCGAAATTTTATTTTTCCTTCCATTTTAATGAATATCATCTCGACCACCAAACTTATTTCCCACAACTACAACGCCATGGTCCCGATAATCTAATGTGGTTCCAAATCCTTCTAGATCTTCAAATATCTAAAAAAAAAATTGTGCTGGAATAACATGCGGAACCCAAGAACGCCAAGAAACCCGATTTTGGACTTAAATCCAACGAAGTGAACCAAAAAACTCAAAGATAACAAGATGCGTTGAACCCCATGATTACACAATGAAGAACTCTCTTACCAATGTTTGAACACACAAGAATTGATCTTGGAAGTTCGATTTGTTGTTCAATGAAGAACAAAGGAGAAAGCAAAAAACCTTTCAATTTAATTCAATGTCAACAGTTCCAAAAGTAACAAAAGTGAAGTATTTATATTATAGCTCTAAACCTAGTAAAAAACGTGCATAAGGAAACAAATAATGTCAAAATATGGAAAGAACTAGAATTCTAATAAAAAGGAAATAAATCGCACAAAATTCGCTGGTACTGGACAACCCTTCTGAACGTCCGGTAAGTGCGTCCGGTTTCACAGAACTTCTCTACTGGACATCCAGTAGAGCTCGTCCGGTTGAGGCGATGCGCGTCCGATTTGGCAGAGTTTTTCATGGTTTTCATGGCTTGGACACCGGACGTCCGGTAGACGCGTCTGGTAGACCCCTTTGGAGTCCGGTTGGCCAGGGTTTTCTCCCAAGTCTTTTCGGCCTTTGACCCTAACATGAAACTTGTTCCATTTTACGTCCCGAACATGATTTCATCAATAGTGTCTTTGATGAGCATCCCTAATGCCTCTTTGACTCGTTTTGCTCTCGATCGCATCATTGCTCCTTCTTCGATAATCAACGGGTCTCGTTTTAGCCTTACATTGGTGACTCCTGCATCCTGGATCATATCACACAACCCAACGGAACTTTTCTTCTTTACCACATCGTGAAGAACTTGATTAGAAAGATAAAGATGTATTTGTGATAGGGCTTTTCGATCCTTTCGTTCCTTCTCCTCCGCAATCATTGTTTCAAGCATTCTATCTATCATCAACAAAGCATCATCAAGAACCAATTGAGCAGGAACTGTTTACATCTGTATCATCTACAAAGAAAAACTAATGTTGCGATCCAAAATGGAATTTCAAATTTCATAGTTGTCAACCCTGAAACAATCAACCTTATTCAAACCTCACTTTAATAACCAATTTGGACCACCCAAGAACAACCAAAACCCTTTAGCTTTGATACCACTTTTTATAATCCAAACCAGATCTAAAATTCTTTACTGAAAGTGGAACAACTTTGATACCAATTTATTTAGAATCTGGCCATATAATTAAAGAATGAGAAAATATGGGCAATATGAAAATAATGGATCATACAACAACCAAGAATTTGTTGGAAGAAGAAGAGAATTTATTATACAAAGAAACTAAAATTGTCTTTACAAGATTTAATTATCTTAATCTCTAAACAATTCTTTCAAGTTTCTAGTATATGCAACAATGACCTAATTGTTATGTTAGCCTCTCTTGAGTCCCTCTTAAGTCTATGAAGAGCCTACACAATGTGAAATGTTTATAGGAGCCAAATTTTGGAGTTATGGATGAAGTAGAATATAAAAACACGTAAAAAATCAAACATGAATGAAATTCCTTCCACAAAGGCAGTGTCGCGGTGCCACGACGCCTAGAGGTCAGTGTGGTGTTGCCGGCTGTTCTGTTTCCTTTTAGCGCTGCTGGCATCGTGGCACAACGTCCTAGGGCCCCCGATTTTGTCCTAATGCTTTTTGATAAGTGTGCGTTTACACACTTATTAAGCACTTATTGGGTTATAATTATTGATGAAATTGAGCATATTCTATGCATAATTGTGTATTATTTGATTTTATAGGCAAAAACCCCAACCAGACGAAGAAACGAGCTAAAGAGGAGCAAAATGACTAAAAGTGTGCAATTTTGTGAAGTGGAGGACTAAAATGCACTTGACCAAAAAATGGAGGACTTTGACTGCAATTTAGTAAGGGCCTAAATGAAATGAAGTTCAAAATCTGAGGACTGAATTGTACTAATCCAAAGATGAGGGATCAGATTACACTATGGCCAGAATGTCCAAAGACTTGAGCAGCAAATATGGGATGAACTAAGCGACCGCGTGAATTGAACTAAGGGTCGCTAAGTGGCCACCAGGAAATTCAGACCGCATTTTGATTTGCCCAAACGGTCGTCCAGGTTTACCTAAACGGTCGCTTAGAGGAAATTTGGAATGGCGGTTTAAAACATTTCTCTCGAACTTTGGCCAAAGTTTTGATAACTTTCGAATTTTTTAATGCTTAACCTTATCTATATCTATTATTATATATTATATATATTATAATTTATAGATTAGTGGAGAAAAAAAACTTAGTGGAGAGAGGGATATAGATAGAATTCTAGTCATTTTGGAGGCTTATCTTGAATATCATCTTCATTCTTCATCTTCATAAGCTCTCTCTCCCTTTCTCACGAGACTCTTTCTGGTTTTCTTCATTTGTCTTTGTTTTTGTTTGTTTTTATTTTGTTTTTGCAGGTTAAGTTAAGGGTGAAGGTGGTGTATCAAGGAGATAGAAACAAGAAGAACTTGGAAACCAAATGGAAGAGTTCAAATCTATTCTACAAGGGTTGTATCTAGCCTTTTGAATTTCTTCCCTTAATTTCCATGTTTGTATTTTATTGGAACAAAAATCTCTTTGTTACACTACTTTTATAATGAGCTAAATAGTTTTATGTTGGAATTTATGTAGTAACTTAACCAAAAGTTTCATTAGTATGTTGTTTTGTATGGCAAGATGCATGTGTTACCAAGTTTTAGATGTTTTAATTATTGTGTTTTATTGACTATCATGTACTTGATCAATATATGATATGGTTAAATGGTTGGTGCAATTATTGAGAAATTGTTGTACTAGCTAGATCAAGATAATTAAAACTCTAGGTTTGTATAGTTTTGACTATACTCGTTTAGGTGTTATAGGAATATACATCTACCCTAGGTGACCCTTAGAGTATTCTCACAACAATTTAATGCAGTTGGTTAAATTGTATCCACATAGAGATATAGTGGATAGGTTAATCAATTAGGGTTAATTTCGCTCGGAAGAGGTTGTTAACTAAAATTGGAGAATCGGGTCTAATCTGACACTTTCGTAGCATTAGCATCTGTATTTTATCAGTTTTAATACTAATGAAACAATGGTTAAGTGAAAACATAAATTCCAACATTTTCCAAATCAAAAATCCTTTTCATCATTTATTTTGTCTTTTTAAAATTTAAATCGAGTCTTTTGTTTTATTTTTTCGCTGTTAAAATCAAGTTTAAATGTGTGTATCAACGTCGTTAATTTGTAACACTTAACTTGTAATTGGATAAACACTTCTCGTGGGATCGACTTGGGCTTTAAAAGCTCTATTATATTACTTGATCCGTATGCTTGCGGCATTTGTATTCGGCCCGATCAAGTTTTTGGCGCCGTTGCCGGGGAAGTGTTAAATTTGATTACTAGTTAATTGTTTTTCACTTTAACGAACTTTTGAATTTTTATTTTATTTTACCCTTTAAATCTAAAAGTTACTTTGTTTTTGTTGTCGTCAAATTTTTAAATCGTTTACTGTTTTATGAATCGATCGCGAAGTCTCAATCTTCTTCAATTTGACCCTGAAATCGAAGAGACTTTTCGCAGAAGGCTTAGGGAACAGAACGAGTTAAAAAGACAACAACAAATGGAGCGTCAAGAAGGTCAGCTTGAACCGATAATTCGTCATGAACCAGCACCTCGGGAAGGTGTACCGCCTGGTTTTGATCACCAAGCGGGTAGGGTTCAAAATCCTGGTATAAATGAGGAAGACATGTTATTCAGGGATTACCTAAACCGACCCGTGGTTGAAAATCAAGGTGGTATCATTTATCCTTCTTATGAACATCCGAACTTTCAACTTCGCCCGGATGTTATTAATCTATTCTCCAGTAACATATCATTTTATGGGAGATTAGATGAAAATCCACATAATCACATTGCACGGTTCATGGAAATGGTGAGTAATTTCACTTATGAGGGTGTGAATATGGAGGCGATTCAGATGAGGTTGTTTGTCCATACTCTGAAAGATAAGGCAAGAGAGTGGCTTGACACTCTACCTCCAGGGAGTATCACGAGTTGGGTAGAGTTGATACAAAAATTCACAACTAAGTTTTTCCCACCTGCTCGTGTGGTCAAGCTTAACAACGATATCACCACTTTCCGTCAACATGATACGGAACTTTTTCATGAGGCATGGGAGCGATTCAAAGATATGCTCAGAAAGTGCCCTAATCATGGGATTTCTTTAGGGGAACAAGTCCAAATTTTCTATTTTGGTTTGACTCAACCTTACCGGTCCAATGTGGATTCATCTTCAAATGGGTCACTCCTTAATAGAAGCATGTGAGCAGCATATGATTTACTAGAGATCATGAGCGAGAAGAGTGTCATGTGGCCTGATAGAGGTGTACAAAGGGGAGTTGGTGGAGCTAGAGATAGTGAAGCATACAATCTTATGTTATCAAAGATCGACTCTCTAATGCGAAAGATAGAAGGTCTTTCTACATCTTCATCCACTTCTGGCTCTCGTCCAGCTCATATGATCCAATCCTCACCGGCCTGTGATATGTGCGGAGCTAATCATGTGAGTTCAAGCTGTCCATTACTTGCCAGTAGTTCGGGATCCACCGAGCAACTGGCATACGCTCAAAACTTTCAACGTCCAGGGTACAATCCGTATGCTCAAACTTATAATCCTGGATGGCGTAATCACCCTAACTTCTCGTATGGGAACAACCAAAATGTGCTAAACCCTAAACCACAAGAGAAGAAGGAGGGGTGGGAAGAGGCCATTGCCAAATTGGCAAATCAGCAATTACAGTATCAAGAGCGCAATGATGCCTCGTTGAAAAATTTGGAGCGACAAGTGGGCCAAATTGCGAAACTTCTCTCTGAAAGGCCACCAGGGGCGTTGCCTAGCAACACCGAAACAAACCCTAGAGAGAATGTTCAGGCAATTACTACTAGGAGTGGGCGTAAATTACCTGCACCTACAGTAGTACTCCCAAAAATCCAAACTGACAAGGTGCCAATCGAAGAAGAAGAGGTAGTACATGAACCTCAATCAAGTGTTGAGGAATCCAAGGAGCATGACCAGGAAGCATCAACATCAAAGGCTCCACCAGTGGTCAAAATTTATGTACAATCTATTCCCTTTCCACAAAGGCTTCAAAAATAGAAAATGGACGCTCAATTTGGTAAGTTTTTGGAGGTATTTAAGAAGCTACATATAAACATCCCGTTTGCTGATGCACTAGCTCAAATGCCGAGCTATGCCAAATTCATGAAAGATATCCTTTCTAACAAAAGGAAATTGGACGATCATGAGACGGTGATGCTAACGGAAGAATGTAGCGCTATCCTTCAGAACAAGTTACCACCCAAAATCAAAGATCCATGTAGTTCTACTATTCCATGTGCCATTGGCGATGTAAACATTAGTAAAGCCCTGTGTGATCTTGGAGCAAGCATCAATTTGATGCCATTGCAAATTTTTAGAAAGTTGGGAATAGGGGAAGTGAAGCCCACTACGATATCATTACAATTGGCTGATCGGTCGATTACACATCCTCGGGGTATCGTCGAGGATGTATTGATTAAAGTGGACAAGGTCATCTTCCCTGCGGACTTCATTGTTCTAGATATGGAGGAAGATGAAGATATCCCAATAATTTTGGGACGACTGTTTCTTACCACTGGGCGGGCGTTGATCGATGTATAAGAGGGAAAAATCATTTTGAGAGTGCAAGATGAACAAGTCACGTTCAACATTTTGAAAACCCTCAAGTACCCTTCTCAACCCAATACTTGTCTTCGGGTTGATGTTGTTGATCATTTGATTGCTGGATCACTTTACGGACGCTATGAGGATCCTCTTGAGTCATGCCTAGTGCGTTCTTCGCATATCGATGATGAAGACCCAAAAATTGCGCACATGACATATTGTTTGAACACTACACCTTCTCGAAGGACACCATATTTTGAGGAATTACAAAAAACTTCTTCACTACCGCTTCCATCCTGTCAAAAGGCCCCTACACTTGAATTAAAAGCTCTTCCTCCTCACTTGAGATATGTTTATTTGGGAGAATCATCTACACTCCCAGTTATTATTTCTAATTCCTTGAGTGAGGTAGAAACAGAGAAATTACTTCGGGTACTGAGGAAACACAAAGAAGCTATAGGATGGACGATTGCAGATATTCGGAGAATCAGCCCATCTGTATGCATGCATAAAATACTGATGGAGAATGACTATAAGCCATCAGTTGAGCATCAGAGGCGATTAAACCCGAATATGAAAGAAGTGGTGAGAGCAGAAGTTGTGAAATGGCTTGATGCAGGCATAATCTATCCAATTTCTGATAGTCCATGGGTAAGCCCTGTACAAGTCGTACCGAAAAAGGTGGTATTACAGTGGTGGAAAATGAAAACAATGAACTCATACCTACCAGACCTGTGACAGGTTGGAGAGTGTGCATAGATTACCGCAAACTCAACAATGTGACTAGAAATGATCACTTCCCTCTTCCTTTCGTCGATAAGATGATTGAGCGATTGGCGGGGTATTCACACTACTGCTTTCTAGATGGGTATTCGGGCTATCATTAAATTCCAATAGCCCCTGAGGATCAAGAAAAGACTACATTTACATGCCCATATGGAACTTTCGCATATAGAAGAATGCCCTTTGGCCTTTGTAATGCACTGGCTACTTTCCAACGATGTATGATGGCTATATTTTCCGATATGGTCGAGCACTGCATCGAGATCTTTATGGATGATTTCTCAGTATTTGGGAGTTCATTCGATGGATGTTTGAAAAATCTCGATAAAGTACTGAAAAGATGTAAAGAGACCAACTTGGTCCTGAATTGGGAGAAATGCCATTTCATGGTCCAAGATGGCATAGTTCTTGGCCATCGCATTTCTCTGGCAGGTATTGAAGTCGATAAGGCAAAAATTCAAGTGATTGAAAAATTGCCGCCACCAACCACCGTGAGAGGAATTAATTAGGAGTTTCTTAGGACATGCTGGATTTTACAGGAGGTTTATTAAAAAAATTTCCAAAATTTCGAAATCTCTTTGCTTCCTACTTGAAAAGAACATTGCATTTAATTTCTCCAAGGATTGTTTGGACGCTTTCAACATAATTAAGGAGAAACTCATTACGGCTCCTATTATCGTAGCTCCAGATTGGAATCTTCAATTTGAGCTGATGTGCGATGCTAGTGACTATGCAGTAGGGCAATCTTAGGGCAAAGAAGAAATAAAATCCTGCATGTGATCTATTACGCAAGTAGAACTTTGACAGATGCACAATTGAACTACGCTACTACTGAGAAAGAGATGCTCGCAGTAGTATTTGCATTTGATAAATTTCGGTCATACCTCATTGGGTCAAAAGTCATCGTCTATACTGACCACTCGGCTATCAAATACTTCTTGGCAAAGAAAGATGCCAAGGCAAGATTGATTCGGTGGGTTCTCCTTTTGCAAGAATTTGATTTAGAAATTCGCGATAAAAAGGGGACCGAAAATGTTGTCGCCGATCATTTGTCACGACTTGAACAGGCCGAGGAGGTGGTAGATGGAGAAATTAATGAGGTATTTCCCGATGAGCAGTTAATGCAAATTGTGCAGCTGTTACATGTCACTCATACACCATGGTATGCAGACCATGTAAATTTTCTCGTAAGTGGCATTATTCCCCCAGATCTTTCGTATCAACAAAGGAAGAAGTTCTTCTCTAATATCAAGTATTATTTTTGGGAAGATCCTTTGTTTTTTAAACAGGGACCGGATCAGATTATCCAGAGATGTGTTCCAGAAGAGGAAATGGAACAAATACTTGACCGATGTCACTCGTCCCCATATGGTGGTCACTTTGGTGCCGCCAAAACCGCATCAAATGTATTACAAGCGGAATTTTATTGGCCCACATTATTCAAAGATGCCTACACTGTTGTCTCCAAATGCGATAAATGCCAACGTACTGGCAATATCTCTAATCACAATGAAATGCCATTGAATCCTATTTTGGAGGTGGAGATTTTTGATGTGTGGGGTATTGACTTTATGGGGCCTTTCCCGTCATCATATTCCAATCAATACATTTTGGTGGCGGTTGATTATGTATCAAAGTGTGTTGAAGCGGCAGCTCTACCTACTAATGACGCTAGAGTGGTGGTAAATTTCTTGAAGAAAAATATTTTTTCTCGTTATGGCACACACATAGCTATCATTAGTGATGGTGGTTCACATTTCTGCAATTGCCTCTTCGCCTCACTCATGGCCAAATATGGGGTGAAACATCGTGTGGCCACTCCATATCATTCACAAACTAGTGGCCAAGTTGAGATTTCAAATAGAGAGTTGAAAAGAATTCTCGAGTTGACGGTTAATGCATCGAGAAAAGATTGGTCTAGGAAACTGGACGATGCATTATGGGCATATCGTACTGCTTTTAAAACACCAATTGGTATGTCCCCATATCGACCCCTATTTGGAAAAGCTTGTCATCTCCCCGTAGAACTAGAACATCAAGCTTATTGGGCAATCAAAGCTTTAAATTTCGATATGAAATTAGCTGGTGAAAAAAGATTGCTCCAATTAAACGAGCTTGATGAACTCCGCCTTGGTTCATATGAGAGTGCCAGAATCTATAAAGAGAAGACGAAGAGATGGCATGATCAACATATTCTGAAGCGGGAGTTCAGTGTTGGGCAACAAGTTCTACTTTATAATTCTAAACTCCGGTTGTTCCCCGGAAAGTTTCGCTCTAGATGGTCGGGTCCATACACCATCATTAAAATTCTTTCAAACGGAGCGATTGAGCTTCATCATGAAGGGAATGGAAACTTCACAGTCAATGGGCAAAGACTAAAACCATATCTGGGAGGTGACTTTTTGAAAGAAAAATCCTCCGTTCTTTTTGAAACGGAGTAAAAATGCCCTATAGTCAAGCTAATGACTATAAATAAGCGCTTGTTGGGAGGCAACCCAACTTTCTTACTGTTTAACTTTTTGTTATTATGTGTTTAATGCTTTTACTTCTTATATTGCTGAACTAATATAACTATTTTTTTTGTAGGGAATTTTTGATATCCCAGCCACTTTTGGATGTTTCAGGTTCTGGACCAAGTTTTTGATTCAGTCACTCACTTCCATCACAAGTCCAGTATAAGCATGGGTACACTTTACAGATACAACTCAGGGAAGTTTCGTTATCCCTACCCTCTTTATCTTGTTTTCTTTCACATTGAGGACAATGTGAGTCTTAAGTTTGGGGGTGTTTGTGTGTTTGTGTGTGAACTGGTGATTGTGTGTTGACATATTAGATGGCCTTTCCGGCATAGGAATGTGTGAGTGTGAAATTGTTATATATTCATAAACCATGCATGCGCGCAAACCAAATATGCTATTTGGGCTAAAAATTTTCGAAAATTGCTTGTCCATGTGAGATTTTGAGTTTTATTGAGCACAATAGTCATGTTTCATTGTCATCTAGATGTGGAAATGATTGGGACATTAATTTTCTCTGTCACTTTACCTGACTGTGTATGTAAACCGAGTATTTACTAGTTGAGTAGTTTCATTGAAGATGTAGTAACTGGACGATGTAGATACAAAACCTGGTGAGACGTTGAGCCTACAGACTGACACATTCATTACAGTCTCATTACTTCTTCATGTGTGACATTCTTCCATGATTGTGCTTCTCTAGAACTTGCATTGATTCTCTTCAAGATCACATTGACACATGCAGACATGAATATGATTAATGCCATTTTGTTATAACCACGTTAGCCAAATAGCCTACCCTGAATTAATTTTTCCTTTGATCAACCCCTTTGTGCCTTGTTGACATTTTCTTTGATTTACCCACATTACAAGCTTATAACCAGAAAAACAATATCTTTATCCAGCCTCTAAAGCTAGTGGAGTGTTGTTAATTATATTGAATGTTGGGTGAGTGAGAAAAATAAGTTTGGGGGTATCAATATCAAAGGTGGTGCTATAGTTGGTGTAAATAGTTTTATGTGGAATTAAAAAAAAAAATTTGGACAGGAGAAAAAAAAATGTGTGGAGGAGACTGATTTATATGTCTATATGTATGATTCCTCCTGATATTCAAAAGAAAAATGGTAATTGTACTTGCATTGATGATGAGTGAGAAGTCATTGTTTGGAGGGATGAGATTGTGTACAGATCCTATCTAGGTTAAGCTAAGTTGAATACCTTTACTCCACCGATTGATATATGAGGCTTCTTAGTCACTTATCTAAATATTTTTCACACCTTAACTTAAAGCCACATTTTTAATCCTGGAAAGACCTTATGATTTATGTAATGCATGTGATCTAAGTGGTGGCGAACGAGAAAATATGCAAGCTTATGATAGAACTCTGACATTGGAATGATATTGAGCAAAACAGTTATCCAATCTTAAACATATGAGAGTTGAGTGTTTATATTATCTTGTAAGGTCTTACATGTTCAGTTACTCTATCTTCATTTGAAATACTTGCTAGTTGACCTGTGTAAACTCAAAAGAAAAGAGTGATTGAGAAAAACCTATAAATGTACAACGGGGTGTGAGAATGCAACATATATTTGGAGGTGTGAATCTCACGAGCGGGAAAGGATATAGTTGACCATTAAGGGTTGTGATTGAGCTAATCTGATTCCTTTTTTGTCTTAATGATTGTTTCCTATTTTAGATGCTGATTGAAAGTGACTATGCACACACACACTAATCGAACATTGGACAAACTAAACTTATTTTGGTTAGCATTATTTGGTGCATGGTTGTGAATTGATAGACAATTTTAAAACTTCTTTTATATATCTGGCAAGTCATCTCATAGTTGATCATTTTCACAGTTGCATGCTTGTGTGTTAGAAGTTAATCTTGCTCGAGACGAGCAAGAGCTCAAGTTTGGGGGTGTGATAAGTGCGCGTTTACACACTTATTAAGCACTTATTGGGTTATAATTATTGATGAAATTGAGTATATTCTATGCATAATTGTGTATTATTTGATTTTATAGGCAAAAACCACGACCAGACGAAGAAACGAGCTAAAGATGAGCAAAATGACTAAAAGTGTGCAATTTTGTGAAGTGGAGGACTAAAATGCACTTGACCAAAAAATGGAGGACTTTGACTACAATTTAGTAAGGGCCTAAATGAAATGAAGTTCAAAATCTGAGGACTGAATTGTACTAATCCAAAGATGAGGGATCAGATTACACTATGGCCAGAATGTCCAAAGACTTGAGCAGCAAATATGGGATGAACTAAGCGACCGCGTGAATTGAACTAAGGGTCGCTAAGTGGCCACCAGGAAATTCAGATCGCATTTTGATTTGCCCAAGCGGTCGCCTAGGTTTACTTAAGCGGTCGCTTAGAGGAAATTTGGAATGGCGGTTTAAAACATTTCTCTCGAACTTTGGCCAAAGTTTTGATAACTTTCGAATTTTTTAATGCTTAACCTTATCTATATCTATTATTATATATTATATATATTATAATTTATAGATTAGTGGAGAAAAAAAACTTAGTGGAGAGAGGGATATAGATAGAATTCTAGTCATTTTGGAGGCTTATCTTGAATATCATCTTCATTCTTCATCTTCATAAGCTCTCTCTCCCTTTCTCACGAGACTCTCTCTGGTTTTCTTCATTTGTCTTTGTTTTTGTTTGTTTTTATTTTGTTTTTGCAGGTTAAGTTAAGGGTGAAGGTGGTGTATCAAGGAGATAGCAACAAGAAGAACTTGGAAACCAAATGAAAGAGTTCAAATCTATTCTACAAGGATTGTATCGAACCTTTTGAATTTCTTCCCTTAATTTCCATGTTTGTATTTTATTGGAACAAAAATCTCTTTGTTACACTACTTTTATAATGAGCTAAATAGTTTTATGTTGGAATTTATGTAGTAACTTAACCAAAAGTTTCATTAGTTTGTTGTTTTGTATGGCAAGATGCATGTGTTACCAAGTTTTAGATGTTTTAATTATTGTGTTTTATTGACTATCATGTACTTGATCAATATATGATATGGTTAAATGGTTGGTGCAATTATTGAGAAATTGTTGTACTAGCTAGATCAAGATAATTAAAACCCTATGTTTGTATAGTTTCGACTATACTCGTTTATGTGTTATAGAAATATACATCTACCCTAGGTGACCCTTAGAGTATTCTCACAACAATTTAATGCAGTTGGTTAAATTGTATCCACATAGAGATATAGTGGATAGGTTAATCAATTATGGTTAATTTCGCTCGAAAGAGGTTGTTAACTAAAATTGGAGAATCGGGTCTAATCTGACACTTTCGTAGCACTAGCATCTGTATTTTATCGGTTTTAATACTAATGAAACAATGGTTAAGTGAAAGCATAAATTCCAACATTTTCCAAATCAAAAACCTTTTTCATCATTTATTTTGTCTTTTTAAAATTTAAATCGAGTCTTTTGTTTTATTTTCTCGCTGTTAAAATCAAGTTTAAATGTGTGTATCAACGTCGTTAATTTGTAACACTTAACTTGTAATTGGATAAACACTTCTCGTGGGATCGGCTTGGGCTTTAAAAGCTCTATTGTACTACTTGATCCGTACGCTTGCGGCATTTGTATTCGGCCCGATCACTTTTAAAACACTTCCTTATCCATTCCAAAGTCCTTATCCCTATCAAACTCCCAATCCATGATGAAATTTGATTTCTTATTAAATTGGACTTCCAAACCAACAAATTATCTAGGCTTCCTCCATGAATCAAACTTCCAAATCACATGAAATTTGAGTCACAAAACAGAGCAGGTTCCATAATTGAAATTTGACATAGTGGTTTCACTTACTAAATATCCAAAAATTCGGGACCGGTTCGATATATGCCCCTATTTCTTTTATATCAAAATCATATTTTTAGTAGATTTTTATATTGGTTAAAAACATTACGTTTTTGCCTAGAAGATGATGTAAAAACTATCTTATATTACTAGGAGATAGTCCTAGTAGTGCTAAGAAGGGTGAACAAAAAATTGGTTAACCCGTCAGACAAAATTTAAATTTTATTTTTAAACTATTGGCTTGGTTCCACTTTAACTAGTCAATCTTTCGGTTTCAAACCGATCTAAATAATTTTAAATGGTTTGATTTAAGTTTCAATAGTCAAAACCTCTTAATACTAGATCGAACAGTTCATTCAATTCTTTTTTTTTTTTTTTTTTTTAAATTTACTCAAAATATATTATTTATTAAGTTCAATTTATACTTCAAAACTAGTTAGTTTATATTTCAATTAGGAAAGTAATGATTTATATTTCAGTTAGGGAAGTAATGATTTATACTTCAAAACTAGTTAGTTCGATTGTTCAAAATTACGCTACGCCGTTGGGTAATTTTTAAACCACCATGCAAAAAAAAAAAACTAATAAGAACAAATATTTTCAACGATACATGAACGGTGCCACCCCAAAATTGACTGGTGGGGAAAAAAAAAAAAAAAAAAAAAAACCTCCCAAACAGTCCCTTAAAGTTTGAGAACTTGACATTTCTTAATTGGTATTACAAACTAAAGGTATGCTTAGGTCAAGGTATGATATCTTATTGTTGATCTATCTTATCTAAAAGTTTAAACTTTGAAATGAGGACATTATCTATAAGTTTAAACTTTGAAATGAGGTGAATCAGGTGATTTAATATTGTAAAGGTCCTAAGATCAAATACTATCGTCGTCCACGAATTAAAAAAAAAAAAAAAAAAAGTTTATTAAATAACTATGTATGATTCTTCTCTAGTGGCTACAGTTTTTTAAACGAGATGATTGAATACGCGTTGAAATAAATAAAATAGGGGATATGGAGAGAAATTTATACCACAGATAGATTAACAAAATATTATATTTGTATATTACACAGACCATACATGATACACAATAATTGGAATGAAATTACAACATAGTCATACGTAAAGTATTTGTAGTGCAAACAATTAAGACGTTTTTCTATTTATAATATTGAATAAACAAGAATGTACTTTCGATTTCAGTTTTAGTACCATTCCATATTGTCTTCTCCAATTACTAGACATAGCATAACAACCCCTTAAACAGTGCCATGACTCGCAATTCCAGAACCTCGAATCCTTTATTTTGGGCCCAGACATTTTATTAGCTTTCGGACCATCTTGATTATCAACTTAATCATCTTGACTATCAACCGAATCGTGTGTCCAACGAGTAGGAGAACAATGAGGCCAACCCATGCAACAACTACAGACACAACCGCAAGAACATATGATCGTTTTTGTTTCTCTTTCTCTGGTGTTATTACAATTATTGATATGAGATAAGTCAATGCAATAGCTGTAAGTGCAATCCAAGTGATCACCATCAAAATCCCCATAACTATTCTCCTCTTTAACGGTAAACCACTCATCAATAATAATATGATACTGAGTGACGCGATGAGTCCTATTGTATTAGCAATCAAGAACGGTCCATATAAATTCCAAGGATTATTGACAAAAAGATATTCTAATACCTCGTGATATTGAGGTACTAATTTGAGATTACCTTTCGAGTTTACTGTTTTATTATCCTGCAATAGTCTGCTTGGAGGGTTGACTCCGATTTGAAATGCCATGGTTGCAATCAAAGAAGCCACCACCATTAATGCACTTCGTTTTTTCTCCAACCAATCATCTTTCTGTTTAAACATCATTTTCCTACGGTTCTCTTTCACGTTTGAGGACAAATCGAAGTGATCGAAGGACAAATTCAAGCCTGGACTAGTTATATTACTTTTAATTTGGACTAATGAATTTTTTTCCATTGATCCAAATGCTCCAGCACGCTTCAGAGATTCTTCAATTTTTTCATCCCTCACATCTCTTCGACTATGGATCAGAATATCCATTGCTGTCATGCCCCTAAGATTCTGAGCATTAACTTCCGTTGTAGACTCCATAAGCAAAAAGTTAACTGTCTGTAGACATTTCAAAATATTTATGTGTTTAGTATACAATATTTTAACATTGTACAAAAGATTATTATAGCTTTTCTTTTGTTTTCGATTCTAAATTCTACCTACCAAATGGTTAATTCCATTTATAAACATCTGGCACGAAAAGTTCCGTTATTTCTAAAATAAAATGAAGAAAATAGAGTTATTGGCATACCTCAACTTGTTTGTCAGCTACTGCCAAGTGTAAGATAGTGTTTCCATCACTATCTTTACTATTTGTGAAATCTTGATCTCTAATGGTATTCACCAAGAGCTTTAGGGCCTCAATCTGATAGTACTTCACACACAAATGTAGAATAGTCTGCCCTTGACCCACAATAACTCGAGCTGCATCACGTTTTGCATGAACCAACTCTTTCATGACTTCTATCCGGCCTTTGATGGCTGCCAGATGGAGAGGCGTCAGCTCATTTCTATCACGAACTAGGCACATTAAGGGATTAGCCGATAACAAAACTCTAACTACCTGGATATAACCTTTGGCCGATGCCAAATGAAGAGGCGTTGATTGACATAAATTCAATTCTCGTGCAAATTCAGGTCTTCGTCTTAAGATTTCCTTCACAAAATCGCTATGTCCTAATATTGCTGCTACGTGTATAGGACTATCAGAGAAACTATTAACTATAACTCTATCAAGAATTATCGGATCTTCTTGAAGCAGCTTCTTCAAAGAATTCACATTTCCTTTAGCTGCTGCTTCAAAAAGCATATTTTCCAATGTCTCCATCTCCTACTTCAATTCAGGAACCTTTCAAGATCTATCGTATTTATAAATAAATTATCCGATGAAGGCTGTTGTCAATCAATATGTAAAGAATACAAATTGCATTTCCTTATAATTGTGGAAAAAGTCATTAAATATTTTGGAAGACCGAACAAATGTTGATATAGAAATATACATAAGAAATAGGTCGGACAAATTTCTACAAAATGTTGATTATTTTATTTTTTTTTGATGACTTAGGAACCCGTTGTCGTCCCATCCCATCAAAAATTTTGGAAAGTGGGACAAGAATGGGATACAAATGGAAAAGGGAAGAAGTGGGGGCGATGTTTGGATTAAAATATTTTATTTATCGTCTCTTTTATATTTTAAATAATATTTTAAAAAAATTGTTGAGTTCGGGCATTTCAGGGATTGGCCAATGTATTTTGTCACTCCTAGATTAAGTTGAAGTTGACTAATTCAAAGTAGCTAAGAGTCCAAAAATTATTTAATTAGTAAGATGCTTATGTAAGCAGGAAAAAAGGAAAGAAAGATGATTTATTTAAGTTGGAAAGAGAAATGAGAGTTGTTTAACTGGATAACCATAACTTTAATTTTAGTTTATTAATAGCTAAAGTGGGGAGATAAATTATAACCAAAAAAAAAAAAAAACAAAGAGAGAGAGAAGAAAATTCATAGGGCTCTAGTTTTAGGGCCCTGCTACTCAATCAAGGGCTGAGGTGGTGCCCCTGATTAAGTAGCATAATACCTAGTTTTAGTATTCAGCCTTGCTATATGGCCAGGGGGTCGGTGCCAGATTTGGTGATCGATCCCTCATATAGGGGGGATGGCCACAATTTTTAAAAATATTTTATACACGCAGGTCTCATCGCTATGTGAGGAGTCGGTCATCGATCTGGCATCGAACCTCTGGCCATCCAGCTTTTTTCTTTAGTATTACATATGCAACCCACGGGAAGGGAAAGAGGAACCCAGCCAAGAATAGTGTGGCAAATAGCTAGTGGCTGCGGCCCATTGGTTTGATTAGTCATAGGTTGGTAAACAAGAAAAGAGAAAGAAGTAAAGAGAGTGACTGATCAGGCTCTAGTTGGGAAGAGTAATCTAAATGCCTAAGAATCGTCTAAATATATGGCAGAAACTTAAAACGTACACGAAAGAGAGAAAAGAAAGATAAACTTGATTTGGTACTTTCGAGGAAAAAGTATACTCAGTCAAAATAATAATATAATCATCAATTTTAAATTTACGGACTCAAAGCACGATTAAAAGGGGTTTGATTTTATTGACATTTATTCGTGCATTATAAAGAATGATTGCGAAACATTTTGACTAATTCCCAAAATCTCAGCATGCATGCTGCAACTGTTAAAACATGAGATTTCATATTAGTTAGGCCCTATTTGAGATTGATTTTAGAGTCAAATTTTTGTTTCCATTTTTATTTTAGCTTATCAAATTATTTATAAATAAAATATCAATATTAATCCTAATTAACTAAATTAATCATTTTATATACTGGATTAATTAATACTTAGTGTTTGTTTGAGTTTCATTCTCTAAATTATTATTATTTTTAAAAAAATAATCATTTTCAATAACACATTTTCTCATTAAATTAATTCCTCACGTAAATTCAAAAGTAAAAAATAAAAATACGAACTTGATAGACCGGCCGACGTTCATCGTGGTTAGATTACCGCGGTTGGACCACACAATGTGGAATTTGAATGAATGTACCCTTTAATGTGTTGAATATTTTCCTCATTATTTTTTTTCCTCTTTACACTAGCACCATCCCCCCCCCCCCCCCCCCCCCCCTTTTCAACATTAAAGTGCAAAACAAGTCCTTGAACTTTCAAAAATATTAATTTCGGTCTTCAACTTTTTATTTCATCAAATTTTGTCCTTTCAATTTTCTTATCGTTGCACTTTGGTTCAACTTTTTCATCCAATTTTGGTTCTTTTTATCCTAGTCTTCAATATTGATCCTAAAACCTCCAAAAGGAAACATTTATTCCCCAAATCCTTCATAGGCTGGACATGGTCTGGTTCGATTCTGAAGAGAATCGAACCGAACCGAACCAAAAATTTTCGAGTATTTAGTAAATGGAACCGTCGGGTCCAAATATAATTATGAACCCATTCGAGTTCGGTTCGGTTCCATACCATTATTAAATTTTTCAACATTTATAATAAAAACAACTAATGACATGTTCAATCTTAATTTTACAAATTGACGTAGTTTAATTTAATAATATATAAATAACAAGCTGTATAATAAGATTAATTTACAAATGTATACAAATACAAAAAATAGATACTAATACTAAAACATCGATAATCCATTCCTTATCAATAATTCATTTGCTTCAAACATTCAAATATATATATAAAATAAAAAATATATATAAATTAGAAGTCATAGAGATAAAAATATTTTAAAGTATTGTTAATACTTACCAACTATTTGTTAATTTTTTAATTGAAAATAATTTGTTAATTTATTTAGAAAAAAGTTAAATAATTTGATATATATAATATAAAAAAATTAAAAATTTTCGGTTCTTGGTCTAGAATCGAGAACCGAATCGAAACTTTCGATTCTAGATTCGGATATCCGTTCGAATATTTAATTTCAGAAGAACCACTCGGTTCGATTCGATTCAAGACTTTTGTCCAGCCCTAAATAGTCACATGAAATTTGCTCTCAAGTTTCTATAAGTTGAATTTCACTCTCATAATTTCTGACATTTTGCACTTGCACTCTTAAAGCTCCATATCAATCCTATGCATTTTGATTAGCCTTTAATTGTTTTGAATCAGCTCTAGTTTTACTAACAAAATCCTTCATTTTGCTTCAAACGCCTCCAAGTTAGAGATTGACCTACAATAACAACACTAAAATACGTAGAAATTCGTTCAAATTTCCAAATATAATTCAAGTTTTATAGTAAAAATAAGCTTATAAAACACACTTATCAACTCCTTTTGCAAATTCAAAAGTAGTTTTAAAGATTATCTTCAAAATCGAGTCGTTAAAATTGGGATAAATCTGTAGTTAGCAATTGTCTATCTTGCGGTGGGCTTTTTCAAAGATAAAGTTTCTGACTCTAATTTTGAAGACCTAACTGCAATTCATGTTAAACCTTTAAATATTGCTGCCCCAACCTTTGGTACTAACGTTTCCTCTCCTAATGATCTCAAGTGCTTAAGCTCCTCATCTTGATGATCTAGCAGTAGTTGGTTCCATTCAAATGCCGAAGCAAGGAATATGGTTGAGCAAGACACTGCTTTTGTGGTCGGTACTGTTGGCTTTGCAGGGTATGTGTAGGATGAAAACGTGAGGAGTTCATTCTTTAAAGAAGATAACAATTTTCTTTGATGTGAAGATAATTTTGGGGAAGAAAATGGAGATGACTCCAAGGGGCAAGAACAAATGTATCCTCCTTGCAATCACTCTCGATGTTGATCTATGGGGAACATTGTTGTGGAAACTAACTATTGGAAGATTTCCTACCATATCAACACTTTAGTATTTAGCTTATTTTAGGATTAATTTATTCAGTTTTCCTTTTACATTAACTTTCCTTACATATCTCTTTGTACACCTACTTAAACGATAATTCTATACGCAATTAATAATCAATAGACAATTTTCTCTACCAATTTTCTTCTTTAACATGGTATCAGCCTAATTCCAAAACACAAACACAGAACACGATCCTGCAACTCTTCCATGGCCGAGACAAACAGCCCAACTACTCCTTCAACTATTCCTTCCTCTAATCTTCTCCACCCCTCCGCCTCTCCCAGTTTAATTCTTGTCACTGGCCTTCTCACCGGCGACAACTACCCCAAATGGCAAAAAGCCATAACCCGAGCCCTCAACGCCAAGAACAAACTTGGTTTCGTCGATGGCACACTCAAACCTCCTGCACCTACAGCAGTCGAATTCTCTCAATAGAACCAAACGAAAGATATGGTTCTTACCTGGCTCCTAAATTCCATCAGCCCTTCCCTCGCCGATTCACTCGAATATCACACTAATCCCCACGATGTCTGGGTCGACCTTTCTTCCCGTTTTTGCCATGGAAACAATGCCCGTCTCTACCACTTTAAACGCACTCTTGCCTCCCTGCACCAAAACACTACCTCCATCCATGACTACTTCAACCAAATTAAGCGACTATGGGACGAAATTAGCCACCTCCAAATTGCCACTTAACTCAAAGAATTGCAAAACAGGCCGACGATGAACGTGTCTTCCAGTTTCTCCTTGGCCTTAACAACTCCTTTGCTCCTCTTCGCACCCAAATTCTGGCCATGGATCCCCTGCCGTCTATCAGCAAGGTTTTCTCCATCTTGTTCCAAGAAGAGCAACAGAGGCTCCTCAACCTCCAACCCCTGTCATCCGAGTCCATGGTAATGGCAGCTTGCACCACCGCTCGCTCACGCCCTCCTCCGAACTGCTTTGCTTGTGGCAGAAATGGTCATGAGCGGGGCAATTGCTGGACCATCATTGGTTATCCTCCGGGCCGTGAGCCCCGTATCTACAAATCAAGGTGTTCAATCTTGGGATCGCCTCCGACCACTGCAAATTTGGCTTCTCTCCCTCCACAGCAGCACTCGAATCTAGTATCCCTTCCTCCGGAGGTGTATCAGAAACTCCTCAATCTTCTAGCCCATCCGCCTGCACCGTCGCCTACATCGGTCGCACCATCCCCTGCCTCCTTTGCTGGTAATATCTTCTCCCATCCTCCTTTTACTTTCAATCGACGCCTCTACTAGGTGGTGGACAGTGGCGCGAGCCACCACAGTGATTCACTCACCGATTTGTAGCCACTCATCACCCTTCATCGTATTCGCCTTCCCAATGGTCAAGAGGCCCTAGCCGTGGGCTTGGGCTCTTGCCCTCTCTTTCCCACTTTAACTTTAGAGAATGTTTATTTTGTTCCTACTTTGTCCTTTAATTTAATTTCTATTTCTCAACTTACCCTCCATAACTCCTGTCTAATTACTTATTCACCCTAATTCTTGTTTATTTCAGGACTCTCGATCGATGAAGCCGATTGAAGCGGGTGATCTATGCGATGGGCTCTACATTTATCGTCCCGAAGCTCCCGTCATTTTTGTTGCTCAAACTACTGCCAATAAGATCTTGTAGCATCAACGTCTAGGTCATCCCTCCAGTTTTACCATTCCCAATATTTTTGATTCTCCATGTACTCTTTCTGCTTGCGATATTTGTACTCGTTCGAAACATACTCGATTACCTTTTTCCAATTATAGCGATAAAAGTTATTCTCGTTTTAATTGCATTTTTGTGATATTTTGGGTGGTTATCGCACGACATCCTTATGTAGCGCTCATTATGTTTTCACGATTGTTGATAATTTTTCTCGCACCACATGGATATATCTTATGCGTTTTAAATCTGAAGTTTATACACATTTAACACACTTATTCGCCCTTGTTCGCAACCAATTTAACACCAACGTAAAAATTATTCGAACTGATAATGGACAAGAATTTCTTTCCCGCCAATTTCAAACATATCTCCACACATACGGCATCCTCCATGAACGTACCTGTATCGAAACTCCCCAACAAAATGGCGTCGTGGAGCGTAAACACCGGCACCTTTTCAATGTTGCCTGCAGTTTGCGTTTTCAGGCACACTTGCCTCTACCTTTTTGGGGTGATTGTGTGTTCATCGCAGCCTATCTCATCAACTGCACTCTTAGCCGCTCTCTCCAAAATAAATCTCATTTTAAAATCTTGTTCAATAAAATTCCCACTTACACTCACCTTCGTGTTTTCAGTTGTTTTTGTTATGTACAGACCCTCAGCGCTCATTGCGATAAATTTTCTCCCCGTGCTACTAAATGTGTCTTCCTTGGCTACCCGAGCACACATAAAGCCTACAAACTCTACAATCTCCAGACTCGGTCCATATTCTATTCCCGAGATGTCACCTTTCATGAACACACTTTCCCTTTCCAAGATCTTTAAGACACACCGTCTCTACACACCCCTACCATTCCTCTTCCCGTTCCTGACCCAATTTTGTCCCTTGACCCTCCGGCCTCTGCTGAATCTCTTGCTTCTCCTACCTCCCCGATCCCCGCCCCTTTCTCTAATCCCTCTCCACCAGCTCGTCGCCCTATTACTAAACCTGTCTATCTTCACGACTATGTTTGTCCCACCTTACATGCGAAGCCCACTGCATTTTCACCTGCTTCATCGACTTCAGGTACTGTTAATCATTTGTCTGCTTTTCTTTTATATTCCTCTTTTTCTCCCTCCCACATTACTTATTTGAATGCTCTTACATCTTGTATTGAACCCTCGTGCTACACTCATGCTATCCGCCACTCTCACTGGCGTGATGCCATGACTGCTGAGCTTCGTGCTTTGGAGGATAATTCCACCTGGACTCTTGAGCCCCTTCTCCCTGGCAAGAAAGTCATTGGGTGCAAATGGGTTTTCAAAACCAAACTCAAAGACGATGGGTCCATCGAGCGTTACAAAGCTTGCGTTGTTGCCAAAGGATACACTCAGGTTGAAGGTCTTGACTACCACGAGAACTTTGCTCCGGTCGCCAAAATGACTACATCTGCTGCTTATTGGCAGTCGTAGCTATCAAAAATTGGATTATTCATCAGCTTGACGTCAATAATGCCTTCTTATACGGTGATCTTGATGAAGAGGTCTACATGACCCCACCTCTAGGCTATTGTCCTAAGGGAGAGACCCGTGTTTGTCGTCTCCGTAAATCTCTCTATGGCCTAAAACAAGCTTCTCATAATTGGTTTTTCAAACTAAGCTATGTTCTTCTTACTACAGGTTTTCACTCGTCTTAAGCGGATCATTCTTTGTTTACTCTTACTAGTTCCACCAGTATTGTTCTCATTCTTATTTATGTTGATGATATCCTGGTTGTTGGTAATGACCTCTCTTAGATTGAGCTTTTCAAGAAAATGCTCTCCACTCATTTCAAGACAAAGGACCTTGGTTCCCTGAAGTACTTTCTTGGACTCAAGGTTGCTCACTCTTCTACGGGAATCTTCTTTAATCAGCTCAAGTATGCCCTTGACATTCTCTCTGACAGCGGACAACTTGGCGCACGCACTGCTTCTTTTCCGATGGAGCAACATTTGAAACTTAGCACTCAAGATGACGACCTTCTCCCTGATCCTGGCCTTTATCGTCTCCTTGTTGGTCGCCTGATCTATCTGACCATCACTAGACCAGACATTGTTTATGCAGTCAACACACTTAGTCAATTCATGCATCTCCAAGGGTTTCCCACATGACTGCTACTGCCAGGGTTCTCCGCTACATCAAAGGCAGTCCGGTCCAAGGCATCTTCTTCCCTTCATCCAACAATACTCATGTTGCAGCATATACGAACTCTGATTAGGCCAGCTGCCCTACCACTCGTCGCTCTACTATGGGCTACTTCATTCAATTAGGCACCAGTCCCATCTCATGGCGCACTAAGAAACAGAGTACATTTTCTCGTTCTTTCGCTGAAGCTAAGTATCGTGCCATGGCTGTCACCACCTGTGAACTCACTTGGTTAAAACAGCTTCTCACCGATCTCGGTATTTCCCATCCTGAGCCTTTTACTCTCCATTATGATAATCAATCTGCTATGTATATTGCACACAACCCTATGTTTCATGAGCGTACCAAACACATTGAGATTGATTGTTATATCATTCGCAACAAAATTCGTTCGGGCCTCCTCAAAGCTGTTCACACTTCATCAAATGAGCAACTTGCAAATATCTTCACCAAAGCTTTGGGATATGACCTTTTTCATCATTTTTCATGTAAGTTGGGCATTACAGATCTCCATGCACCAACTTGAGGGGGAGTATTGAAAGATTTCCTACCATATCAATACTTTAGTATTTAGCTTATTTTAGGATTGTTTTATTCAGTTTTCCTTTTACATTAACTTTCCTTACATATCTCTTTGTACACCTACTTAAACGATAATTCTATATGCAATCAATAATCAATAGACAATTTTCTCTTTCAATTCTCTTCTTTAACACTAACGTAATTCAAGCAAAACATTGTTGACCAGTGATCCATAGATTCCACCAGTGACCTGATGACATAGTGTCTTGCCTCAGTTGGGTCTAATAACTATTTTTATAAATATGCTAGAAAGGCATGGCTTCTAGCATAGACAAGGCTTGAATGAAGAATTATTGTCTCAGCATCAACTAGCAAAAATTGTCCCATCAAGCGCGCTGAAAATGCCGCTACCATAAGCTCATTGACAAGAACGCGATAACCACTTAACATTAAATATTTTTCATTCTGTTTATTCGATCAGCCCAATAATTAATGTTTAGCAAGATGGAGAAAATAGAATTTAAAACATTGGGCAGACGAAACCAATCTAACTTATGCTTGTCTATTCCCCATTCTTCCCAATTAACCCCCACAATACTGCAATCCATCCATGCATGTTGTTATTTGTAAAAAAAGTACGAGGTCCTAGGATCCAGTGATCCTAAAAAATCCCAATATTCTCCCATATAAAAGGTTCTTCCATAAGAATGACCAACCTGGCTTGTCGCATGCAAAAAGAAAATTCATGATAGTGATGACCATTTTGTATGAGACGACAAGCTTGTTTAATGAAAATGATTCTACAGGTACATGAACGAAAAAATACAGGGAAGACACAAACATGTGAGGCTTACTTTTTTAAATAATATTTAAATCAGATGGAACCGACATCTATGTGACTCTTCTGTAAAACTTCTTGCATGAATAGTTCTGTACATTCAACATTTTTGGTATCATGACTAGATGACGTAGCGAAAGCTTTTAGAAAAGAACCAAATCTCACAAAAACTTGAACCTGTTGATTTGAAAGATCAAATACTAATAAAGAGAGAATTATTTTGAGAAACTTTTGAAAGCTCTTTATTTAGTTCAAAATTCAACTAATTATCATAAAACTTACAACTCGTATTTAAAGCAGTAAATAAAATATGGATGATAACTAATTTCTTCACATTAATGTTTTCTTCTAGATGTTTTTAATGAATTTGTTTTCATGTTTTTAATGATAAAATAATTTTTTATTTTCAGATTGACAGAATGGAAAATTAGAGAGTAGATGCAAAGCTGTCTCAAATAAAAGGCTACTTAGGTGATTGTCTATGATCCATGTTATGATAACGTCCAAAATCACGAAAATAATATAAACATATCGAACAATAAAATCTTGTAGAAGAAAAAAATGAGGAAAATAGAGTGAGCAACGTAATTTGCAAAAAAATAATACAAAAATCATATAAAAAAAATTGAATAGTATACATACAAAATTTATATGGATAATGGATGTGTAACATTGTGCAAATATGAGTGAACAATCGATAAATTTTTAATTTTTTAACGAGCAAATAGTAACCTAAAGTATTTATTTTAGTGATTAATCATTTAATTAAATCTAAATATTAACAATGTTAATTTTTACGTATTTCTTTTTTGTCACATACACGAATAGAATTTAGATAGATGATAAAGGGTGACAATGTTGGAACGAAATTAAAATGGTCATAAATCAAATTTCCTCTTGATGTGGTATAATCGATTACTCCAGTTTGAGAATCGAGATCTTCAAATTCGAGAACTAAAGCAACTTCAGTTATTCTCCTTTTTACAGAGTGTTTTCTAAATGGTTAATATTATGTAAAAACGAATGAGTAGTGAGTAATTTTTATTTTTGAATGAGTAGTGTTTTCTAAATGGTTATTTTTTATTTTGGCCAAAAGTTGACAAGAGGATAAATGAACAAGAAGTGGGTCCGATCAGATCGCAAGCCACAGCCGGGTCAGAGCTGTTTATCTTCTTCTTCGTAAACCCGACGGAAATTTCAGTAACAGCGCCAAAAGGAATTAGGGTTATAAAAACTAAAATTCCAAAAATTAAGCTAGTTCAAACCTCAAAAAAATCTTCTTCTCTGTTACTCTGTATCAAATTAAAAAACACGAGCCTCCAGCCTCCTTTTTCTGTATAATCTTAAAAATCATTACTGAAAATTGTGGAAGAAAAGGAACAAATTTACAAAGATGTCAAGTAGTTGTTCTTTTTGTTGTAGACCCATAAATTTATGTCCGATTACTGTGATGTCACCAGAAAAAGTGGAATTTATAACTCCAAGAAGGGTTAGGTATCATTTTGGAAGAATTAGGGCTTCAAAGGTGGAGTCTTATGGGAGCTCTCCCGATTTTGTTGAACGCATGGAACGTGCCTGGTTGATTTCTCAGGTATAATATATATATTTTTTTAATACATTTTTTTTTGGCTTATATTGTGATTATTTTGTATCTTGAGAAATGTGAAAAAAGAATAATTGGTGTTTTATGCTATGTTTGCTTATATAAAGAAATTAGTAGAGCGGAATACTGGAAAATGAAAATTAATGTGTTGAAGTAGCAGTTAATTTCAATCCTTAAAGAAACAGAGTAGAAAGAACTTGAAGAGAACTCAGCTAACAGAGAAAGTCAAGGGGGGAGATTCGCAAAGTTTTCTTGCTGGGAGAGAAAAATGCACACTTGTTATTTCCTAGTGGTCAAATTGATTGATTTGCAGTTCAAAGGTTTCATGTATAGCATTGTTGTTTCCGTTATTATTACTAGAGAGAGAGAGAGAGAGAGAGAGAGATGTCCTAGTCACCAGCCTTTCGCCACATCTTGTCTCACTGATTACTCATTTCACTTTTGAGCCTATAATGTGTATTAGTGTGAACACCTGGACAGATAAATATTTTGTAGTTGTCAATCACATAGTCAAGGACTCGAGGTGATCATCTTCATTGAGGTTCCAATCCCCACGGCATTGCACGTTTGGCATAGGTCCTGCATATCCGACTCTGTTCTTCAATATCAAGGTTGATTACTTGCATCTCCAATCACATGGGAGCATTGCGACATGATCCTCATGGTAGTCACTCCCAGCGAGCCCCATAGGCTTGTGGCTCTCCTTAGTGCTCGTAGTTTTTGCCTTGTCTTCGCCCTACTAGGGTGACAATTTAATCCAAGGCTTACTTAAACTGCCATCCTAATTAATCAATTAATCATCTTAAATACAATGTTGGATGTTCTCGCACAATAGAATCTTACACTTGCCCAATATGTGACATGCCCCACAACATGTCCAGTGAAGCCCCACAGCAAGGCTACCCCTTGCAATGCATAGGAGAAATGTAGAGTTGGTGCCAAGGTAACTCATTTGGGCTGGAGGAGTTGGCCATGATTTTCTTAGCCCATAGGACATAGAGACTGCCAATTTGTAGCCACCAATCTCAAAGATGCCCACCATGTGACTATGACCAGCACGTTCCTGACTTGTATGCTATGATGTTCGGACTCGGGTACGGGCACGTATCTAAGTTTCGGATCTTTTATTTTCTAAACTATAGGATACGGGGATATGGTTAAAAAGAGTCCAAATTTTGGATGCGAGTACTTGGGTACACCTTTCAAACTTCAATTTTTTACTAATTCAAGATGTCATTTTGAATATACCAAAATCAATTATTCACAAAGAATGAAATTAGTATTGAATAAAGGGTTAAGACGAATAAAATAGAATTTTGGAGCTTAGTCTTCAATTATGAGAATTACTAAATGTTATATAAAATAGAAAATAAGGGACTGGATTGCAATTTGAAATTAGTAGAACTCATTTTTATTTTATACAAACAAAACCCTAAACTATCGATACATAGAGGGAGAGAAGAAAATGGAAAGAAAAATGAAAGAAGAAGAAAAGCAGGGAAAACTTAGAGTCGCCGCCTTTCTCTACGCTCTCGGCGGCAACGCTATGTTTATAGAGAGCGGAAATGGGAAAGAAAAGGGGGGGAAAAAGAAAGAAGAAGAAGAAGCAAAAACGACGAAGTGTCCGATTGAAATTTGGAGGATCCGACACATATCCCATACTCATACCTATGTCATGTCATGTCCGACACGGGTACTTCTACTATTTCGAAGAGTCCGAGCATTAGAGCTTGTATGGAGACTGACCACTCTTTTGAGAAGCCAAGTATTCCCTAGCCGTTAAAGTTGTTGCTTGCTTAGTGCTTGAAGGTTTCCTTGCAGCAAGGGGAGTTTAGCCACAGCTTATCAAACATGCCACACTGATAGTAGATTTAGCAAGAAAAAATTCAAATGAATGGAGGAGACCACTTTGATCTAGGATCACATTGTTAGTATGTCCTTGTGTTCCAAGTCCAAATGTAATTCTAAGAACGCTCAAGATCTTCAAATCAAACATGTGAACACTCATCTCCACCACATTCTCGACACAAAAGATACTGGTCTCAGGATATTTTTAAAATTACATCAATACCACTGCATAGCATGTCTTCAAACAATATTGTTGAAACCTGCTTAAATGGAATCTGAGCAACCCGAAATTTTGAGGAGGTTTTCTTATATCTCAAAAAAACTTTCAACTATCATTTCTCAATATGGTTGACTAGGCATGATATTTACCTTTTGTTATGTTAAATATGATTTTATTAATTTGAAGGTTCCTGGAGATTCTTCTCTCTCATCACAGTTAATCAAACAATGAGTTGGTGATGGAGTAGCGTCATCGTGCTTCAGATTTAGTTTATATGTGTAGTTTTCTAACCTGTAAATAGCAGACGATAATTAAAAATGGGACATGGTGCTATTGTGCAAGGAACGGACTGTTACAAAAGAGAAACTATATGGCAGAAGAATATATATGTATGTATGTATGTATGTAGAATTCTAGATCAAATGGGTCTCCTGTAGAAGTCTTTGTTGGATTATGTGATATCGATATTAAATCCTATTTATACCTTTGATGCTCTTCATTTCTCAGGTTGTTTATAATCTTAGCAGTCAATGAATTACAAAAAAATTCTACTGTCCAAGTGTGACCTCATGGTCGCTGTGTGTGTGTGTGTGAGAGAGAGAGAGAGAGATTAGGACCATTAGGTTAATAATTTAGCGTGTGGTCGCTTTGGCCTACTCCAGAGAAGGTCATCCATCTTAATTTCAGGATGGGAGTTCATTATACAATGCATACTTGTTATTGATTTTGTTACAGTGAGTGATTGAGGTGCAATAAAATTCAAAAGTTGGGTGGCAGGAATGCTTTCTTTTGTATATACAAATATCGTTTTGTGTCTTGCAAGTTGTTGTCAACATTTTTATATGCACACTCTCCTAGGCACATTGTGGGAGGATAAGTCAGCATGTGAACGACTTCAAATCACAAGAATCTCTAATTGATGTTTCTTGACATGTCTTGAGTCTACTTTGGTATCAGACTCTTTTTGGACTTAGGTAGTAGGCCTATTAAAAAAGTAACCCATGTCAAGATATGGTGTTTGGTTGTGCTTAAAAGTAATATTTTGATTTTTGCTTAAACATGATTTTCAGTTTTACTTTTTTTCACTAACATAACTTACTTTTCGTGACAATGGAGGTTTATCATATTAGGGCTACATTCTTTGTGTTCTATAAAGCCTACTTCAAGATATTATATGGACTTCCCGCCCCCCCCCCCCCCCCCCCCACCCCCCCCCCCCCCCCCCCCCCTCTCAAACATTTGGCATTACCTATCTCCTTATTCATGCAGCAACCAAGGCCTGTTGCTTGTTCCTCTTGTGATTCAAATGGGAATGTTGAATGTAAATGGTGCAGTGGAACTGGTTTCTTTATTATTGGCGATAACATGCTGTGTCAAGTCCCTTCAAGAAACACAGCTTGTGTTATCTGTGCAGGAAAGGTAAATAAGCCATTAAGAGCGTATTAGGGCATGCAATATTTGATAGAATAATATGATGAACGAGGTTGTAGCTTTTTTTTCTTTATAATATTATTTTGTCGAGTACTGTATACACCAGAAGATCTGCACGTTATTATGCAACCAATTCTCAAGTGGATCATATGCGCAGCTAATGAGAGACTTCATTTGATGCTTTTAGGGTTCTGTGTGCTGTTCTGACTGCAAAGGAACTGGCTTCCGTGCGAAATGGCTTGGGGAACCTCCAGTTGCCAAATAGTAGCATGATTTTTGTGGTAATTGCGCAAAGTTGCTGCTTCATTGAACAGATGAATTTCTGTGGTTACATTTTGAAATCAGTTATGTGGTGGCATTTGCCAGCTTAGCCTATTTGACATAAACTTTATACAGGTCTATAACAGTAATTTTCCACCTCCATTTTTTGTGTTTATAAATGTTATTCAGTTCCATTATTTCATCATGTCAACAAAATATCAGTTGATTCCTAGCATGAACACTGAAGTGCTCAATATATAGACTATACAGATTGATGTTACCGTTTTGTGGTGTTATTGAACTCTAATCAAGTAGGCATTGTGATGATGCTACGTGTACAAAGAAAATGTACATAAGTTTATAGAATGTCACATGGTAACATTTCATTGAATTTTGGACCAAAAAACATAATTTAAATAACCAATCAGGTGCTGTCATTTCAGTACCTATAAAAGTGCTTACGCATTTCCTCTGTACAAGTATCACTACAATATGAGAGTTTTTATTTAAATGTAGATTAGCTCATTCAGCCAAGTCATTAGAACAATCCAAAAAGTACTAACACAGGTAGTTTGATATATTTGAGTGACACAAAATATAAGAGAAACATCTCACGAACATTTCCAGTTTATGATCATTATTGTCACTGAAAATTAGTCAACGATTTAGTCGCCTTGGACAATTGCCAAGAATAGTAACTGATTGATATCATTGGAGGGTGACTCCATTTCATCCTCTGCATAATTGACAATTTCTCAAACTGTCAAATTCAGGTTTGATAAAAAGACAGTATACCACCTATTTTTCTGATAAATATCTCAAGTTCTAACAAGGATATGCATGCCAAAATTGTTGTTATAGAGAAAAGAAGGGGTCAAGGAAAACCTAATGTGTAAGCCCTTGTTTGTGCCCCATTATTTAAAAAAAAAAAAAAATTCCAAATTCATTTTCAACTACATATTTTCCCAACAAAATAATTTGCATGTAAATCCAAAAATTTTCCTACTTTTTAACGACACATTTTTCAAAATATCAATATTAGATAATCAGTTATTATTATTATTATTTTTTTGTGTGAAAAATTGGGCTCCAACGAGGACTGTGTCAATCGTACATTCTCCAATGTTGCTAATCAAGGAAGCTTTACATATTCTTTTATCAGACATGTATATAACATTATATTGGGAGATTGAGCTAACAAAACTTTTCGCTCATATCATTATGCTACAGGATATAACTTCACAACCTTTTATCCTAAGTTATCTAATGCAACAATCACCAGTTCTTACTTAGTGTCTTAAAGAATGAACACATCGAAATAACCATATTGTTCTTATTATAGATTGACCTCATATAGATAAGTAACAAACGTTTACTCTGGCAGCATCAAAGATCAAAAAACAAATAAAAATTAGACTACCATCATGTCTGTTCTGGATCTGATATGAGTCGTCCACTTGTCAATTACCTGTACAACAAAATTTAAAAGGATTACATAACAGACCAAAGTTATTCACAAATACCATCACCAACAATGACACAGGTCAAAAAATTTGTGAGCCTGATAGAGAACATTAAAGTAGAATGCTTTATGCCATGGTACTCACATACAAAACAACCTCACCACATCAATTTTGGTTGCTTGCTAGCAAATGATACTAATTCTTTAGACACCATTTTGAAAATGCAACCGCCCCCTTTGATAATAATTATATCATAAAACCTAAACTCAGTTTACATCTATCGATTACAAGGAGAAAAATTGAGGGGTAATCTTATAGAGGGAAGGGGGGAGATGAATTTTATCTCAACAGTCAGCATACTGGTAACGAATAAGATTTAGCTTCTTGTTGTTTGTTATCGATGTGTACTGGTAAGTTTCAGACTCCGTTTACTTACAACCATGGAACCATTCCACACCCTTCTCCAGCGAGCCTCTTTTAAAAAAAGGCCACGCACAAGGGGAACAAACAAAAACAACAATATAATCGAAAGAATTTCCAGTTGGAGGGAGATAAAGTTACACCTAGCAAAAGCTTAAAACCCCAGTAAGTATTTTCCGAACTAATGACACTGATCTTAGGTGAACGATGTTTAACTGCGGGAAGACATTCTATTAACATATGAATCAAGATTGATCACATAATACAGAGCTCTTAAGTTACCTGATTGAAGCTTGTATTAGCAGGATCATCACCCTCATTGGTGACAGGAATGCCCGTTGATGCTTGCAACCTCTGCACCATTGATCTGTTTCCCACTAAGATTGTTCTGGTTTTATCAATTAAATCCTACAGTTGTAATAATTTAAAGATAATTTTGAATCCCATGAACACAAAATATATAAAAACATGTTAATTTATTCAATCCCAATGGTTGCAGTTGGAAATATATGAACAAAGTTACAAATGCCTAATTGGTAAGCTAAAATGCTACTAGAAACAAAAGAAAAAGAATCCATCAGGTATACCAGTAATTTAATTTCCTAAAATTTCTCAAACCCAAAAATTATCAACCTTTAACCAACAAAGAATATAGAGGAAAACTGTATATCTATCTACAATCAGCTCATCTAAACGAACTCGTGTGCGAGTGTGCACGCACGCACGCATGCCTGTTTGGCTGTGAGTAGCTCGCAACACTGGTCCTTTAAAGATGACACTTCGTCATCAATTTTCTTCAACCGCGACACAAGCTTCATGGGATTAGCCCGAAAAATATACATACTCAGAAAAAAAACCCATAAATGTATAAGCACGGAAGGGTGAAAATATGCACCTCAACAAGAAATGTTCAGGTTTAGATTCAAACAATGGATTTTCGTTAATAGAAAAAAACAAAATAAATAAGAAAAAGGAAATGCCCACAAATTTAAAAACGCATTACTGAAGAATTTTGTCCAGAAAATGTGAAAAATAGAGAAAAAACATGGTCGGGGTAAACTTGCTGGAACTTCTTTTGGAGCTTCTTGTGGACCATGGAGATGTCGCGATTGGCTTTGGAGAAACGGTTTAAAAGCCCGTCCGCTGCTCGGTGCTGCTGATTTTAAAGATTGCGATGCCCCGTTTACACGCACTGATTGTGTTCAGCCCTGCTTAGTAGCAATTTTTGGGAAGAAAATACATTTTTAAATAATTGATTGATAGTGAATGTGTGGTTAAAAATTAAAGAAAAGTTTTGGGTTTGCATATAATATTATTTTATTAAAAAATATGTGATTGAAAAAAAAGAAAAAAAAAATACATTTTGAAAAAAATGGACTAGGGGCTCAATTTCTTGATTCAAATTTGAATTGGGAGAGCAAAGTTTTGGGGTTTTTGCAGTGAGGCGGGGAAAAGAGGCGGATACGGGAATCCAATTTAGATTATGTCTTTGGTCACTAAAGTTTAAAATGTTAGATTTTGATCACTAAATTTAGGTTCGTATATTCGATTACTCACTATTTAGTGGATAAAACTCGATATTTTAAATTTCAATGAGCAATCGAAGCCATAAATCTAAGTTCAATTACCAAAACTTGACATTTTAAAATTCAATCATCAATCAAAGATATAGATCTAAGTTCAGTGATCATTGGAACGATCAACTCGAATTATTCGGGTGATTATTGGCCAATTTTTCAAAATAGAAATCAATTCAATTTCTTTTTTATTTTAAAAGACTATTTGGACCTTTATTTAATTTGATCAAAAATCGAATTTATTGCGTCGGGTTTCTTCTTCTATATCCTTACCTTTATCCATGCTCAAGTCCATCTGGATAGCATACCTCCCTATGATATCTTCTTATGTACACCTACTTACACGTAATGATAATTTTATTTTACATTGGGCTAATATTTGGAATAATTTAATAAAAATCTAATTTTACATATGAAAAAACTAATTGAGCTTCAGCTGCTGCAAACTGTCCCCTAATTTACGTTCTTATAACTCTACTTCTATTTCTTAATTTCTGACCTTGAGTTTTCAAAAGTTGGTGAAACGTGTTATTAAAAAGTTGATAAAAATTATAAATCCCACAAATTATGTGATCAAAATGAGTTTGGAAAAAAAAATGAATTATGAGAAATGAGGGTCAGCAAACACATGATCAAGCTAATGTGAATTTTCACATGCCCCCAGGCACATCTCCAAGTGGTAAGGGAGTGTGAAGAAATTCAGTTTTGCTTGAGGCTGTCGCGTCAAGAGTTCGAATTCTAAAATATGGATTTGACTCTTGGATAAGTGCAAGTGTACAAACAGTCTTCCACCCTATACCCTTGAAGGTATAATTTTCAATTTACCTCCCTCATGATACTCCAAGGTAGAAGTGGTGCGGGACCCTCAAGATTGAGGTTCAACCTTTTTTTATGTGAATTTTCACATATACAAGTGTATGAATTTCTTTTATGCTGTTTAACAGGAAAATATCGAAGTAGAGAATGCATTTTCATAACATGAACCATTTAGGTGTATATATTTCTCTTTTTGTTATTTTTATTTTTACATTGAAAATCACTTTATTACATAAAATACCCTCTAAAATCATCCAGACTAATCACTGTTAGCAAAATCCTGAAAATAAAGATTAGAAAAGTAATTTTGTAAGAAAAACTCCTATAAAAATGTTTAAAAGAAAAAAAAAATTAAAAAAAATTGAAGAAGCAAATTTTCTCTTCAATCCAAGAAAATCAAGTCAAGGGTAGTTTCGTCAATTCAAGTTCTAACCCAGACCTTTATAAACCTGTTAAGGGTTCCACTTTCACCTCCAAAAACTCTCGTATAATCTGCGCGTATTTTGTTGAAGCTTCAGTGGAATTTATCTGTAACAATGGAGATTACACAAAGTTCCAAAAACCCTTTGGAAGCACCGGTACGCATTATTTCATTCTTTCCCTTTTTCCCTTTAATTTCGTATATTTCCATGAATTTTGAGCGTCTGAAATAGTTAAATATTGCTACGATTGGATAAGTTTGTACATGTTCATTATTCAATTAGAAACATATGTTCATGTGATAGTATTGGAAAATCCAGATTCATTCCCTTGCTGCTGCGTATTCTAAGCATTGATATTACTATTTCATAGTATATGGGCAATCATTTACCCTTTTTGTCCAAATTGGTTCGCGAAAATGCCCGAATTATTTATTTGCTTGAAGATCAGTCACATTGGCGTTTTCAATATATTTTATTTAATTTTTCTTCTTTTTATTATTATTTTTTCAATTAAAGAGTTTTAGAAACTTCCTTTTCACAAATGATATCAAGAGCTGATTCCTTCACCGGTTATTGTAAACTTTATTCTTACATCAAACTGTAAGATCATGCTGATAAAGCCCTTGTAAATTTTCATTAAACTGGAAGTCATATAAAATAGATCCCAGTTGTTGTAAATCTCACATTTTTTATATATATGATCTGTTTTGTAGACAGTGGAAGTTGGGACTTCCCGCAGAGGTGGAGTTGCTACCCAACCTGGAATGTTGCAACTGGGAGCATCTGGCGGTAATCTTTAATGTTGTTCTCATGAGTTGTGTGTATGAAATTTCTTATGCAGAATCTTTTGGGCTAAGACAATGGATTGCTGCAGAAGTTTTAGTTAATGTAATTTCTTTATGTCTCAGATGCTTCAGCCGTACATCAGGACATCAATAAGAATACTTCTGGTAAAAAACAAAGGTACAAGAAAAGAAGTAGAACTAAATCCGATGGTTCAGAAAGTCTTTCCGATATCGATGATTCTGAGGTATATGCTTTGTTGTTTAAATTGGAGAATTTTTTGTTTAAAGTCTGGCAATGGTTCTTGCAAGTGTTTTTTTATAATGGTAAGTTCACTTTCATGCTTTCCATGAGAATACCTTTACCTTTGTTTGAATAATCAAAACTTATGTGCACCCTGGAAATTTCTAATGCTTCTTTTTTAGTCCTGTACTTTGCTGAACTCTGTTAATGAATTTTTTTTGTTCGTTGATAATATCTAACATTTTCACCAGCTGATAAGTCATTTAGAATTTCATATCGTGAAAAAGAAAAGGATGCATAGTACAGAATATGAAAGGGAATCAAGCATTTATCACTAGAGCCCTGAGATGGAGATGCATTTAAGCAATTTTTTATGATCTTCAGATTGTTGGATATCTTAACAACAAAAAGGAGATGCATTTGAAAAGGATGTTATGGGAAGCCATGAATAAAGAACATGCAAACGTAAGGCCTTGTTTACTAATACTCCTCAAGATCTGCCTTGCATTTGGCAGAATTTCTAGTCTATGATTGGTTTTATTGAGGTTATTGGCATATCTTACCAGCCTTGCTTCACCTCAATGTTTTCTTACATTTCATCTTGTTTTAGCTCAATTAAGGTGTGCTTTATGTTCTTTTACCTTGTTCCTCTGTCCGGGCATCTTTTTCCTATTTCCTTCCTTTTTTTCTCTCTTTATTATTTTATTTTCTTTTTATTCTGCAAGGTGGTTAGGGTGAAGAGTTATGTTATTCGGATGCTCACTCTCTCTGAATGTGTTTTTGTGACACGTTTAGATACAATCTATAGATTCTAGGCTTCTAGCTTTCGCATAGGTGCTAGCCAATAGAATTATTGAAATATACGTTTTTGTCATGCTGTCATGATGTTTCATCTTTTTTGTCCTTGAATTATTACAGGAAAATGTATTATATTATGTGATCAAATATAATATGCGTTCCAATTGGGCAAAATAGTCTCTGTAAGATGAGATTATGATATTCTCTTCTTCAAGTCAAAATATGTGATCAATATTTCTTTTCTACCATAGAAATTAAAGCATCCCTTGTCTTGGTTGTGATTTTGGCATATATCCTTTGTATTTATTAATAACATTTAAAGAAAAAATATGACCAGATTGATTTGATTAGAGAATTTGTTTTTGAAATATCTAGTTTCACCTCCAAAACTTAGGCACATTGAAGAATTTAATTTTGCCTCCAAAACTAATTTTTTAAAAGAATTAATTCTTAGCTAATTCCGGTTTATGAAGTAATGTTCAATGAGGCAGTAATTGGAGTACCTTTATCTTAACTAAATTAATTTAAGAGAAAGTGAAACCAGATTTCTTCATAAATGAAATATTTGGCAGCACTATGTGAATAAAATTCTCCCATAAACTACTGTGCATGGCTCCATATTATTTTCTTCCCTCCACCTCGCTTTTTCTGTGTTTACATTTTTTGCTGATGCCATGCAACTTAAGTACAGTGATGTCAGGTCTCCTATATCCTTGTTATCCGATATTACAAGAAAACCTGTTTTAAGCATTTTAGTAGTCTTCTAAACATTTCTTAGCTGATGTTGAAATATCAACAGGGCCCTTACATTTTATCGATATTGATGCGAACATTGACAGCTTATGATATTGCGACTTGTCTTTAGGTCCTTTTCCTACATATCCCTCACTGTAAGATTTGAACTTTTCAATCGGGGTTAAATTTGACTGCTGTCTAAATCGGTGATATATTTCAGGTTAAGAAACAAAAACCAGCAACTGAAACAAAGAAAACTACCACTGCAAGGAAAGCTATTAAAACCACCGAGAAATTGGAACAACAGGTAATAAATTAGGCTTCAATGAGAGTTTTTGTCTGTTCTCTATCTGCTTGCTACAGTACGATGTAAAACTCAAGACATGGTTGACGGTAATAGGGAAATTGTGGTCTTTTGTCATTTGTTAAGTTCTTGTTGTATGATGATTTCAGTCCCTACAAGCTGGAGTATGTCTTGTATTGTATTTACAACACAAGCATACTTTGTACTGACGTCGACACGAATCCTGTTTTTGCAGAAGAGAAGTTCGAGAATCAATTATGATGCTTTGAGGATCCTAAATGATGATATGGTACATATTTTACACTCTTGTTTTGGCTTCGTTTTCATTGGGTCGGAAAGTGTGAAACAAACATGTAACTAGATTAAGGATTCTCTGCATTTCTTGTTTCCCATAACTTTGTTAATTATCATTTCAGGAACAAGGATCTGGTACGGCACAACATTGATTTGAAACTCGGTTCTTGGAGAAATGACTATTCACAGAACGAAAGCATTACCACACCCAAAATGCAAAGATCTGAAGAGGGCAATTATGATGATGATGATGATCAACAACAGATCACTTGTGGCGATGATGATGTTATATACGATCATCATAATGATGTGATGTCTTACGGGTATGAAGATGAATATAATGAAAATTTTGATTTCGAGGACTAGGTTGGAGATAGCTGGGAATCATGGTTTTTGAACAATGTCAATGAGTTAATTAGTTTTTGAGGCAGTACTTACTATTTTGTATATTTCTATAGCAAATCATCTATAAGTACCCCGCGACTCTACTTGAATAAAAATTGTGTTATGTCAATTGATCCAATATTCAGTCAGTATTCTTATTGTAAATAGACGAAACATTATCGACCTAGTGCTTATGTCTTGCTTATCTTCTCTTTATCTCTTTTGTAAAGATTATTGTGGCAAACTTTCTTGTCATGCTATTATTTGCGATGGTACCTAAACTAACTAAACGGTCACAAATGTTGTTTGCAACCGTATTACACACTTTGGTGACATTGTTGGAAAAGTATAGCGAGAATGCCCGGGAACTACAAATATGGGACTTATCGAGGATTCTCTGTCCACATGTTATTGCTTGTATTCTCGATAAAGGTCATGAGCATGTTATAAATCCATGAACGGCAAGGCGCTCTTGTCTGAAATTGGATAACTTATCACCCAGTATCAAAGCAATGGCTAAAAATACCTACATAAATGAAGAAGGTAGAACATAAAACTATAATTTAAAGTTCAAAAGGAGGTACTAAAGATCCGGGAAATGCACCTTGTATCCCTTAAGCCCCTGCATTCTTTCTGGATCAAGATCAGTATACCAATGACCCTTTCTAGTTTCTATAAGAGGCCACATGATAACCCAAGAAAGAATTCCTCCAATCAGCACTGATACATTCACAATATGGGGACAAATCATCCCGACCCTAACATAAGTTGCTGAGAAAGCAAAGTAAAACCTGCGATTTTAGAACGAACAATACTTTTTGAGGCTTTCTTTCAATAGAGAATCACCTTGTACATGAGAAAAAAGTTAAATGCTTACTTGTACTCGAATGCTTTTAATCCGAATGTCGGGAACTTTGGAAACCACGATCATCAGTAGTGGTGAAGAACCACTGAAAGAAACCCCATAAGAAGCTAGAAGAAAAAAACTTGCCCAATTCTCCAAAAAGCTAAAAGAGAGCAAACATTATTTTTAATAAAGTTCACTACTATTAGGTAAATTCTGTCTGCTTATATGTAAGTTTATTGAGTGATAGTTATTACAAATTAATTCCTCTTGCTAATCAATGAATTTATGTAATCATCGAGAAAGCGTATCACATAGAAAAAGATGTCATTTCTTCAAATCTTGCTGACAGATTTTAGGAGAATGTATAACAAGAAAATACAAAAACCATCACAAAATCTGGAACAAACTTCTGAATCAAGAACTACTAAGAATACACATACCAGTATCATCACTCGGACCAGAATTTTATATTTTCGCCCAATACTATGTAATCTTAAGTTAATTTTATATTTTCGCCCAATACTATGTAATCTTAAGTTAATCAAAAACTTTATGCGTTTCTCATGGTTGAAGGGAGACGACAAATTACGCAAACTTTCCAACTGAAAACCAGGGAAAACAACAAAGAATTTATCCTAAATCAATCAAAACATTCCATGAAAAATAGAGTCGATCGTCATCGAAAAATACAATTGAATGGTTAAGTTGCCAACCTGTGTTGACATCAAACAACATTCAAAAATTTAAAATCTAATCCTGTCTAGTTATATACGTAATACGTAACTCAAAATTCATACAACATCAAAATCTTCGTCAAAACACTACAGGTGTGGAAGTGGAATCATCGACTAAGAAACTGAAGCAATTTGTTTATGCATCTCCCCTGCTTGAAGCAAAACGTTCTCTTAATCTATTCAATTTCTCATCAAATGCTTCAAGTTCCTGCAGCGCCATTGTTTCCAAGTTTTCATTCTCCCACCAAAATTCCCTCGCTGCCTCGTCATCTTCACTTTTTACCTGAGCCACAAGATTGTGGGCAGTCTGGCTCGTCTCAGTAGAAAATGAATCATCAAGAAATTGGTACCGATTCAGAATGGATTCCACCGACGGTTCGCCAAAAGTGAAGAATTTGTTCCCGGGAGATTGGACGAGGATTGCAATATTTGAACCGCACAGTAGGCTCCTTTCCGCCGCCTTTTTGAAAAGACCCGTTCGCCTCTTTGAGAAGGTAACTTGTAGACTGTTTCTGTTGTCGATTTTTCGGATTTCAATCTTCCGCCGACCCTTTGTTTTCTTCTCCTGATCGTTGTTAGACATTTTCATGGTTATAAAAGGAGAGAGTTTTGATCGATGCGTTGTTACTTCGAAGACAAGAAAGTGTTCAGTAGAGTTTTACAGAGTGTTTTCGGAGGGAGAGATGGGGGTGCAAAGTATGAGTTTTTAACGGTAATAATATTGGATGCAACCAGTGCTAATTTTTGAAAATATTAACGGTAATATTGCTTAGGTGCTGATTTTCAAAATTCTAACGGTAATAATTTTAGATGTAATAAAGCTTAATCACCATCTTTTTATTGGGTCCTAATTTCTTCAGATTTTTTTTCTTTTTTTTTTAGAATTAGAATATTTGAAGAATTCCTCTAATCAACACCGATACATTTTCAAATTGAGGGCAAATCATCTCAACTCCAACATAAGTAGCCAAGAAATCAAAGTAAAATTTGCGATTTTAGAACAAACCATACTTTTTGAGTATTTCTTACAATAGAGAAACACTTTGAACACCTTTAATCAGAGAGAAAAAGTTACATGCTTATTTTTACTCGAATGTTTTTAGTTCGAATGTCGGGAACTTTTGAAAATCACAAATTTTCAATAGCCATGAAAGACCACTGAAAGAAACCCCATAAGAAGCTAAAAGAGAAAAACTTGCCCAATTCTCCGACAAGCTAAGGAGAAAAACATTATTTTTAATAAAGTTCACTACAATTGGGTAAATTCCGCTGCTTATATGTAAATTCAATGAGGGATAATTGTTATAAATTAATTCCTCTTGCTAATCAATGAATTTATGTAATCATTGGGAAAGTGTAACTATTGAATTTAGGTGACACTTTAGTTATCAACCAACTAGTATATTTTCGTTTGTATTTAATTGCAATATTTTAGTTTATGTCTAACTTTGTTCGTGGTGTGAAGTTAGACTTAGTATGACATATTTTAGTAGAGTATGTTGTTAAGTATCAATGTTAAGTATTGTCTAGTATTATAGGTGGTACGATTAAGGTTAAAAGCACTTTTGTTTTGTATGTAATTTTGGCTATATATACAGCCTTTGTAATACTCGAAAAGGAGAAGCGAAGATATCAAAATGTACCCTTAAATTCTCTCTTCTCCTCTGGTTTTCTGTTAAAAAACTAGAGTATATGTTCTTGGTTTTTCTTTGTAAAATTTAGTTATCACCTCCTCCTCGACATTCAATATTTTAAAGCTTTCTTTGTAAAATTTTCTACCCATAATTCCAACATGGTATCAGAGCTTATATGTTTTTAAGGGGCCTGAAAAGTGCCACAAAATGAAGAAGAAAAGTGCTACAAAGACGCTGAAAAAGGAACAAGAAGAAGTTGTTGTAAAATGGCTGAAGAAACCAAAGATGAAATCCGGTATAAGATGTTGAAGAAGAAGCTCAAAATCCAGTATGCAGGAGCTTAGGTTGAGATACGGTACGTTTAGATTTTCCATATCCGATATGTGTAAAAAAGATGAAATTCGGTATGTGTTGAGCAAATCCGGTAAGAAACTGTCAAATACAGTAAGTGTTGAAAAATTGGTAAGTTCAAATATGGTATGCAATTCAAATACGGTATGCAACAAAACAGAAATCCGGTAAGTGCCAAAACAAATATGGTATGCTCTATTGAAATCCGGTATTGATTTTTGAGTGAAATACGGTAAGTGAAGGAATATTCAGTATTCTCATATCCAATAAACACATCAAATACGGTAAGTGTGAAGAAAATCCAGTAAGTTCAATTTACTCAAATCCGGTAAGTTGAAACTAAATCCGGTAAATTCAAATCTTCATTCCTCTTCGAACCAAAATTCTAACAGTGGTATCAGAGTTTCAATGATCTTAAGGGGCCATAAAAAAGAAGAAAAAAATAGGGGCTGATAAAGTGCTCAAAAAAAGAAGATGAAGTTGCTGTAAACGGTTGAAAAATAAAAAAAAAAATTTGGTATGCTGAAAAATGAGAAAATCCGTATGTGATGAGAGTGAATCTGGTATGTGTTGAAAAAAGATTGAAAGCCAGTAAGTTCATGTTGAAATACGGTATATGATGAGAATATATGGTATGTGCAGAAAAGAAGTGAATCCAATTAAGCAAGAAAATGCAAAATCTGGTAAACTCAAGTGAATGGCACATGTGGTATGTGAAAATATCCATATCTGGTAAGCCAAAAATCAGCAGCAGTCCTGGGAAAATGAAGCTCTCAGATGGTGATGAAAATGACTGAAAAACTTGGAAAATCAGGTATGATATGCAAAAAAAAATTTAGCAGCAATAGCCCTGATCAAAACATCAACAAATTTGTTATGAAAATGCAAAAAAAAAAAAGAAGACCTGGATCATGAAGAAAACTTAAGAAAGATGCAAGTGGAAAGTCTCTTTGTATGTGGTTGATTCAAGGCTAAAAAGCGTTGACATACTACGAAAGAGAGTTACAACTATAGGAGCTTGGATCAAATGGAAAACAAAGATACTTTAAAGCTTGCAGTCACCGAAAAACAGAAAAAAAAAAAAAAAAAACCACCTGAGCATGAAGAAGAATTTTTTTGATAGTTTCCAACCAAAGTGTCAAGGAGGAGTGCTGAATTTAGGTGACATTTTAGTTATCCACCAACTAGTATATTTTCGTTTGTATTTAGTTGCAATATTTTAGTTTATGTCTAACTTTGTTTGTGGTGTAAAGTTAGACTTAGTACGACCTATTTTAATAGATTGTAATTTTGGCTATATATACAGTCTTTGTAAAAATCGGTTATCGCTTCCTCCTCGACATTTAATATTTTAGAGCTTTTTTTGTAAAACTTTCGACCCATAATTCCAACAGTAACACATACAGAAAGATGTCCTTTCCTCAAATCTTGCCAACAAATTTTAGGAGAATGTATGACAAGAAAATATAAAAACCATCACAAAATCTGGAACTTATTTCTGAATAAAAACTGCTAAGAATGCACAAACCAGTATCATCACTCTTACCAGAATTTTTATATTTTCGCCCAATACTATGTTAGTAAACGATAGTGGATTCTAACGTTTTACTTAAGATATAAATAAGTAATTATGATTTATATGTACTTCCCTTGTGTCGTTAAGGAAAGAGATTGACTAACTTTACAAATATTCTTCAATGAGTGTGATTATTAGGCATGACTATTCAATTGCAAATTGCATTTGATTAAACAATCGTGTTAAGGAGGGCGATTGAGTAACTTTATAAAAAAATCTTCAATGAGTGTGATTACTAGACATGACTATTCAATTGCCAATTGCATTTAGTTAAACAATTATGTTCCAGGGTATTTGTTTTTGTTTTTTTCATATTAGTCAATTGAATAAAATATTTCGTTCAACTATCAATTAATTTTTTATTTTTTATCTTATTATTTATTTGCGATCACATACTTCATATCGTGTCATATATATTATCTCGATCTATTTTATTTCCCAACAAAAATGTGAGGTTAAAAAATTTTGAATCTCATTAACTGTGTGGTTAAAATTACAAGATGATTTAGTGTTGGTAATCTAATTTGGTTCCCGATATTTCATCTCCATTTTTTGATTTTTCTTATTCATAAAAATAATAAATCAAAGCTTAATTCAAGTGGTAAGAAGGAAATTTTCTCTTCAACTCCTATAAGAATGTCACAACTTTTTGAGATCATTTTATTGCATAAAATGCCCTCTAAAATCATCCTGACTAATCACTGTTAGCAAATTCCTGAAAATAAAGATTAGAAAAGTAATTATTAAGAAAAACTCCTATAAAAATGTTTTAAAAAAAATGAAGCAAATTTTCTCTTCAATCCAAAAAATTCAAGGTCAAGGATAGTCTGGTCAATCCAAGTTCTAACCCAGACCTTTATAAACCTATCAAGGGTTCCACTTTCACCTCCAGAACTCTCGTACAATCTGCGGTACTTTCTTGAAGCTTTAGTGGAATTTATCTGTAACAATGGAGATTACACAAAGTCCCAAAAACCCTTTGGAACCACCGGCACGCGTTATTTCATTCTTTCCCTTTTTTTTCTTTAATTCGTATATTTCCATGAATTTTGAGCGTATGAAATAGTTAAATATTGCTACGATTGGACAAGTGTATACATGTTGATTATTCAATTAGAAACATATGTTCATGTGATAGTATTGGAAAATCCAGATTCATTCCCTTGCTGCTGCGTATTCTAAGCATTGATCTTACTATTTCACAGTATATATGCAATCATTTACCCTTTTTGTCCAAATTGGTTAGCCAAAATGCCCGAATTATTTAGGTCCCGTTCTCTTTGTTGTTTTCAAGCCATTTTCTGATTTCGATTTTTCAAAACCTTCCCTTTCTCATTTTCGAAAATGAATTTTTGAAAACAAAAAAAGAAAAAAAAAAAAAAAATCAAAGAAAACCCAAAACATGATTTCCACATTTTGGGCATTTTCAGGCAAAATATAGAAAATGCGAGAAATGCCCAAAACAAACTATCCCTCTCTCACTTCTCTGTCTCCCTCACACATCATCTCTCTCTACCCCCGATCTACGAAATTCAGGTCGTTTTCTACTTAATCTGAAGCTGTCGTTTCCATCTCAAGGCTCAATCGAAGGCTCTCTTTGTGTGTGTGTGTCCCTACGATTTCTGCTTTTTCTCCTCGTTAAGGTTCAGAATCAGTTTTTGATAGCTCGAATGGTGTGGAAACTGGAATTATAGTAATTGCACTTATCTGTACCTATTTTGCTTAATGTAGATTCGTGGTTTCAAGTGGGATTTATTCTTACACAGCTCGAATGGTGTGAGATTTTTTTTTTTGTTGGAAGGTCTACATATTGTAGGGAAACAGGGTAACGAAGCAATAATCCTTCATATCTAGCCTTCTGGTAAGTTATTTTTTTTCGAATTTGTATTTATTTTTGTGATTATTGTGTGAATCAGTGCTTTGGGTTGGTTCTTGAATCATTTTATTGGATTACACTTTTTTTCTTAAGAAATTATTTTTGTTTTAAGAACTATTTTAGGATTAAGTTTTCCATTTTTCTGATAAGTATTGGCAGTGGCGGAGCCACCTTAGATCACTGAACTTCAGCCCAGAAATTTTAAGTAAGAGATATATAGAATATAGAGAGAGAGGAAGGTAAGAGCGATGGGCACTTTAAATGTTACAAAAAAAATGAGTGGGACTGCTGAGAAATGAGTAGAACTGCTCCACCAAATTAAGCAAATTATTCCACCGATGAACACATTCGCCATCTTTGTTTGTTTGAATTTTTATTTTACGAAATATTTGGTTCAAATGCTGTGGTTTCTGCGAACAAAAACTGTCTATTAATTCTTGAGATAGTTTGAGGTTGAGGCTTCAGATATTGCTTTCTGTGGTTTTCTGCAATTCACCCTCCCTTCTGTTAGAGCACATACCTTCTTGTGTAGATGAGTGTTCCAGTAGATAATAGTTTTTCATATCATTAAAAGAGGAGTCTTTAAGAAATACTGATTCTTGATGTGTTTTTGAGGCTGTGAATTCCCAATTTCTTTGGATTTTGGGATTTTTTGGTTGGCAGTGGTTTGGATCTTGGCTTGCTGATTGATGATCGCTTTTGGATTGGATTATTATTTGGTTCAATCGCAATCGGAATCTGAGTTTGGCATTCATTTGAGAGTGACAGAGAAGCTCTCTTCTATTGCCATCTCTATTGCCAATTGTGAGAAAAACCGTTGGTGGTCTTTCTCTATGGTTCATGTCTCCTAACTTGGATAGCCCAATTCAGACCCAGATGGCTGTGGCAGTGGTCAAAAGCCCACTTGGTAATGGGGAGTGCAATGGAACCATAAGGATGGAAGGAAATAGCAGGAAGGAGACGTGTTTATGTTCAAACAGAGACGGGTTGCATTTTGGGGATGGAGTTGGACCGGATGGAGACGAATTAATTTTAATGGTCATTATTTATTTGTAAAAATACTGTGCTTTGCTTGTTATGTTACAATTTTTTAGTTTAAGTTGCACATAAAAGTGAAAAATAGCTTCTTTGTCTAAAATCAAATAGTTCGAAAAATTTGTTATCTTTGTATGAAGAATGTGATGATGACAACATATGCATTTTTTTATATAGAACATAGAAATATGACAAAGCATTTGAATTAGATGAGAGGATTTTAGCAACGTTATCTTATTAATTTTTTTCATCAATCGATTAATATTAAACTATTAAAATTAATTGAATAAGCAGATTTCTAGAATAAAATATTATAAAAAAATATTCTTAGAAATTGCAGAGTAAAAGCGTTTTCAGTTTTATGTTTTAAGAAACAGTTTTCCAAAATAACAAAAAGAACGCATTTTCAGCAATTTCAAAACAGACACTCAAAACACAACCCAAAACGAATTCAAAACACAAAACTGAAACACGAAAAGAACGCCACCTTATTTGTTTGAAGATCAGTCACATTGGCGTTTTCAATTTATTTTATTTTATTTTTCTCCTTTTTATTATTATTTTTTCAATTAAAGAGTTTTAGAAACTTCCTTTTCAAAAATGATATCAAGAGCTGATTCCTTCACCGGTTATTGTAAACTCTATTCATATATCAAACTGTAAGATCATGCTGATAAAGTCCTTGTAAAGTTTCAGTCAACTAGAAGTCATATAAAATAGATCCCAGTTCTTGTAAATCTCACATTTTTTTATTTATGCGATCTGTTTTGTAGACAGTGGAAGTTGGGACTTCTCGCAGAGGTGGAGTTGCAACCCAACCTGGAATGTTGCAACTGGGAGCATCTGGCGGTAATCTTTAATGTTGTTCTCATGAGTTGTGTGTATGAAATTTCTTATGCAGAATCTTTTGGGCTAAGACAATGGATTGCTGCAGAAGTTTTAGTTGATGTAATTTCTTTATGTCTCAGATGCTTCAGCCGTACATCAGGACTTCAATAAGAATACTTCTGGTAAAAAACAAAGGTACAAGAAAAGAAGTAGAACTAAATCTGATGGTTCAGAAAGTCTTTCCGATATTGATGATTCTGCGGTATATGCTTTGTTGTTTAAATTGGAGAATTTTTTGTTTAAAGTCTGGCAATGGTTCTTGCAAGTGTTTTTTTATAATGGTAAGTTCACTTTCATGCTTTCCATGAGAATACCTTTACCTTTGTTTGAATAATCAAAACTTATGTGCACCCTGGAAATTTCTAATGCTTCTTTTTTAGTCCTGTACTTTTCTGAACTCTGTTAATGAAATTTTTTTGTTCGTTGATAATACCTAACATTTTCACCAGCTGATAAGTCATTTAAAATTTCATATCGTGAAAAAGAAAAGGATGCATAGTTCAGAATATGAAAGGGAATCAAGCATTCATCACTAGAGCCCTGAGATGAGATGCATTTAAGCAATTTTTTATGATCTTCAGATTGTTGGATATCTTAACAACAAAAAGGAGATGCATTTGAAAAGGATGTTATGGGAAGCCATGAATAAAGAACATGTAAAGGTAAGGCCTTGTTTACTAATACTCCTCAAGATCTGCCTTGCATTTGGAGTAATTTGGCAGAATTTCTACTTTCTAGTCTATAATTGGTTTTATTGATGTTATTGGCTTATCTTACCAGACTTGCTTCACCTCAATGTTTCCTTATGTTTCATCTTGTTTTAGTTTAATTAAGGTGTGCTTTGTGTTCTCTTACCTTGTTCCTCTGTACAGGCATATTTTTCCTATTTCCTTCCTTTTTTTGTCTGTTTATTATTTTCTTTTCTTTCTATTCTACAAGGTGGTTAGGGTGGAGAGTTATGTTATTCGGATGCTCACTCTCTCTGAATGTGTTTCTGTGACATGTTTAGATACCATCTATAGATTCTAGGCTTCTAGCTTTCACATAGGTGCTAGCCCGATAGAATTATTGAACTATACGTATTTGTCCTGCTGTCATGATGTTTGATCTTTTTTGTCCTTGAATTATTATGGGAAAATGTATTATATTATGTGATAAAATATAATATGAGTTCCGATTGTGCAAATAGTCTCTGTAAGATGAGATTATGATATTCTCTTCTTCGAGTCACAATATGCGATCAATATTTCTTTTAAACCATAGAAATTAAAGAATCCCTTTTCTTGGTTGTGAGTTTGGCATGTATCCTTCGTATTTTTTAATAACATTTAAAGAAAAAATATGACCAGATTGATTTGATTGGAGAATTTGTTTTTGAAATATCTAGCTTCACCTCCAAAACTTAGGCATCTTGAATAATTTAGTTTTGCCTCCAAAACTAATTTTTTAAAAGAATTAATTGTTAGCTAATTCCAGCATATGAAATAATGTTCAATGAGGCAGTAATTGGAGCACCTTTATCTTAATTAAATTAATTTAAAGAGAAAGTGAAACCAGATTTCTTCATAAATGAACTATCTGGCAGCACTATGTGAATAAAATTTTCCCATAAACTGCTGTGCATGGCTCCATATTATTTTCTTCCTTCCACCTCGCTTTCTCTGTGTTTGCATTTTCTGCTGATGTCATGCAACTTAAGTACAGTGATGTCAGGTCTCCTATATACTTGTTATCCGATATTACAAGAAAACCTGTTTTAAGCATTTTAGTAGTCTTCTAAACATTTCTTAGCTGATGTTGAAATATCGACAGTGCCCTTAACATTTTATCGATATTGATGTGAACATTGACAGCTTATGATAATGCGAATTGTCTTTAGGTCCTTTTCCTACATTTCCCTCACTGTAAGATTTGAACTTTTCAATCGGGGTTAAATTTGACTGCTGTCTAAATCGGTGATATATTTCAGGTTAAGAAACAAAAACCAGCAACTGAAACAAAGAAAACTACCACTGCAAGGAAAGCTGTTAAAACCACCGAGAAATTGGAACAGCAGGTAATAAATTAGGCTTCAATGAGAGTTTTTGTCTGTTCTCCATCTGCTTGCTACAGTACGATGTAAAACTCAAGACATGGTTGACGGTATTAGGGAAATTATGGTCTTTCGTCATTTGTTAAGTTCTTGTTGTATGATGATTTCAGTCCCTACAAGCTGGAGTATGTTTGTATTGTATTTTACAATACAAGCATACTTTGTATTGACGTCGACATGAATCCTGTTTTTGCAGAAGAGAAGTTCGAGAATCAATTATGATGCTTTGAGGATCCTAAGTGATGATATGGTACATATTTTACACTCTTGTTTTGGCTTCGTTTTCATTGGGTCGAAAAGTGTGAAACAAACATGTAACTAGATTAAGGATTCTCTGCATTTCTTGTTTCCCTTAACTTTGTTAATAATCATTTCAGGAACAAGGTTGTGGTACAGCACCCGACGTCGATTTGATACTCGATTCTTGGAGAATTACTATTCATAGAACGAAAGCATTACCACACCCAAAATGCAAAGATCTGAAGATGCCAATTTTGATGATGATGATGATGATGATGATGATGATGATGATGAAGATCAACATCAGATCTCTTGTGGCGAAGATGATGTTATATACAGTCATCATAGTGATGCGATGTCTTACGGGTATGAAGATGAATATAACGAAAATTTCGATTTCGGGGACTAGGTTGGAGACAGCTGGGAATCATGGTTTTTGAACAAGGTCAAGGAATTAATTAGTTTTTTAGGCAGTACTTACTATTATGTATATTTCTATAGAAAATCATCTACAAGTACCCCTCGACTCTATTTGAATAAAAATTGTGTTATGTAGTGTTTTTCCATATAATTGATCCAATATTCAATCAGTATTCTTATTGTAAATAAACGAAACATTATCGACCTAGTGCTTATGTCTTGCTTATCTTCTCTATATCTCTTTTGTAAAGATTATTGTGGCAAACTTTCTTGTCATGCTATTATTTGCGATGGTACCTAAACTAAATAAACGGTGTCAAATGTTGTTTGCAACCGTATTACACACACTGGTGACATTGTTGGAAAAGTATAGCGAGAATGCCCAAGAACGACAAATGTGGGACTTATCGAGGATTCCCTATCCACATGCTATTGCTTGTATACTCGATAAGGGTCATGAGCATGTTATAAATCCCATCAACGACAAGGTGGTCTCGTCTGAAATTGGATAACTTATCACCCAGTATCAAAGCAATGGTTAAAAATACCTACATAAATGAAGAAGTTAGAACATAAAACTGTAATTTAAAGTTCAAAAGGAGGTACTAAAGATCCGGGAAATGCACATTGTATCCCTTAAGCCCCTGCATACTTTTCGGATCAAAATCAATATACCAATGACCCTTTCTAGTTTCTATAAGAGGCCACATGATAACCCATGAAAGAATTCCTCCAATCAGCACCGATATATTCACAATATAGGGACAAATAATCCCGACTCCAACATAAGTTGCTGAGAAATCAAAGTAAAACCTGGGATTTTAGAACAAACAATATTTTTGAGTCCATGTTTTAATTTAGAATTACCTTGTACACGAGAAAAAAGTTACATGCTTACTTGTACTCGAATGCTTTCAGTCCGAAACTTTTGGAAACCACAATCATCGATAGCGGTGAAGAACCACTGAAAGAAACCCCATAAGAAGCTGAAAGAGAAAAACTTGTCCAATTCTCCGACAAGCTAAAAGAGAGCAAACATTATTTTTAATGTAAGTTCACTACAATTGGGTAAATTTTGTCTGCTTATATGTAAGTTCATTGAGTGATAGTTATTATAAATTAATTCCTCTTGCTAATACATGAATTTATGTAATCATCGAGAAAGCGTAACACATACAAAAAGATGTCATTTCTTCAAATCTTGCTGACAGATTTTAGGAGAATGTATAACAAGAAAATACAAAAATCATCACAAAATCTGGAACAAACTTCTGAATCAAGAACTGCTAAGAATACACAGACCAGTATCATCACTCGCACCAGAATTTTATATTTTCGCCCAATACTATGTAATCTTAAGTTAATCAAAAACTTTATGCGTTTCTCATGGTTGAAGGGAGACGACAAATTACGCAAACTTTCCAACTGAAAACCAGGGAAAACACAAAGAATTTATCCTAAATCAATCAAAACATTCCATGAAAAATAGAGTCGATCGTCATCGAAAAATACAATTGAATGGTTAAGTTGCCAACCTGTGTTGACATCAGACAACATTCAAAAATTTAAAATCTAATCCTGTCTAGTTATATACGTAATACGTAACTCAAAATTCATACAACATCAAAATCTTCGTCAAAACACTACAGGTGTGGAAGTGGAATCATCGACTAAGAAACTGAAGCAATTTGTTTATGCATCTCCCCTGCTTGAAGCAAAACGTTCTCTTAATCTATTCAATTTCTCATCAAATGCTTCAAGTTCCTGCAGCGCCATTGTTTCCAAGTTTTCATTCTCCCACCAAAATTCCCTCGCTGCCTCGTCATCTTCACTTTTTACCTGAGCCACAAGATTGTGGGCAGTCTGGCTCGTCTCAGTAGAAAATGAATCATCAAGAAATTGGTACCGATTCAGAATGGATTCCACCGACGGTTCGCCAAAAGTGAAGAATTTGTTCCCGGGAGATTGGACGAGGATTGCAATATTTGCACCGCACAGTAGGCTCCTTTCCGCCGCCTTTTTGAAAAGACCCGTTCGCCTCTTTGAGAAGGTAACTTGTAGACTGTTTCTGTTGTCGATTTTTCGGATTTCAATCTTCCGCCGACCCTTTGTTTTCTTCTCCTGATTGTTGTTAGACATTTTCATGGTTATAAAAGGAGAGAGTTTTGATCGATGCGTTGTTACTTCGAAGACAAGAAAGTGTTCAGTAGAGTTTTACAGAGTGTTTTCGGAGGGAGAGATGGGGATGCAAAGTATGAGTTTTCAACGGTAATAATATTGGATGTAAGCCAGTGCTAATTTTTGAAAATATTAACGGTAATATTGCTTAGGTGCTGATTTTCAAAATTCTAACGGTAATAATTTTAGATGTAATAAAGCTTAATCACCATCTTTTTATTGGGTCCTAACTTCTTCAGATTTTTTTTTTTATTTTTTATTAGAATATTTGAAGAATTCCTCCAATCAACACCGATACATTTTCAATATGAGGGCTAATCATCTCAACTCCAACATAAGTAGCCAAGAAATCAAAGTAAAATTTGCGATTTTAGAACAAACCATACTTTTTGAGTATTTCTTACAATAGAGAAACACCTTGTACACCATTTAATCAGAGAGAAAAAGTTACATGCTTATTTTTACTCGAATGTTTTTAGTTCGAATGTCGGGAACTTTTGAAAATCACAAATCATCAATAGCTATGAAAGACCCTGAAAGAAACCCCATAAGAAGCTAAAAGAGAAAAACTTGCCCAATTCTCCGACAAGCTAAGGAGAAAAACATTATTTTTAATAAAGTTCACTACAATTGGGTAAATTCCGCTGCTTATATGTAAATTCAATGAGGGGTAATTGTTATAAATTAATTCCTCTTGCTAATCAATGAATTTATGTAATCATTGGGAAAGTGTAACTATTGAATTTAGGTGACACTTTAGTTATCAACAAACTAGTATATTTTCGTTTGTATTAAATTGCAATATTTTAGTTTATGTCTAACTTTGTTCGTGGTGTGAAGTTAGACTTAGTATGACATATTTTAGTAGAGTATGTTGTTAAGTATCAATGTTAATTATTGTCTAGTATTATAGGTGGTACGATTAAGGTTAAAAGCACTTTTGTTTTGTATGTAATTTTGGCTATATATACAGCCTTTGTAATACTCGAAAAGGAGAAACGAAGATATCAAAATGTACCCTTAAATTCTCTCTTCTCCTCTGATTTTCTGGTAAAAAACTAGAGTATATGTTCTTGGTTTTTCTTTGTAAAATTTAGTTATCACCTCCTCCTCGACATTCAATATTTTAAAGCTTTCTTTGTAAAATTTTCGACCCATAATTCCAACATGGTATCAGAGCTTATATGTTTTTAAGGGGCCTGAAAAGTGCCACAAAATGAAGAAGAAAAGTGCTACAAAGACGCTGAAAAAGGAACAAGAAGAAGTTGTTGTAAAATGGCTGAAGAAACCAAAGATGAAATCCGGTATAAGATGTTGAAGAAGAAGCTCAAAATCCAGTATGCAGGAGCTTAGGTTGAGATACGGTACGTTTAGATTTTCCATATCCGATGTGTAAAAAAGATGAAATTCGGTATGTGTTGAGCAAATCCGGTAAGAAGCTGTCAAATACGGTAAGTGTTGAAAAATCGGTAAGTTCAAATATGGTATGCAATTCAAATACGGTATGCAACAAAACAGAAATCCAGTAAGTGCAAAAACCAAATATGGTATGCTCTATTGAAATCCGGTATTGATGTTTGAGTGAAATACGGTAAGTGAAGAAATATTCGGTATTCTCTTATCCGATAAACACACCAAATACGGTAAGTGTCAAGAAAATCCAGTAAGTTCAATTTACTCAAATCCGGTAAGTTGAAACTAAATCTGGTAAATTCAAATTTTTATTCCTCTTCGAACCAAAATTCTAACAGTGGTATCAGAGTTTCAATGATCTTAAGGGGCCATAAAAAAGAAGAAAAAAATAGGGGCTGATAAAGTGCTCAAAAAAAGAAGATGAAGTTGCTGTAAACGGCTGAAAAATAAAAAAAAATCTGGTATGCTGAAAAATGAGAAAATCCACATGTGATGAGAGTAAATCTGCTATGTGTTGAAAAAAGATTGAAAGCCAGTAAGTTCATGTTGAAATACGTTATATGATGAGAATATATGGTATGTGCAGAAAAAAGTGAATCAGGTTAAGCAAGAAAGTGTAAAATCTAGTAAGCTCAAGTGAATGGCACATATGGTATGTGAAAAAGTCCATATCTGGTAAGCCAAAAATCAGCAGCAGTCCTGGGAAAATGAAGCTCTCAGATGGTGATGGAAATGACTGAAAAACTTGGAAAATCGGGTATGACATGCAAAAAAATTTAGCAGCAATAGCCTGATCAAAACATCAACAAATTAGTTATGAAAATGCAAAAAAAAAAAAAAAAAAGAAGGACCTGAATCATGAAGAAAACTGAAGAAAGATGCAAGTGGAAAGTCTATTTGTATGTGGTTGATTCAAGGCAAAAAAGAGTTGACCAACTACGAAAGAGAGTTGCAACTATAGGAGCTTGGATCAAATGGAAAACAAAGATACTTCAAAGCTTGCAGTCACCGAAAAACAGAAAAAAAAAAAAAAAAAAAAAAAAAAAAAAACGGCCTGAGCATGAAGAAGAAATTTTTTGATAGTTTCCAACCAAAGTGTCAAGGAGGAGTGCTGAATTTAGGTGACACTTTAGTTGTCAACCAACTAGTATATTTTCGTTTCTATTTAGTTGCAATATTTTAGTTTATGCCTAACTTTGTTTGTGGTGTAAAGTTAAACTTAGTACGACCTATTTTAATAAAGTATGCGGTTAAGTACTAATGTTAAGTATTGTCTAGTATTATAGGTGATATGATTAAGGTTAAAAACACTTTTGTTTTGTATGTAATTTTAGCTATATATACAATCTTTGTAAAATTCGGTTATCGCCTCCTCCTCGATATTTAATATTTTAGAGCTTTTTTTGTAAAGCTTTTGACCTATAATTCCAACAGTAACACATACAGAAAGATGTCATTTCCTCGAATCTTGCCAACAAATTTTAGGAGAATGTATGACAAGAAAATAGAAAAACCATCACAAAATCTGGAACTTATTTCTGAATAAAAACTGCTAAGAATGCACAAACCAGTATCATCACTCTTACCAGAATTTTTATATTTTCGCCCAATACTATGTTAGGAAACGATAGTGGATTCTAACGTTTTACCTAAGATATAAATAAGTAATTATGATTTATATGTACTTCCCTTGCGTCGTTAAGGAAAGAGATTGACTAACTTTACAAATATTCTTCAATAAGTGTGATTATTAGGCACGACTATTCAATTGCAAATTGCATTTGATTAAACAATCGTGTTAAGGAGGGCTATTGAGTAACTTTACAAAAAAATCTTCAATAAGTGTGATTACTAGACATGACTATTCAATTGCCAATTGCATTTGGTTAAACAATTATGTTCCAGGGTATTTGTTTTTGTTTTTTTCATATTAGTCAATTGAATAAAATATTTCGTTCAACTATCAATTAATTTTTTATTTTTTATCTTATTATTTATTTGCGATCACATACTTCATATCGTGTCATATATATTATCTCGATCTATTTTATTTCCCAACAAAAATGTGAGGTTAAAAAATTTTGAATCTCATTAACTGTGTGGTTAAAATTACAAGATGATTTAGTGTTGGTAATCTAATTTGGTTCCCGATATTTCATCTCCATTTTTTGATTTTTCTTATTCATAAAAATAATAAATCAAAGCTTAATTCAAGTGGTAAGAAGGAAATTTTCTCTTCAACTCCTATAAGAATGTCACAACTTTTTGAGATCACTTTATTGCATAAAATACCCTCTAAAATCATCCAGACTAATCACTGTTAGCAAAATCCTGAAAATAAAGATTAGAAAAGTAATTATTAAGAAAAACTCCTATAAAAATGTTTTAAAAAAAATGAAGCAAATTTTCTCTTCAATCCAAACAATTCAAGGTCAAGGATAGTTTGGTCAATTCAAGTTCTAACCCAGACCTTTATAAACCTATCAAGGGTTCCACTTTCACCTCCAGAACTCTCGTACAATCTGCGCGTATTTTCTTGAAGCTTCAGTGGAATTTATCTGTAACAATGGATATTACACAAAGTCCCAAAAACCCTTTGGAACCACCGGTATGCGTTATTTCGTTCTTTCCCTTTTTTTTCTTTAATTCGTATATTTCCATGAATTTTGAGCGTCTGAAATAGTTAAATATTGCTACGATTGGACAAGTGTATACATGTTGATTATTCAATTAGAAACATATGTTCATGTGATAGTATTGGAAAATCCAGATTCATTCCCTTGCTGCTGCGTATTCTAAGCATTGATCTTACTATTTCATAGTATATATGCAATCATTTACCCTTTTTGTCCAAATTGGTTAGCCAAAATGCCCGAATTACTTATTTGCTTGAAGATCAGTCACATTGGCGTTTTCAATTTATTTTATTTTATTTTTCTCCTTTTTATTATTATTTTTTCAATTAAAGAGTTTTAGAAACTTCCTTTTCAAAAATGATATCAAGAGCTGATTCCTTCACCGGTTATTGTAAACTCTATTCTTATATCAAACTGTAAGATCATGCTGATAAAGTCCTTGCAAAGTTTCATTCAACTAGAAGTCATATAAAATAGATCCCAGTTCTTGTAAATCTCACATTTTTTTATTTATGTGATCTGTTTTGTAGACAGTGGAAGTTGGGACTTCCCGCAGAGGTGGAGTTGCTACCCAACCTGGAATGTTGCAACTGGGAGCATCTGGCGGTAATCTTTAAAGTTGTTCTCATGAGTTGTGTGTATGAAATTTCTTATGCAGAATCTTTTGGGCTAAGACAATGGATTGCTGCAGAAGTTTTAGTTGATGTAATTTCTTTATGTCTCAGATGCTTCAGCCGTACATCAGGACTTCAATAAGAATACTTCTGGTAAAAAACAAAGGTACAAGAAAAGAAGTAGAACTAAATCCGATGGTTCAGAAAGTCTTTCCGATATTGATGATTCTGAGGTATATGCTTTGCTGTATAAATTGGAGAATTTTTTGTTTAAAGTCTGGCAATGGTTCTTGCAAGTGTTTTTTTATAATGGTAAGTTCACTTTCATGCTTTCCATGAGAATACCTTTACCTTTGTTTGAATAATCAAAACTTATGTGCACCCTGGAAATTTCTAATGCTTCTTTTTTAGTCCTGTACTTTGCTGAACTCTGTTAATGAAATTTTTTTGTTCATTGATAATATCTAACATTTTCACCAGCTGATAAGTCATTTAAAATTTCATATCGTGAAAAAGAAAAGGATGGATAGTTCAGAATATGAAAGGGAATCAAGCATTCATCACTAGAGCCCTGAGATGGAGATGCATTTAAGCAATTTTTTATGATCTTCAGATTGTTGGATATCTTAACAACAAAAAGGAGATGCATTTGAAAAGGATGTTATGGGAAGCCATGAATAAAGAACATGTAAAGGTAAGGCCTTGTTTACTAATACTCCTCAAGATCTGCCTTGCATTTGGAGTAATTTGGCAGAATTTCTACTTTCTAGTCTATAATTGGTTTTATTGAGGTTATTGGCTTATCTTACCAGACTTTCTTCACCTCAATGTTTCCTTATGTTTCATCTTGTTTTAGCTCAATTAAGGTGTGCTTTGTGTTCTCTTACCTTGTTCCTCTGTACAGGCATATTTTTCCTATTTCCTTCCTTTTTTTGTCTGTTTATTATTTTATTTTCTTTCTATTCTACAAGGTGGTTAGGGTGGAGAGTTATGTTATTCGGATGCTCACTCTCTCTGAATGTGTTTTTGTGACACGTTTAGATACCATCTATAGATTCTAGGCTTCTAGCTTTCACATAGGTGCTATCCGATAGAATTATTGAACTATACGTATTTGTCCAGCTGTCATGATGTTTGATCTTTTTTGTCCTTGAATTATTACGGGAAAATGTATTATATTATGTGATAAAATATAATATGAGTTCAGATTGTGCAAAATAGTCTCTGTAAGATGAGATTATGATATTCTCTTCTTCAAGTCACAATATGCGATCAATATTTCTTTTAAACCATAGAAATTAAAGCATCCCTTTTCTTGGTTGTGAGTTTGGCATGTATCCTTCGTATTTATTAATAACATTTAAAGAAAAAATATGACCAGATTGATTTGATTGGAGAATTTCTTTTTGAAATATCTAGCTTCACCTCCAGTATTAGGCATCTTGAAGAATTTAGTTTTGCCTCCAAAAGTAATTTTTTAAAAGAATTAATTCTTAGCTAATTCCAGCATATGAAGTAATGTTCAATGAGGCAGTAATTGGAGCACCTTTATCTTAACTAAGAGTGTGTTTGGTGAAGATTTTAATTAGATTTTAATTGAAAAATTAGCCGTTAGTGGGTCCATGCGTGAGATGAAAGTCAAACATAACGACTATATTTTCAATTAAAATTGGATTTTAATTTCTACCGAGCAAACCCTAAATTAATTTAAAGAGAAAGTGAAACCAGATTTCTTCATAAATGAACTATCTGGCAGCACTATGTGAATAAAATTCTCCCATAAACTACTGTGCATGGCTCCATATTATTTTCTTCCTTCCACCTCGCTTTCTCTGTGTTTGCGTTTTCTGCTGATGCCATGCAACTTAAGTACAGTGATGTCAGGTCTTCTATATACTTGTTATCCGATATTACAAGAAAACCTGTTTTAAGCATTTTAGTAGTCTTCTAAACATTTCTTAGCTGATGTTGAAATATTGACAGGGCCCTTAACATTTTATCGATATTGATGTGAACATTGACAGCTTATGATATTGCAAATTGTCTTTAGGTCCTTTTCCTACGTTTCCCTCACTGTAAGATTTGAACTTTTCGATCGGGGTTAAATTTGATTGCTGTCTAAATCGGTGATATATTTCAGGTTAAGAAACAAAAACCAGCAACTGAAATAAAGAAAACTACCACTGCAAGGAAAGCTGTTAAAACCACCGAGAAATTGGAACAGCAGGTAATAAATTAGGCTTCAATGAGAGTTTTTGTCTGTTCTCTATCTGCTTGCTACAGTACGATGTAAAACTCAAGACATGGTTGATGGTAATAGGGAAATTATGGTCTTTCGTCATTTGTTAAGTTCTTGTTGTATGATGATTTCAGTCCCTACAAGCTGGAGTATGTTTGTATTGTATTTTACAATACAAGCGTACTTTGTATTGACGTCGACATGAATCCTGTTTTTGCAGAAGAGAAGTTCGAGAATCAATTATGATGCTTTGAGGATCCTAAGTGATGATATGGTACATATTTTACACTCTTGTTTTGGCTTCGTTTTCATTGGGTCGGAAAGTGTGAAACAAACATGTAACTAGATTAAGGATTCTCTGCATTTCTTTTTTCCCGTAACTTTGTTAATTATCATTTCAGGAACAAGGTTCTGGTACAGCAAACGACGTCGATTTGAAACTTGATTCTTGGAGAAATGACTATTCACAGAACGAAAGCATTACCACACCCAAAATGCAAAGATCTGAAGATGGCAATTATGGTGATGATGATGATGATGATCAACAGCAGATCACTTGTGGCGAAGATGATGTTATATACGGTCATCATAATGATACGATGTCTTACGGGTATGAAGATGAATATGACGAAAATTTTGATTTCGGGGACTAGGTTGTAGATAGCTAGGAATCATGGTTTTTGAATAATGTCAAGCAGTTAATTAGTTTTTGAGGCAGTACTTACTATTTTGTATATTTCTATAGAAAATCATCTATAAGTTCCCCTCGACTCTACTTGAATAAAAATTGTGTTACGTAGTGTTTCTCCATATAATTGATCCAATATTGAGTCAGTATTCTTATTGTAAATAAACGAAACATTATCAACCTAGTGCTTATGTCTTGCTTATCTTCTCTATAGCTCTTTTGTAAAGATTATTGTGGCAAACTTTCTTGTCATGCTATTATTTGCGATGGTACCTAAACTAAATAAACGGTGTCAAATGTTGTTTGCAACCGTATTACACACTCTGGTGACATTGTTGGAAAAGTATAGCGAGAATGCCCAGGAACGACAAATGTGGGACTTATCGAGGATTCCCTATCCACATGCTATTGCTTGTATACTCGATAAGGGTCATGAGCATGTTATAAATCCCATCAATGGCAAGGTGCTCTTGTCTGAAATTGGATTACTTATCACCCAGTATCAAAGCAATGGCTAAAAATACCTACATAAATGAAGAAGTTAGAACATAAAACTGTAATTTAAAGTTCAAAAGGAGGTACTAAAGATCCGGGAAATGCACCTTGTATCCCTTAAGCCCCTGCATTCTTTCTGGATCAAGATCAGGATGCCAATGACCCTTTCTAGTTTCTATAAGAGGCCACATGATAACCCAAGAAAGAATTCCTCCAATCAGCACCGATACATTCACAATATGGGGACCAATCATCCCGACTCTGACCTAAGTTGCTGAGAAATCAAAGTAAAAATTGCGATTTTTGAACGAACAATACTTTTTGAGTCTTTCTTTCAATAGAGAATCACTTTGTACATGAGAACAAAGTTAAGAGCTTACTTGTACTCGAATGCTTTTAATCCGAATGTCGGGAACTTTGGAAACCATGATCATCAGTAGCGGTGAAGAACCACTGAAAGAAACCCCATAAGAAGCTAGAAGAGAAAAACTTGCCCAATTCTCCAAAAAGCTAAAAGAGAGCAAACATTATTTTTAATAAAGTTTATTGAGTGATAGTTATTACAAATTAATTCCTCTTGCTAATCAATGAATTTATGTAATCATAGAGAAAGCGTATCACATACAAAAAGATGTCATTTCTTCAAATTTTCTGACAGATTTTAGGAGAATGTATAACAAGAAAATACAAAAACCATCACAAAATCTGGAACAAACTTCTGAATCAAAAACTTCTAAGAATACACAGACCAGTATCATCACTCGCACCAGAATTTTATATTTTCGACAAGTTAATCAAAAACTTTATGCGTTTCTCATGGTTGAAGGGAGACGACAAATTACGCAAACTTTCCAACCGAAAACCAGAGAAAACAACAAAAAATTTATCCTGAATCAATCAAAACATTCCATGAAAAATAGAGTCGATCGTCATCGAAAAATACAATTGAATGGTTAAGTTGCCAACCTGTGTTGACATCAGACAACATTCAAAAGTTTAAAATCTAATCCTGTCTAGTTATATACGTAATACGTAACTCAAAATTCATACAACATCAAAATCTTCGTCAAAACACTACAGGTGTGGAAGTGGAATCATCGACTAAGAAACTGAAGCAATTTGTTTATGCATCTCCCCTGCTTGAAGCAAAACGTTCTCTTAATCTATTCAATTTCTCATCAAATGCTTCAAGTTCCTGCAACGCCATAGTTTCCAAGTTTTCATTCTCCCACCAAAATTCCCTCGTTGCCTCGTCATCTTCACTTTTTACCTGAGCCACAAGATTGTGGGCAGCCTGGCTCGTCTCAATAGAAAATGAATCATCAAGAAATTGGTACCGATTCAGAATGGATTCCACCGACGGTTCGCCAAAAGTGAAGAATTTGTTCCCGGGAGATTGGACGAGGATTGCAATATTTACACCGCACAGTAGGCTCCTTTCCGCCGCCTTTTTGAAAAGACCCGTTCGCCTCTTTGAGAAGGTAACTTGTAGACTGTTTCTGTTGTCGATTTTTCGGATTTCAATCTTCCGCCGACCCTTTGTTTTCTTCTCCTGATTGTTGTTAGACATTTTCATGATTATAAAAGGAGAAAGTTTTGATCGATGCGTTGTTACTTCGAAGACAAGAAAGTGTTCAGTAGAGTTTTACAGAGTGTTTTCGGAGGGAGAGATAGGGGTGCAAAGTATGAGTTTTAACGGTAATAATATTGGATGTAAGCCAGTGCTAATTTTTGAAAATATTAACGGTAATATTGCTTAGGTGCTGATTTTCAAAATTCTAACGGTAATAATTTTACATTTAATAAACCTTAATCACCATCTTTTTATTGGGTCCTAATTTCTTCAGATTTTTTTTTTTTTTTTTTTTAATTAGAATATTTGAAGAATTCCTCCAATCAACACCGATACATTTTAATAATCTCGACTCCAATATAAGTTGCCAAGAAATCAAAGTAAAACTTGCGATTTTAGAACAAACCATACTTTTTGAGTATTTCTTACAATAGAGAATCACGTTGTACACCATTTAATCAGAGAGAAAAAAGTTACATGCTTACTTTTACTCGAATGCTTTTAGTCCGAATGTCGGGAACTTTTGGAAATCACAATCAATCATAGCCGTGAAGAACCACTAAAAGAAATCCCATAAGAAGCTAAAAGAGAAAAACTTGTCCAACTCTCCGACAAGCTAAAGAGAAAAACATTATTTTTAATGAAGTTCACTACAATTGGGTAAATTCCGCTGCTTATATGTAAATTCAATGAGGGATAATTGTTATAAATTAATTCCTCTTGCTAATCAATGAATTTATGTAATCATTGAGAAAGCGTAACACATACAGAAAGATGTCCTTTCCTCAAATCTTGCCAACAAATTTTAGGAGAATGTATGACAAGAAAATATAAAAACCATCACAAAATCTGGAACTTATTTCTGAATAAAAACTGCTAAGAATGCACAAACCAGTATCATCACTCGCACCAGAATTTTATATTTTCGCCCAATACTATCTCAGTAAACGGTAGTGGATTTTAACGTTTTACCGTAAGATATTAATATGTAATTATGATTTATATGTATTTCCCTTGCATTGTTAAGGAGAGAGATTGACTAACTTTACAAATATTCTTCAGTGAGTGTGATTACTAGGCAAGACTATTCAATTGCAAATTGCATTTGATTAAACAATCATGTTAAGGAGAGCGATTGAGTAACTTTACAAAAAATCTTCAGCGAGTGTATTACTAGAATGACTATTCAATTGCCAATTACATTTGATTAAGCAATCATGTTTAGTATACATCATAGTGCACCCCAAAATTCCTACTTCGCCACTTGGCAACGCACCATTTGACAGTTAAAAAAAAAAAAATTCACCAATCGAATCTTGCCAACAAGAATGATGTCAAGCAAGATATAGAAATGTGATGTACAAGTGGCTATATCCCTGATTAAAATATTGTTTATCTTATTTTTAAGTAGAAAATGAATAAAAAAAAAGGTGATCACTTATCCATTACAATTTCTTCAAGTTGCATGGAACATAAATGGGAAACGTGAGATGATAGATGAAAATATTTTTCGTGAAAAGTTAAGTAGCATTGCTATGAGACGGTGTATATAATAAAATAACTTATAGAAATGAATATCTTATTGAAGATGGTGTCACATTAGATCACCCATATTTGGGTTGGGTCGGATTGACCCTCTTTGTTTATGGTCTGACCACCTAAAACCTCGTAGGGTTTGAGGGAGACGAATTAACACCAAGCCCCGGTTTGTTCCCCATTTTAAGCCAAAATGCATTATTCCCATCACATCAAAATGAGACCCCAACAATTTTTATATATTTCATTTGAATTCAACTTACCTTCAATTCCATATTTACCCTTTTGTCATTCTCACATCTAGTCGCACTTGTTGACCAACAAAGCCACATGGTTGTCAGGCAACTGAAATTGCAACGGTAAAAAAATGAATTTTTGGCCAAATTTAATGGGAAACAAACAGGGGCCAAACTTTTTTTTTTCCCTCTATAATTATATTTGATATTAAATAAATGTAGAATTGCAAGGGAAATAACTAAATTTGTCTTATTGCTATCTACTAAATTCAATGGAAACAACTATAGAGTAAAGCCACTACTCTCATTAGTAGGTCTTGGCGTTAGGTGAGTTGGTCTAAATATTTCAGTACTCGAATCATCAACTACACTTCGGATGTTTCGTAAATAGAATCATTTGGGTCTACGCAATTACTGATCAAAACTGAACTTCTACCCATAACATTTTTTTTAAAAAATCGTGAGCTCATAGTACAAATCTGTAAGTGTAGAATTTGGAAGAGTCGAAGCTCTTCCAGTTGTGCGAAATTTAAGTTCAATAGTGTAAAAATGAGTGGTTCATCTTTCTATAGGACGACCATCTTCATGGTGAAGAACAAGGCTCATCTAGGGAGTTGGAGCACAACTTTAGATCAACAAAATAGAGTTAAGCACCTCAATAAACTTGTGTGATTTCAAATGGGGAAAGATGACAGTAAATATAAACATTAAAAAACATAAACAATAACCATAAAACATATAAACATTAAACCATACTATGCTGGTTTTCTCGACCAGCAGAGGAGTGGAGGGAAAGAGATGAGAGACTACATCTTGATATCTTTTGGATGTGTATTTTCTATTGATTTCTTGTTTTTCTCGAGCTCCACAATGGAGCATGTATATAGAGAAAGATATGGCAGCCTACCACTACCTAATCTATATGTCACTTCCCTTAACTTATGTACTAGTTGCCCAATATTTTAATATATTTCATCACATGTCTTAGTTGGTTTTCTACCAAAATAGACTTAAACTAGAAATCACAAATATTACAACTTAGTTTGTTTGACAACTAAGTGTCAATACCCAACAGTAAACAAGTTATTTTAATTGAAATATAATTAAGTGCAATTAAATGATTGAAATCAAATAAAGTTTGATTACCCAATTCAGATCATATAGAATGTAGTTATTCGATTGAACAAAATTGAAGTATAATTACTTGATTGATACCAGAGTGAAAATATAGTTACTACGAACGAAATTTGTCCATTCATTTTCTATTCTACGAGAAAAGAATTCTTGTTTATTGAAGGTGAGTTCTATATACAATTTCACTAGTATGTTACATCTTAAACTATTGCAACTTGAAAATACAATTCTAGAGGTTGCATCTTATGTAACAATGTTAATAGGTAAACACAATTTTTGTCAAATTCCATATGCTTACCACGAAACATAAGGCATCATGAACAAATTATTTGTGTGATTTGTAATATTTTGAAAATTCGTGTGGCTCTGGTTGTTCAAGTGAGATTTAGGAAGAAGTAATATTTAACAAGAATTGTTGATATAAGGAGAAAGCGTAACACATACAAAAAGATGTCCCTTCTGCAAATCTTGCTTACAGATTTAAGGAAAATGTACAACAAGAAAATACAAAAATCATCACAAAATCTGGAACTTATTTCTGAATCAAAAAGTTCTAAGAATATACAAACCATTATTACCACTCACACCAAAACATTATATTTTCGCCCAATACTATGTAATCCTAAGTCAATTATATATCCTCAACTCTACACAATTTTCATGGTTGAAGTGAAACAACAAATTTTTAAATCAGATTATTTGACTTTGACTTAAATTTTAATCTGAAACAATCAGGCCCTAATACGTAACTCAAAATTCATATGGCATCAAAATCTTGTGGAAGTGGAAACATCGACTAAGCAATTTGTTTATCCATCTCCCCTACTTGATTCAAAACATTCTCTCTTAATCTATTCAATTTTTCTTCGAATTCTTCAATTTCCTGTTACTCCATAGTTTCCAAGTCTTCATACTCCCGCCAAAATTCCCTCGTTGCCTCATCATTTTCACATTTTTCTTGAACCACAAGATTGTGGGCAATCGGGTTCGAATGAATAGAAAACGAATAATGAAGAAATTGGTATCGGTTCATAATGGATTCCACTGACGGTTCGCCAAAAGTGAAAAACTTGTTCCTCGGAGATTGGATGAGGATAGCAATATTTACGCCCCACAATAGGCTCGTTTCCACCATCTTTCTGAAAAGACCCATTCGCCTCTTGGAGAAGGTAGCTTGTAGACTGTTTCTATTGTCGATTTTTCGGATTTTGATCTTCCGCCGACACTTGTTTTTTTCTTCAGACTGTTTTTTGGATTACGCCCCATTACTGGCGCCCCCACCTACCATGCCCTGGGCCTTGGTGAAGGAGGTAAATCACAGGTTATGCCTCCAAGGGTAAATGATGGAAGACTGCTTGTACACTTGCACTTACCCAAGAGATAAATTCATATTTCAGGATTCAAACTCTTGACGCGAAAATCTCAAACAAAATTGGATTTCTCCATCTTCTCTTTTTACGGTTGTTGTTAGACATTGTCATGGCTGAAAAGGGAGAGAAAATTTTGATTGATGTCTTGTTACTTTGACAAGAAAGAGTTCAATAGAGGTTTTCGGAGGGAGAGAGAGAGAGAGGTGCAAAGTTTTATTTTTTAACGGTAATAATTTTTTCGATTTTGTTATTGGTATATCAAGGTATACCTAAGAGTGTACATCATTCTCACATGGGAGGGGGGCCCACTCGAATAAAATAATCGAGTGGATCCCCCCATGTGAGAGGAAGGACACCATTATGTACAAATCTTTATGTACAAGTAGCATTTTTGTAAATTTTTTATATAAGTCGGTTCTAATTTTTGAAAATGTTAACAGTAATATTCTCAGACTTGAGAAACAAATAAATAAATTACAGACCCCGTTATAGGTTAGTCAGTAAAGAGTAGTGGATTTTAACGTTTTACCTTAAGATTCTAAAAAGTAATTTTGAAATATATGTACTTCCTTTGGGTAATTGAGGAGAGTATCAACATGTTTGGGTGAGCTTAGCAATGGCAACAGACTGGGATTTGATTAAATTATTATTGTTTTTCTTATTTTTTTAAGTAGAAAATGAAAATAAAGGGTGATCACGATCCATTACAATTTCTATAGGTTGCATGGAACATAAATGGGAAATGTGAGACGATAGACGAAAACATTTTTCGTGAAAAGTTAAGACGGGCACTGCTATGAAACGGTGTATAAAATAAAATAACTTAGAGAAATGAATATCGTTTTGAAAAATCTATTTACCTTTAATTAATTTTTGAATAGTTATAGCCTACAATTGAAAGATGGTGCCACATTGGATCACCCATAATTGGGTTGAATTGGGAGTACCATTTCCATTATTTAAATTCCTATGAAGGATGAATAACCCTAGTTCATCATGTGGGGGTTTGAGGTTTTTGAAGATGGCCATTGTGTGTTACGTTCAGAATTTATTTTCCTTTTTTATTAACAAAATAGATTTTAGGCTTATCACTCAATCGAGATTTTGGTGATGTGACAACTTACGTCTAACTCATGTCACATGTGAAATTTTGCAGAGAACTTTGCTTAGTGTACAGCAATTGTTGCTGTACATTCTTACAGCCCCCTCATAGCGAGGGGGTCCACAAATTTTTTATTCATGTGAGGGGACTGTATATCATGGTGTACAAGTGGAATTTCCCTTTTGTAGATAACATCATCAAATTCATTAACTTTTCAATAAGCAAGTGACGACGACATATGTAATAGATTTCCATAAATTCAGTAGCAACTCGAAAATATTTTTCACGGGCAAGTGGGAAACTGTTAGAAATTTTAATGTCACTAGGGTTATTTTACACCGTTTAAGCCACAAGCAAAACAAAAAGCTTGAAATCATTCATATTGAATTAAAAGATTAATTTTAGTTTGTAAAGCTTCAACAAAAACTCTAATGTCATGTTTTAAACGTCTGGTGTCCTCCCATGTCAATAGCTTCCACTGCCCCGATCGTCTCATCCCTCTGTCTTGCACGGACCTCACAATGAAATGTGTTATTAAAAATGAAGTTTGGTGAAATGGAGGCCAAATTTGGCTAACTAACAAAATGATACATTTGTTAAACTTTCATGTCCCTCATGAAAACACAAAGGTATCGAATCTTTCCTTATGCTCCACAATAATTTGATGTTATAGTACGACCACCTTTAATTTTCCAACCAAACATCGATCAAGCCGCGAGATTGTTTATTGAAGGTGAATTGTCTTATTTGGGTGATTTGTGATATTTCGAGAATTCATGTGGCTCCATTTGTTTGAGTGAGGTTTAAGAAGAATTAATATAAATTATTTATAAATAGTCAAACTTTATTTTTAATTACACATTTTAGTAGACTTTCCAAGTACTATCAACTTTTATCTACTACTCATTTTTATCTATATATAATCAACTGAAGGAGACGACATAATAATAGACGTCGGATCACTTGGGTGTCCACTTGATCAAATGATCCTTTTCATTAAAGTCAATTATGACAACACAAAAGGTCAACCCAAGATTCCACCCGCAAAGACTGCACATAAGAGACGTCGTTTGAAAAAATAATTTTAACATGATTGAAAAGGTGTTCCCCTTGGGTAGCAACGCCACTGCAAAAATCAATCAAAGAAAATGCATTATTACATATACAGGGCAACAACCAAGGTATCTTGATGACCATGTCGCAATCGAATTCTCCAACCAATCAAATCTCTCTAAAAGGGATGATGATGCACATGCTCGATCAGACATTGTAGCTTGTTATGATTATAACGACAAGTCGACAAGCTCCGGTCTAGAGGGCTACAAAAACTGGCAAAGTTCCAAAAGGAAGGACCGAGCTGTTAAAAACCTGTCTATACCACTTGTATTCAAGTTCCTGCAAATTACGCCCTTATATTATACTAATATTCCAAAAATAATAACATGATGATTTATTAAAAAAAAAATTCTCTAAATTGATCTAAAAGTACCACATCATTTTTGGTCATCAACACCAACCATTTATAAATTCTTCCAATAGGAGGCTAAAGTTGCCAGTTGTTTGTTGATTTTTGGCAAAACATGATAGTTACTTGTTCACTTCACCCTTATAATTGAAATATTCATTTTGGAACCCTTTTGGTCTGACAGTACCCATCAAGTATCAATTATTCTGATAATGCAATATGACTTTATTGTTTAAAGTTCATACCAATATTCCTAATTTATTGTGTGAAATGTTTTTTTGCATATTTACATAAGAGACGTGTTTAGAGTACATAATGATGTTTACACACTTAAATGAGGGTGGGGTTCACTGCACTCTCATGTGAGTGTGTGGACACCATTGTGTACAAAAAAATATGTACAAGTAACTTTATCTTGTAAGTTATTCACTTTATCGTATCGAATTTACTTCCTCAAACATGTCATCAACACTACGAGAAAATTGGATTTCCGATCCAACAAGAAACTCTCACAATGAGTTCCAAAACCGAGACAAGCAATTTTTCGAAGGGCTTCCCACGGATTTGGTATCATCACAATATGTTAAGCATCGTAAAACTACATCAACAACGATCGATACTATCGTCATAAAAGATTCGGGGGCATATCAAGGGTGAGAATAGAAAAGATGGAAGGAAAAAGGCAATGGTCCATTCCCAAAGATAAAGTTCTTATCTATAAACTTGTACAAACATCCAATGTGACCTAAAAATCAATCAAGATTCCAACTGATTCCAGCTGATCTTACTTTCATTTGAGATTCCAGCTATGTTATACCAATAAGAAATATCTGAACTGGTCCACAGCTCGCGAGATTCCAAGGATTTTGGTGAAATATATGTGGATTAATTGATTAATTGTGAGACCCACGGTCTATACAATCAAAGTGTTTGGTTAAGTCTGCTGCCCTTCAATTATCAAGTGACAATGATGGAATTAGCAAAAAAATTTTTGATGATTTTGACTATTTTTTAAAAAATAAATATTGTAATTTCTTATCCTTGGCCCGAGTAATCTAAGTTTCCTCATTAAAATAATGATTTATGCTTCGAAACAAGTTAGCGATTTTCACATATTCTTTGTGAAAAAGTTTATAGTCTTAGATGTCGTAGTTAAATATTATATCAAAACATAGGATTTTAGTTTTCAATTCAAGTCTTATTGTTATCTATTAATGAAAATTCAATTTTGAAGAATAAATAACATCGATTGCAATTCCTAGCTTAGGTATAAGATGCAAATATAAATAAGTAATGATCAAGTTTTTTACTTTTACTTCTACTTCTTGTAAAAGAATTTTTCAAAATGGTTACTTTTTTTTCAAAAAACTTTTCTAGTCAGACAAAACACTTCTAAAAAATTATTCAAACAAGTTAAAAAGAAAATTTTAATCTCAAAAATAACTTTTGCTTTTTTAAAATTTTTGCCTCACTCTATTTTGTCTGTGAGATATAAGCTTTCTAGATTATGATGACATGGTTTAGCAAATTATTAGAATAGACAAACAAGAGACATAATTTTCTTCATATTTAGTAATATTTTTTTAAAAATATTTCATTATATCAATTATCTCCATGACCTACACCCACCACCCTCATTCACAAAACAACAAAATGTGACTAATACTAAGAAGAAGAAAAAAATATTTTTCATGTAGAACCATTATTTCTAATCATGGAAGTTTTTAAATTTTATATTAATTTTTTTTTCTTCATAAAACATAGCTTTGTGTGGTCAACAAATAGCTCAAATAATTCATACAGACTACAAAGCCCATCGTTAAAAATTAGATTTTTAATAAATTTTGATAAATGAATGATATGTATTGTTAAAAAGTTGATAAATTTTACGAATCTCATAAAATGTGTAGTTAAAATTAATTATTAAATTTGATTTAAATTTTTATCAATTTCTTAAACCTCACTAAACAAGTGCAACAAGACTATTCAAGACAACGAACAAAGATTTTAATTTTTTTTATATAGAGAAAAGTAATTTTTTTTTAAACTTCTAGCGAAAGCCACTAATAAATACATAGTTTGTACCTCATTAGGATTGATTATGTGGGTCTCTAAACAACGAGAGAATACATGAAAAGTGATGAAATAATTGTATTACAGGTAAGTCAATATAAATCTTTCAATCTTGCTATAATGATAGGGTCATTGATATGATTTAAAAATAGGGGACACGTCCCAATATTTCATTGGACAATTAGAAAATAAAAATAAAAATACATACATACAGGCCCTGCCAACGCAACAAGTGTCAAAAAAAAACCTGTCAATTACCCTGTTTGAGCAATATTATCCTAAAAGCCCAGGCATTTCCAATTGTTCAATACCCCCTGCAATTCTTCTGAATTTCGAATAGTATTCAAAATCCTCCGGTTTCGATTATCTAATAAATCAAGTCTAAGTGGCAGAATTCTGTTTTCAGAAATGTTTTATCAATTCCTTTGGATCTATTGCAAATTCCAATAAGTAGAATCTTTTTACATAAAAAGATATAATTTAAAATTTTGCTTTATTGATGCATATTGGTCCACAGTTTTAAAGATTTGCTATAGTCGGTGAAGGTTATTAAAAATTTAGTTGTTTTAAATCACTTATTAAATATAACAGAAAAAATTCCCATCCATGAGATTTCAAATTTAATCCCAATTAATGCACAAATAAAAGTTTAGGTGTTTCATAGTTTTCATTAAATATAACAAAAAAGTCATTCACCCTAAATATATTGAAAATAAGACTTAGTTTTGTTTCTTATATAATGTGGGTAAATATTTGATTTTAATTCCAATTAATTCACAAAAAGTCCCAGTATAACTATTAGTTGATTTGTCATTAAATACAATTTAAGGTCCGTTTGATTGCAAGAATGAAATTTGGGTAGAAAGAAAATGAATTACAGGGAATTGAATTGTTTATAACTTGTTTTTACCGAAAATTGTTGATTAATTATATTTGATTCATATAATATTTCACCCAAATTTTTTTGAAATTTTGAATCTTTTGATATTCGTTTGGCTTTATTTTTCATGAAAATTGTCCATTAATTAGTTAGAATTTGTTACAATTGGGGATAACATTTGTTCCAATTGCCAAAAAAAAAAAAAAGAAGGGAAAATCGAATATCATTCGTTTGACTTTGTTTTTCATGAAAATTGTCAATTAAAGGGATAATTTTTTTACAATTGGATCTAGAATTTGTTTAAATTGTCAAAAAAAATTAAAAAAAAATGGAAAGACTTTTCCCAAAAAGCAAGAAAACGGGCACGTGGGGGGGGGGGGGGGGGGGGGTGGATGGGAAAAGGTTTTGCCAAGAAAATTTTTGGTATCAAACACTAGAAATTGGGTGAAGATGAAAAATGGAAATAAAAATCATTTGCTATCAAACATGCCCCTAGAGCCAAAGTACATTAACAGATCGGATCTAATGTCCCAAACTTGTCTCACTGTCTACTTTTCACAATACATTTTTGATACCTTAGAATATTACAACTTGACATCTTTCCATTTTTTAAGATAAGATGTTTCGAAGTGTAAAAATTGCATTAGAAGAACAACAAATTTTAACTCGATACAATAAAATTAAAAAAAAAAAAATTGCATAAATAATTAAGAGGGGCACTTTCTGGCAGTACATACAATGGCTTCTTTCCTTGACTTTGAAAGAATCTTTTTAAGGTCAAGCAGATGAGATAGTGTTGCTAATGGGTTGGGCAGGCCTCAACACTATCCCATAATGGAACCATTAAAAGATAATTAATTAGTAAGCCCTGTTTGATGAATATTAAAATCTAATCAACTTAATTAAATCTCAAAAATCAAAAACCATTATACCATAATGGAATCATTAAAAGATATTTAATTAGTAAGTCCCTGTTTGATGAATATTAAAATCTAAATTTAAATTTAAATCAAACTCAATAATAAATTTTAAACATATATTTCATGGGATCCCTAACTTTTTAACTACACATTTCATGAACTTTTATTAAAATCTTATATATTAGTCATATGAACATATTATTTGACAACATAGATAATTTTTTTCCATCAAATTGGAAAAGATTAGATTAAATTAAATTCTAGTTAATGGATCACACTTATCACCATTGAGCATTAGATGGTAACAACCTCAAAATGAAGGGTTTCATAAAAAAATAAAATAAAAACAAATAGCCGTTTTAGGTGGCATAATGGAGAAATATGATGAATCGAGCTACAGGTACCTGGACTTTTACACTCTGGATTTCCTGTCTCTCACATGAAAATGAGCCCTGCACATTAATTGGGCGTGGGGCCTACCTCATTTGTGAGGGAGGTGGGGTCGGGTACACAAGCGTGTCAACGCCCATGTACCAATGACTTTTCTCAAATATGATCCCACCGATGAAAGCAACAATGAAATGATCTTGATCTTACATGGGTAGCTAGGTATACGTGCATAAACGTCATATTTACATAATATTAGGCTTCTTTATGATACAAATTGTTTGAAACTCTTTTCTCTAAACTCATTTTTGGTCATATGTTCTTCCAATAAATTTTTTTATGCGTGTACTCATAATTTTTTCATGCTTTTTAATCTTTTTACTTTAAAAAAAAAAAAATAACTTTTCATATAATTTATTTTAAAAATTTTAAATCAAACAAACCTTAGATATACAATTCATAAAAATCTTATATTTGTTAGTTATTAATATGGCATGGTTATGATGTTCTTTGACTTACCTAAGTGCCCATTAACCAATGACCCAATATTCTTGACGTTGAAAATTAAAAACTTTAATTTTATACTACTGTGAGTAGTAAAATCATAGAAAGAAAATAGACACATAAGAATACGCAAAATTTATAGGAAGTTACCTATAATAATTCACTATGCAAAAAGAAGTTTAAAAGAGAAAATTCGAACACATTATCTTCTCTAACCTCTCTTTTTTCTCATGATCATTTAAAAACACTAATGACAAATCCCTATTTGTCTTATAAATAAGGCAAAATCGAAATTACAAGTATGAAATTCCTAAACTTAACACGTGATGTGAAAATCAGGGCTCCCTATTTACGATTCATGCAAAGACTAATTGACAATAATCAAGCTCCATAATTTAACACTTGATGTGCTAGAGCCTATTCAAAATGAGAGTGGTTGAATCTCTAAGCCCTATTTGGATACTGTTTGCAAATTATTTTTTTCCACATATTTCATAAAATTTACAAGTACTATTCATTTATCAACCATTTATTTATATTTATTTTTAATTTAAATCGTATATGAATACCTTCCACACATATTTTTAGTTGACTATGAAAGTTTATCGATGATTACACGTAGAAAACCCCTTTCCAACTTTTTTTTTGTTGGTAACACTCCTAACCCTATAGTTCAAAGTCACCAATTAATGTGTGTGAACGTATGTAAATTAGTGTAAGAAAAATTGAGCCGTTTTAACATAATCGAGGAGCAACACCAACTTTGGTTGACCATTTGCAACTTTTTTCTCACTCATCTTCTTGACTTGGAGATTTGTTTTGAGAAGCTTCTAACACAATGCACAGGAACAAAAATAATAACAAACAACAAAAACATAAATTTCACCACCCTATTAATTTTACAAAAAAAAATTGTTCACGAGGTCATAGTATACTAGCAAAAAGCCAAATCATGAAACGTGTATTTAAAAAGTTATAAATCTCATGAAACGTGTGATTAAAATTAATTGTTGATTTTAATTCATTTTTTACCGTCTATTTTGTAAGTTAAATCAAATAGGGTTAGGCGGTTAGCCTTGTTTATCTTATCGTACTAGATAGTATGAACGTATTAAATTCATCAAGAGTTGAAATAGAAAAAAGGCTAATTCTAATGAATGAAGCATAAGTCCGTAACTCTAGCAATAGCATCTCCAAACAAGTACAAGTAAGCTAGTGATTCAAATAGGGGCGTCAAAGAGTCGAATCGAGACGAATCGTGGGCCGGAATTTGAGGTTTGGGCTTGGCTCGAGCCCGATCTTCGGGCTTTTGTGCGAGCCCTAGCCGAGCAAGAAAAAGAGGCTTGATCCGAGCTTCTGCTCAAACTTTTTTCGAGTCGGGCCGGCCCATTTTTCCTCTCTTCCTACCAAAATTTTAAATTTTTTTTATATATTTTCAAACTCGCGAGCCGAGCTGAGCTCGGTCCGTTGCCCTAAAGAGGACTCGGCCCGAGCCACGAGCTGAGCCGACTCGAACTTTTGCGGGCCAAGCCTACAAGTTTTTTTTGCCACCACTAGATTCAAGTGGAAAAGAAAGGTAAAAATTATCGATATCATTTATCAAAGTTCGGATTGAAAAATGAATTTGTACATTATTGAAGTTTTTATTAAATTATTATCGGTCGAAGGGATCAAATTTTTGAATTGAAAGCATAAGTACATTCAACTTTATTCAAAGAATACTAACATGAGATAAATAAAGAACCATGTTATAAGTACAACATTCCTTGACAATATTGGTTGACAATCACTCACATGCGAGGGAAGCCCACGATGAATAAAAAAATCGTAAACCCCTTTCATGGAGATAATTGTTAATCAATATTGTCAAAAAATGTTGTACAAATAGCAAAATTCATAAATAAATAAATTTGTTAATAACACAATCTATTCGAAGGTGCATGCGTAACAGTAGTGATACATCCCAAAGTAATAATGTGGACTGTGACTTTTTCACATGCATTTCTTCCACTTATATAATAATAAAATCTTTTTATTGGTTACAAAAATAATAATTGTTTGTTTCCTTCGGTTGAAGCTCCACCAAACGGCCCCACTTTCAACACTAATCATGGACTAAAAACGCGTTTTTCTAGTGCCTTTGTACATCTACTAGGTGCACTGTGTGTTTAAAAAAAAAAAAACACACACACACACCATTTATATGTCCTACAACACGGTGGAACGTTTGAACACAGCATTCTTGAAATTCAAATGTTGTTTTGTACTTTAAACATATCAAATTTGTTTATTTGAGCTGAATGAGCTCTGATACTATATTGGATTTTGGAGTTTCGCATTAAAAAATCAACTTCGTTAAGTGAAGTAGTTCAAATACTTATACGTGATTAATATTTCTATCTTTATTCTATGTGGATTTTATCTTAATACAATTCTTATTACATTGTATAGCGTATTATGTGAAAACGGTAAACATCAAGGTTTTCATGACCTATTTTAATGAGTTTGATAATTTAAGATAAAAGTCTAATTCTCAATAATTTTTACATTTCACAATATATTGAATGTTTGCGTCTTATAACTTTGGCCTATTATAATAAATTAAAGTAAATTTAAAAAATAAAATATTCTGAGAATGATTTGTTTTAGTATTTTTCTCCTTTATTCTCTCTCTCAATATTTTTTTTTTTTTTTTTTTTTTTTTGGGAGGTGTGGGTTTTGGACAAAAATGAATATTCCAAAAAGAAGAAACACGATAAAGATAATATTTTATGTTGATGAATTTGTCTTTGTCCTGATTGTAATGAGTATAATGTTGAAATAAAATTAAACAAGTTGTCATTTGTTATGGGTTGGAATCTATCTTCCTTATATACAAACTATTATTGCTTGAATAATCCAATATGAAAAGAATAATAATTATGCTAATAACTAGGTCTTTAAATTTATTGGCCTAACAATGTATTTAAGGTACGAAACTAAAGTCGTGTATGTACTAAAAGAGAGTCGCATCCATGCATCTACCGAACATATATTTGACACGTTAGACTGAACAGAACTATTCAAGACCATTGATGAACTCTTTGATCACATTTGATACAGTATACATTGCACAACTAATACTAACTAAGCCCTGTTCGGTTTAGAAAAAATAAATTTTTATTAGATTAAAATAAAATGGATGAAATATGTAGTTGATACAAGTCATAGGTCCCGTGAACTGTGATTGAAAACAAATCTGAAGAAAAATAAATTTAAGAAATTGAGTCCATATAGAGATTAATATTATTTGATCCGAGCTCTTGAAATTTGAATAAGATCAAATCAAATCAAATCACAATGACTGGTTATCCTTTCTATCTAAAGTGGGGTATGTAATTAAAAGAGAGATGTACCTACTTAACTTCCCATATGGCCCCTGAATATACTCACATAGACTTGTAAATACACAAAAATTTCAACCAAAAATAAAAAATAAAAAAAAATTGAAAAATTAAAAAAATTAAAAGTACACTAAACAAAACCTCCCCATCAATTTTCCCAAATAACCAATCATATTTTTTATAATATTTAAATAAAAAGTAAAAAACTAAAGAATAAATTTATCATATTGGGTGACATGGAAGCTCGAAATTCTATCTATATATATGATGGTCGTTTGGCAATAAACTTACAAGCAAAAGTTTTTTGAATTCTTGATGGCCTGTCTCAATTCTTCCTCTCTCTTCAATTTTCTGCTTATTTCTTTCACTTTTCTATCAGTTTTACTGATTAAAAGTCATGCTTCTGAAGGAAGAAAAGCCATAGAAAGCCATTATCATACTGTTGAAATCAGCTCTCTACAGCCAGCTTCAGTCTGCAGCCCCTCCACCAAAGGTTATACATATAAATTCTATATATATCTCTACCTTGTGAATGCATGTTTATTTATTGATATTAATGAATATAAGTATTTTTAATTCAAGTTTTCTTAAAGATAATGTAATCTTGTGTTTTGTGGGTCGGGTCGAACCCTAGTTGGAGGATTCTGATCAAGAAGATGTAAAGGGTACGGGAGATCAAGTTTAACGGTTTTTACCCTAGCCTAGGCTTCTGTTTTTCTCACATACTACATGCTTGTTTGGGAATCGGAATAACTTACTTTTAAATTACTTATTTTTTTTTTTCAATCCGCAAAGTTACTTTTCTTACCAATAAAAGACCCTTTTTGAGAATATAAGTATTAATAAAAAGTAAATTTAAAGCATGACTAAACTTTCATATTTACCATAAGGATTTTTGTACTTTAATATTTGCAAATAATTACAAATTTTACACTAACTAATATCCCAGTATCAAGTTGGCTTCTGCAAGACTGCAACAGGTTAATTTTGATAAGAGATTGCTAAATTCAGTAGATTGCAACATGATATCACATTTCAAACCAAGTCACATTTCAAAAAATAATTGTAGTTGTACCTTTTTTGGCCAAATTAGACAAATAAATAGTAGTATAATAAATTAATTTTTTCCTTTTTTCTTTTTAATATTATTTAATAATGTAAAAGTCTAACCTACTTTCGTTTAGCCTGCAATGATAGGGGTAGGTGGGCCAGGGTAGGAGGGTTAGGGGTTGGGGGTGTTGCATTCTCAAAAGAATAAAGCTCCTTGTACAGAAGAGGTCGACAGAAGAGTTTGACATCTACTCACATGCGAGTGGGTCCCGTGTGAATAAAATAATTCAAAAAAGAAATGGGGCCTCCCATTGTGAGATTCTGTCAACCTCTTCTATCAACCTCTTCTGTACGAATAGCAGAATTGTTCTCAAAATCACTTTTCGTTATGCCATCTGCCCACACCTCCACTATTGGAACTTTATTACATTTAAAAGATTAAGGTCTGTTTGATTCTCATTAATTATAGAATGATAATGAAAAATATAATCGTTATAGATCCATACAAAAAAAAAAAGTCAAAAATAGTGGCTGAATGTGATTGATAACGATCATATTTTTCATTTTTATGGATGATTAATAGAAAATAAGCGGGGTCTAATATAGAATCCATAGTATTGAACAGTATTAAAAAAATACAAATTTATCGTTTAATTACGTCGACTACTATGATTTTCGAACACGAAGTTTCGATTTGTTTGCTAAAGCCTTGGCTTATCTCCTCCTAATTTTAACACGACTTTTTTTTCTTTTTCTCTTTTTTCTTTTTCCTACTTTTAGAAGCAATCACTATTTTGACAAAGTATCAGAATGTGGTAATGGTTATGCTTCTTTAGTACTTTTCCTTTGATCAATTATTAACTAGAGAAGCCCCCACTAAACCATTATCTAACCATGGTTGATATGCATAGCTAAACTAATCCATTGACTTTGTATATTGTACTTGTCGCTATCTAAAAATTTATTGGTAGGATACACAATTAGGCGGGTTCCCTTATAAACTAAATCTCTGAAACCCCAATCGTTAGGTAAATACCGTTTAATTAACCTACGCGTATTTGAACAACTTCAGTTGTCGTCTTTCTTTAATCCTAATTGATCATGCACTAACCAGGTCCCAGCAAGAGGCCATCCACATTGAAAGTTCTCCACAGGCATGGTCCGTGTTCTAAGCACAGCCAAGACAAGGCCACCCTATCCCTCGATGAGATACTCACCCATGACCAATCTCGTGTTGACTCGATCCAGTACAAGATCAATCCCAATGTGGAGACGGACAGAGTTAAGGATAAGAAGGCAGCCCTTCCGGTGCAATCTGGTCAAGCACTTGGCTCGGGAAACTACATTGTAACCCTTGGCCTTGGGACACCCAAGAAATCGCTATCCTTGATTTTTGACACTGGTAGTGACCTAACATGGACTCAATGTCAACCATGCGCGCGCGTTTGCTATAAACAGCAAGATCCAATTTTCAACCCTGTTGCATCGACCACATATTCAAATGTCTCGTGTAGTTCGACTCAATGTTCTCAACTCTCCTCGACCACCGGAAACAACCCCGGTTGCTCCACCAAAACATGTGTGTATGGCATACAATATGGTGACCAATCGTTCTCTATAGGGTTCTTTAGTCGAGATACATTGACCATATCATCATCAGATGTAGTTCCAAACTTCTACTTTGGCTGTGGCCAAAACAACCAAGGCCTGTTTGGAAGCACGGCCGGCTTATTAGGCCTTGGCCGGGACGTTCTTTCCATCGTGTCTCAAACGGCTCAAACATATGGAAAGTACTTCTCATACTGTCTCCCATCATCATCATCCTCAACCGGACACTTGACATTTGGAAAGAGTGGAAATTCACGCAATGTGAAATTCACCCCTTTTGCTAGCTCACGAGGTACATCATTCTATTTCATCGACATTCTAGGAATCAATGTAGGCACGACTCAATTGTCTATTGGACCATCCATATTCAAGACTCCAGGCACGATCATAGACTCCGGTACAGTCATAACTCGACTCCCCCCTGCAGCCTACAGCGCATTGAGCACTGAGTTCAAGAAACAGATGAAAAAGTATCCAAGTGCACCAGCCTACTCGATATTGGATACGTGCTATGATCTTAGCAAATATACCACAATAAGCATTCCGAAGATTAGTTTTATCTTCGGTGGCAATGTGAAAGTAGATTTAGCGCCTTCGGGAATACTTATTGTTGTTAACTCGTCCCGTGTATGCTTGGCATTTGCGGCAAATAGTGATGCCTCGGATGTGGGCATTCTCGGAAATGTCCAGCAGACGACGCTGGAGGTGGTGTATGATGTTGCAGGAGGGAATTTAGGATTTGCGCCTGGAGAATGTTAAAGAAAGTAGGCATACATCTAGAGAAAGAAATTAATATAGTGTGTGACAATAAATTTAGACTGAAAGATTCAGTCAAAGAAAATGCAAGTCTCAAAAGAAATTTTATGATAAAATGCATAGGTATAACTTAAGCTTATGTGTAATGGATGTGAGCAGGAAAATTGCTCTTTTTCTTCAAAATCAATCCAAGTTTAGATTTGATCGTCGCAATTTTGAGATGCCTGCATAATTATTCAGATTCAAGATTTTATCCAATTTTTCTCCTAGTCGCGATAGATTCAGAAAAAATTCGCTACTCTATGATAACTTGATCTTGGTATCTCGATTTTAAGGAAAATGTATGAACAAAATGTAGAACTATTAATAACGCATACCAATCATGTCTAAGTGTCAACGATGCTAGTGTTGGTCGAACATTAGTTTTGCAATATCAAGTGGAATGTGTTGGGTTGTGTGCTCATATATTATCTTTTGTTGTGATAAAATAATATTCATAACAAATAAATTGTTGTTTAATTTCTTTTGTGTTATTGCATTTATTTAATATTTAAAATTTTAATTAAATTGTCAATGATCATTGCTGTGTTTTGCTATCACAAGTGTACAATATCAAACAAGTAATATATTGGACCTTTGAGTCTAGATAATCGTTCCCACGTAGACTATTATTTGTGCCTAATTTACAATATCTAACTTCTATTGGACGAAAAATAAATTATGATTTGGTGATTGTTTATCTAAATTATACTAATTACTTGAATGTTATCGTTCCCACGATTAATATAAATTGTTATTTTATTTTTGTTGCATTTATTTAATATTTTAACATTTTAATAAAATTGTCAATTAATGATCGTTGTTGTGTTTTTTCTATCATAAGTATACGATATCAAACAAGTAATATGATGGACCTTTGAGTCCAAATAAATTTTTTCAGAAACTATTATTTATTTTTAATTTACTATTTCTAACTTTTATTTGACGAAAATAAATGATGATTTGGTGATTGTTTATCTAAATTATACTAACTATTTGAATGTTGTCGGATGCACACAAAAATTAAATTAGGTTTTTGAATACGAAGGAGATATTAGGGCATACAATTTCATTTATCGACAACCTGCGGTTCTCTAATCAAGATTATTAACTTAATGTAGTGTTTGGCCAAATTTTTTTAACATATTTAATTTATCTTTCCTGAGTTCAAATTGATTCTATTTAATTAAGTCAATTCCATAGTTCTATGTGAATCAAAATGCACCTTAGCTAAATGCCTAAAATTTCTAAGAGTCCATACCATGACCGCATTAACTAGAAAATGTATTTTTATGTGATCTAAACCTATAACTCACAACTCAAATGTTGTAAATTCTCAAGGTCATTGAATTATTAGTCAAGTAATTCAAAGCATTGACAATCACAAATATAATCAACACATCGAAATTGAGAATTAGAATCTTGAAAATCGAATTAAAATGACTTCAATAAAATATATTGTTCGTCCTAACAAAAATATTAGTCACTCATACTAGATGAAGAAAAATAATGAATAATTATTGAGTACGTAATCGGGTTTTGAAGTGAGACGTAGAAAATTGGATGAATTTTGTACCAAGATCCTCTTCTTGCCTCAAATTTTGCTTCATTCTTCTTGCTTTTCTTCTTTGTCATTTTTCTAATTCTCAAATGTGTGGAACCATTTTCTTATCTAAATGAAATCTTTATATAGTATTGCACCTCATATAAGAGTTTCCATCTAAAATCAAATCTAAATAAAATAAAAAATGTGAAAACCGCCCAACCAGACCGGGACGCAGGTAAACCTCAAATTGCGAACCCGCTGGCCACCCACATCATAGTGGTAAATTCAGCTGCTGTGGGTTGTCGTGGCCAATTTCTCTTTTATTACAATTTGATCCTCCAACTTTTCAAAACTTCCACTTTGAAACCCAAACATTCCACTTGTCAAATTTATTTATTTTTTCCCCTTTAATCTCATGAATTTATCCAATTGCATCCAAGACTTCTTCCATTTGATTGATTGCAACCTCAGATGATCTTTAAGTGCTCGAATTAATCTCCAATTAAGCTCAAAATCATTACATTTTTTGCACCAATTGCGCTCAACCTTGATATTTTCCTACAATTCACATAATTTCACATAATTTGGTAGAAAACCCCTCAAATAAATCGTAATTTATCAAGATTAAAAGCATAAATAAGCGTACAAAATATATTTATCAATCATCTGTGAGAATATAAGTTGCATGCTTGCATGAGAAACACGGTGTAATACAACTTTCATTTAATCATGAATATTAATTTGTCCACAATAAATGTATAAGGATTGACGCATTGTACTGAAAATGTTGTAATGTTGACAAATTCGTTATTTAGGTTTACGATTTGTCCTTATCATATAAATAATTAAAGATGACTCTATTACACTTAGAGAGTACTGGAATAACCACGTGTCAAGTTTTATTTTATAGCATGACATCCGGGGAAAGTTACATTTGATCATCGAGTACTATTCATCTAAATCAATGGACAAAGTCATGTATATCCTTTAGTGAGTTTAATGGTTCTTCAATTCATTAATAGGTGAAATCAATTTGATTAATCAAATATCTCGATGAGTGAGAATTCAAGAATGAGCGGAGTAAAGAACAAGAGTTTGTATTGGGAAATGTTATCCTAAAAAAGGAGAGAGTGAATACTTAACTCTTTTCATTTTTTTATTTTTTATTTTTTGTGTGTTAAAGTTACAAATCTGAGCTCGGTGTTTAGAGACTTTTAAACTTTGATACCATGATTAATTTATAAGATTGTTGAAGAAAATAATACTTAAGTTAATAAGAATAATTAGAGGAACAAAATTGTCATTTGTGCTCGTACATAATTATCAAATCTCAAACCTAATAAAATACATATAAGGCTTATCATAAAAAATAAAAATAAAAAGTATTACAGATATATATATACTAGCTTCTGTAATCTTATATATTTCGAAAATGTAGTAATAGCATTTAATTAAAAAAAAAAAAAAAAAGAAGCAAATACTAATAATTAGAGCATGTTTGATAGAATTTATTTGGAAATAATGAGTTATTGAAAAATATTTTTTGGAGAATGTGTGGTTAAAAAGTAAATAAACTTTATTGGTTTGTGTGTAGAATATTTTATTATATAAATGTGTGATGGATAATAATACCGTGGCAAATAATTTAAAATGTTAAATGATAACAAAAAAAGACATAGTTTGAGTGGTCTAATATCGACTAAATATGATTTAATTATAGGAGGTTTAATAATTCATGTCCAATCAATTCCCTATGGTAGTTTGAAATTTTTTTGAACAATAGCAATTACAATTAATCGATTGAAATCTAATTTGACTTGGAGAATTATTTATATCAGCCTTATGGAGGCCGAATTCCCCATTGAAAAAACGTGACACGTTTTCCTAGAAAAATATAGAATTTTTTTTTTCTTGGTCCATTCAATTTATAATTTGGCTTGTTGATTTAATTTAATAAAAGGTACTCACACGCCTATCTAGTTTTGATTTCGATGAATACCATAAGGATCCATTTGATTGCAAAATGGAATTTGAGTGTAAAGAAATCGAATTATAGGGAATTGAATTGCCTAAAAATTATTTTATTGAGATTTGTCGATTAATTGTATTTGATTGATATAAATTTTTTGAAATTTTGAATCTTTTGGTGTTCGATTGACTTTGTTTTTTTTTTTTTTTTTAAAAAAAAAATGTCCATTAAAGGGATATATATTTTTTAGTGTTCTAAAAAGCGTAAAACGTGGCTAAGCGTTGAGACCAAATCTTAAGCATTACAAGCATATGCAAGCCTAAGCGAAGTTTAGACGTAAAAAAAGGTTTTTTTATTTTAAAATTTTAATCATTGTAAAAAACATTCAATAATTCATATAATATATACTAAATATCTAAAATTATAAAATATTGTATGTGTACGACGAATTTCGTGTATTAAAATACGAAAATCGTTACAAATTGTATTTTCAAGAAATACAAGTGAAAATTAATCTTCTTGTAACTGCAAAATTGCAAAATCCTCTGATTGATGATCTGAATGTTTGAAGACGAGGGGCCACGTGGCTTGAATCCTGGGCTTCGAGATTTGTTTAGAATTTGATTTGTCGAGGGCTTGACTTGTTCAACACTTGAATTTTGGGGCTTGGACTTGGACTTGAACTTGATTTAATTTGAAGAAGATTTTGATCTTCTTGGACTTGACTTGATTTGAAGAAGATTTTGGTCTTCTTCGTGTTTGCCGGATTTGGACCTGAGAGAGTTTCTTCTCTTCCTCCGGCTTTGAGATTTCTTCAGCATTTCGTGATTTTCTTCTTCACTTTCACCTCCCTCCCATTTCCATGGACCATTGGTCCTATTTATAGGGGAAATTTCGTGATTAATTTTGGTAACCACTCAATCATATTTAATTAAAATGATTAATTAAATAATTGTAGGTTTTGAAATAGTAGGATGGGCCTCCTAATTATTTTAGTGGGCTTTAGTAGATTTTAATTTAATTGGGCTAATAATTTAAATCGACCCAATCCATTTGATTTATTATTTTTTTTTTTTTGAGTGTCTACAAATGCCCCCTCAAGATTAATTAATTAATTTATTATGAAATAAATAAATTGATAAATCTTGATTCTCGATTTTTTTTTTTTTTTTTTTTCAACCCAAACTTCCCACTAGTAAATTAATACAGATGAAAAATTTGAGAATGAAGTATGAATTTGATTTAACACAAGATTTTTATCCTTCAAATTTGATAACAAGGATTTTTTGTATTATTTGTTTATTTGTTTATTTTATGTTTTGTACAGGCTTTTTTATGTTATATAGTATGTCGGGCTTAAGTAAGGTCCGATACCCACCTATTTATATAAACAAATTTTTGAGATTTAGAACAAATTGGTTAAATCTTGCTAAGCCAAAGGTAAAAAAAAAAAAAAAAAAAAATCTTATTTTATTTTCTCTCCTCTCTCGCGTTTCGTTTTGTTTTTTTTGTTTTTTTTTGTTTTTTTTTTTCTAAGTAATAGCTTCCGCCGTCGCTGACAGATAATAAAGCCAATAGTTTCTATCGGCGGCAGAAGTTAAACCAATTGCCAAACAAAACCAAATAAACGAATTAAGAATTGGTAGAAATCAACAGACCAAGTTTAATTGGTTTCTGCAGTTGGCAGAAACCAATTAGAGTTGAAATTCTAATTGGTTTCTGCCAACGACAGAAACCAATTATTAACCCATTTTAATTTTTTTTTTTTATTCTTTTATTTTTTGGTTTGTTTTACACGTAACTTTTTATTTCTTTGTTGTTTTTTTTTTTTTTTTTTTTTTTTGTTTTTTTTTTTTGTTTTTAGTACGATTGCTTTAATAAAATTGAAACTAACAGTTATCATTTTCTTTTCAGGGATTCAACTTTTAGAGCCATTCCAGAATTTTGAGGTTTGAGATTTCTTTAGGACATTGTTTAAATTTTCGTGTTGCAATTATATTTAGAGAATATATGTTTATGAATAGACTCATAATTACCAACCTTTTTCGTGTACATTGAGGACCAATGACTGTCATCCTTCATCATGCAGTACACTTCGTGTTGAGGACCAATGACTGTCATCCTTCATCATGCAGTACACTTCGTGTTGAGGACCAAGGACCGGCTCCTTTCACCGTCCAAGGCATTTTGTGTTTGGGACCAAGGATCGGCTCCTTTCACCGTCCAAGGCACTTTGTGTTTGGGACCAAGGACCGACTCCTTTCACCGTCCAAGGCACTTTGTGTTTGGGACCAAGGACCGACTCCTTTCACCGTCCAAGGCACTTTGTGTTTGGGACCAAGGACCGACTCCTTTTATCGTCCAAGGCACTTTGTGTTTGGGACCAAGGACCGACTCCTTTTGGGACCAAGGACCGGCTCCTTTAACCGTCCAAGGCATTTTGTGTTTGGGACCAAGGACCGGCTCCTTTAACCGTCCAAGGCATTTTGTGTTTGGGACCAAGGACCGACTCCTTTTATCGTCCAAGGCACTTTGTGTTTGGGACCAAGGACCGGCTCCTTTAACCGTCCAAGGCATTTTGTGTTTGGGACCAAGGACCGGCTCCTTTAACCGTCCAAGGCATTTTGTGTTTGGGATCAAGGACCGGCTCCTTTCACCGTCCAAGGCACTTCGTGTGGATGTCATTTACATATTTGCAAGGCTCAGACGAACTTAAAAGATTTATTGAACATTTTTTCATTTTTTTTTATTTTTTTTTTATTTTTTTATTTTTTTATTTTTTTATTTTTTTTTAGGGATGGCTGGCGCAAGCTCTAACAACGAGGTGTATTCTGATATACACGAAATTGTCGAGCTTAAAAATCAAGGCAAAAGTTACCTTCGTTTCAAAGATACTGATGTGAAGTACCATGCCCAGCCTGGCATACGCGGCGAACTTAAACTTAGCATCCATAAGCCAACTGCAGACCCTTCTCTTGACCTCTGGAGCCTTTGTCAGAGTTGCACATGCCTGTCATTAGTGAATGCCACGAGAATTTAGAAGCTGCGAAGTCCGACCACTCTAGCAGTCATCCCCCCTTTCTATGTCTTCCGCCTCATCATTCTCAAAGCATGGAGTGCATTCCAAGAGCAGTGATTTGTGAGAAGATCGGCAACAGGGAAATACGATGGGGAAGTGCACTTATCAGTCGAGGAGAAATTTCTTTTCTTTCAAAGTTTTGGGAATGGTCTTCATGGGTTCAAAAACTTTTGCTCAAGAAGAATCTTCGTCAATTAGCTTCTGCAGTCAGTTCCGCTACAAAGGATTATCATCGCCCAAACTCTATCTACAGGGCTCTTTGTGAAGTTTGGTGTCCAGAGACCAATACTTTTGTGACTGCCAGTGGTGAAATTGGCATTTCTCTTTGGGACATACGCGAGGTAAGTGGACTTCCGATTATGGGTAATTACTATGAGGAAGTAGTTCCAAGTCTTTTAGAGCTGACAGATCATCTTCCCAAGTCTTGTTTGTACCTCTTCAATGTTTTCGCATTGATTGCCAATGCGAACGAATCTGATTGCGTCAGTCATGAAGAATGGATTAATTTTCGGTTTCACGAGAGCGGTTGTGCCCAGAACCCTCGACAACACAAAAATTATAAGAATGCTATGAATCTAAATCCATTTAAAAGGCGTCATCAAAAAGCTTCACAGGAAATTCGGAGACCCGTAATTGTAGACAAGCCGAGAGACATTTTCCGCAGGGATCGGAGTCATTGGGGCGATATACCAATATCTTTGTCTATAGAAGAAGAAGAGGAATTGGAAATAGCTGCTTATTTCTCCCTATGGCTTTGTCGTTTCGTTCTTCCATCCGGGGACGAGTACATGAGAGTTGGGACTTTTAAAGCGTCCTCAAAGATGGCAGGTGGGTACACTTACAGCCTGGTCCCTCCGGTATTAGCGAGTATTTATAGAGGACTTACACGGACATCGAATCATCAGTCAAATCCAAACCTTGGCTCGATTTCACATTCATTTCCTGGACATTTTCTTTATGCTTGGGCTGCTACCTATTTCGTCCGAGGTATTTATGCCCACGTGGACAAGAATTATCCTCGTCCTATAATTCGAAGGTATGCTGGCACTTTGAATGCTTTCCAGTCTTGGGAGAAAAATGTTGTTGATTGTCGGGACCTTATTCGGGGAACGATGGATGCCAATGACTTTTGTTGGAATCCGTTCCCTTCATCGTCCCATCCCGGTGCACGAGTGGATGACGTTCCAAGGTCTATAGATACTTCAGAATTTATGGTGAGTATTCGATCAGGATTTGTTTCTTATCGTCGAGGAAACTCCCCTTTCATTCTTGAGGCGTATAATCCCCACAGGTTTGCGAGACAACTTGGCTTTAGGCAGAAGCTTCCCGGTTCACCAAGAAAGTTGGATATTGCCCCCAATGCAGGTGACATGTATCGTGTTTGGTTGTCCTTGACTCGGACGTTAAGTGGATCTACATTTCATATTCCGGAATATGTGAAAGATACACGTCAGAACGTTGATGCAGAGTACACGAATTGGTGGAGTGACCAAGTGTCGTCGATCCTGACCAAGGTTCAAGTACATGTTTTATCTTCTAGTGAGAATCGTGACTTCATTCTTGGCCCAGCTCCAAATAGGGTCGTAGCCAAAGGGTTAAGCCCTCCAAATATTATTCCTGAAGAGAATTCTCGAAAGAGAGATCCCGACTTTCGAAACGAAAAAGTGATTAAGAAGATTAAAATTATAGTCCCTTCAACCAAGTTCGCTTCCACCTCTGAGTCTGCTGACAAAATACCCGAAGTAGTCTTGATTCCAGACCACAGCAGTCCTGGAGATCGAACATCTCATGCTCCTGGAAAAACTCTAACTCTTGAGGATGAAAGCTCTGGAGATTAGGTATTAAATTTATTTTTTTTATTTTTTTTATTTTTTCGTTTTTTTTGAATCTTATGCAACAAATTTCAATTTCAGGCTCCTCTTTCCCGAATATATAACATTAGACAATCGATAAAACCAATGCCGCTTCAAGCTGTTCCAAATCCTTCAAAAGGTGATGTTGAAACTTCTCAAGTTAACATCAGTCTCCTGACTACACCACTGGATGGTGAATTTTTAAACATGTCACCTAGAACACGAAACGCGGGTATATTTTTCTTCTCCTTCTTTTCTAGATCTCTTCTTTTTTCCTTTTTTTTTTTAAATCTCTCCTTTTTTTTTTTTTTTTTTTTTTAGGTTTTCCAAGCATTCCTGAAGGATTGAATTTTTCCATGAATCCAAACTCTTTGCAAGATCAGATTGGCGAGAATGACGAAAGAATTGATGCACTTCAAGGAATAGATGGTGCTTACGATTTTCACGACCCACCTTGCAAATACCCGAGTATTATTAACGAAGATACCTTGGCATTCAACATAGATAAATTCCGTGATGAGGATGAAGTAAATTCTGAGACTATGAGAGCTAACATTTCAGAAATTAATCACGAGGTCACAGTTGCTCCATCTTCATTGGCTTTAGTTAGCATTCCGCCTTCAGAGACAAATAGTCATCGGGTTGCGCCGATTTGTTCTTTCATGTCTGGTCCTCCGCCTAAGATAACTCAAGAGTCTCCCTACTTGAAAGCTGCTCTACACGACGCCATGATCAACTACCTTCAGAAGTGTTTCAGGGACGTTTTGAAGCATGGGTTTTCCAACATCCGATCTTGGTGGAGTGAAAATAATTTAATTCTTCAAAACGTGATTGCCAACTCATTTCACGCAGATCCAACACATTTGATGAAGCATATGGATGTGTTTCTCACGGAAGTCGACCTTTATTTATCAGAAAGAAATCAACATTTAGAGTGTCTAACCGCTGAAGAAAAGGCTGAGCAATTGAAACTTTTGAATATCCAATTGGAAGTGAAGGATTCCACGTGTTCTTCATTGGAAAATAAGATTGGGCAGCTATCTTTCGAGCTGGACAAACTTCGTGATGAACTTCAAACTCATCAGGAACAAAAGGGTATGCTTGGAACCATGAAGGCCGCATTAAAAGAGTCGCAGACTAGAGATGTCACCAGCATAGCATCCATTGACCGGAAAATGAAGACACTTGAAGATAGTTTCCTGATGATGAGTGATTTCGAGAATTTGTGATTTTCTTTAGGACCATACCGTATGAATTTTGATTTGTCATCATTTTTTTTTGTCTTCACATTTCGAGTGTATTTCTTTTTATTTCAGAAATTGGTAAACAATTTGAATGAATTTATTAGTTGTGACTGAACTTGAATTTATAATTTATTCAAGCTACCTACGTACCCAAACGGGATCAAGCCAAACGTAGTTCGTTAAAAGAACAATTTTTTTTTTATTTAGGGCCGTTCACAGTTTATCCTCTTGCGGGCCAGGAGTGTTACATTTTATTACAATGAAAAATTTATAAACTAAAGAACTTCAAGCGTAAAAACGCTTTAGAAATTTGCCATTGATAGGCCCGATTTGTAGTCCATCTTTGTCGACGATTTTGTAGGCTCCGTTAGTGAATGCATGAGTAACGAGATATGGACCATCCCATTTAGGTTGAAACTTGCCCCCTGTTTTTCGTGTGATTATGATCGACCTGCGCACGGAAAACACCAGATCTCCAACCTGAAATGATCTTGGTCGCACCCTTTTGTTGAAGGATTTGGTCATTCGAGCTTGATAGCACTCCATGTGCATTTGCGCTTCTAACCTCTTCTCATCCAAAGCTTCCAACTCTTCCAATCGAAGACGAGCATTTTCTTCTGTTGTCAAACCTTCTTGGATGGCAATTCGAAGTGAAGGGATTTGACACTCCAAAGGAAGTACAGCTTCCACTCCATACACTAAGGCATAAGGAGTGGCTTGTGTCGGGGTCCGATAAGTAGTTCGATAAGCCCATAAGACTTCGCCAATCCTTTCATGCCAATCTCTTTTTGATTTGGAGACGACTTTTTTCAGTAAACTGCAAAGAGTCTTATTGAACGCCTCTGCTAACCCATTAGCTGCTGCATTGTACATTGACGAGTTGTATTGTTTAAATCCAAACTTTGCACACAAATCGTTTATGTGGCTATTGCGGAAGGGTTTTCCATTATCAGTGATGATGTGTCGCGGAACTCCATACCGATAAATGATCTGGATTCGGATGAAATCTGCAACGTTTTCTTTCTTTACTTCCTTCAATGGTACAGCTTCAGCCCATTTAGAGAAGTAGTCGGTCCCAGCAAGGATGTATGAATGCCCAGCTGAAGACTTTGGAGTTATGGGTCCAATTACATCAAGACCCCATGCATCGAATGGCCATGAAGCCACTGTTGGATGCAACGGTTCTGGCGGTTGATGGATGAAATTTGCATGAACTTGGCAAGCTTCACATTTTTTTGCATAGTCCATGGAGTCTTGTACCATGGTCGGCCAATAGTACCCCATCCTCTTTATTCGAAAATGGAGCTTGGGTCCAGACTGATGAGCACCACAGATCCCAGAGTGGGCTTCTTCTATCACATGTGTTGCTTCGTCATTACTTAAACATCGAAGAAAAATCCCCTCAAATGATCGTCGATAGAGCGTCCCCTTATAAAAGATAAAGCGGGTCGCACGCCTCTTGACTTCGGTTCTTCGCCGTGGATTATCTGGCAACTTTTGATTTTGAAAAAAATCGATTATTGGTTGTCGCCAATCTTCTCTTTCCTCCTCTTCAATTACTTCGACAGTATTGTTCTCTTCAAGATTAAAGGGTAACAACGGCGGAATCACCCATCTTTGAGCAATCGATATGGAGTGGGAAAAATCTTCATCCGACCTGGCTAAAACAGCGGCTAGATTAGCTAAGGCATCAGCTTCTCTATTTTCATTTCTAGGTACGAATTTCATTTTTATTGAATCAAATCGATTCACGAGCGTTGATGCATATTCATGATACGGCTTCAAGTCTGAATTACGGACTTCATACTCGGCTAGAAGTTGGCTGATTATCAATTTAGAGTCTCCAAAGACTTCCAGCTGACGGATATTCATGTCTAATGCCGTTTCTAAGCCAAGGATAAGGGCTTGATACTCCGCCACGTTGTTTGAACATTTCTCCGTTAAGGTAAAAGAATAAGGCATAAGGAGATCGTGGGGAGTGATAAAGATAACTCCTGCTCCGGCACCATAACTTCGAGCTGCCCCATCAAAGTATAGTCTCCATGATGGTATGATTTCAGTAAATAGAACTTCTTCATCCGGGAGGTCTTCCTGAAGTTCCCACTCTGTTGGAATTGGATGGTCAGCAAGAAAATCTGCTAAAGCTTGTCCTTTGGTTGCCTTTTGTGGAATGAATTTGATATCGAATTCGGACAATAGTAATGCTCATTTTCCAATTCTTCCGGAAAGGATCGGCCTGGACATTATGTACTTTAATGGATCAACCCTTGAAACAAGATTGATTATGTGTGATAGCATATAATGTCTCAACTTTTTAGACGCGAAGATCAACGCGAGACATATTTTTTCGATAGGCGAATACTTCATTTCAGCACCTACCAGTGTCCGACTCAAGTAATAGAGCGCATTCTCTTTTCCTTCGTCGTTGACTTGGACAAGAAGCGCTCCAAGAGAATGTTCTTGTGCTGCAACGTAAAGAGTCAATGGTTTTCCTGGGACTGGAGCTGTGAGTACTGGCGGATGAGACAAGTACTGTTTAATGCTTTGAAAAGCATTTCGACAAGTATCATCCCATTCAAATGGTACGTCTTTCTTTACCAATTTGTTGAAAGGATGACAACGTCCGGCAAGGTTAGAAATAAATCTCCGAATGTATGCGAGTTTTCCTTGAAGGCTTTTTAACTCATGTACATTTCTTGGCTCTGACATGTTGATTATGGCCTCAATTTTTGATTGATCTACTTTGATGCCCCGATGTCGAACAATGAAGCCAAGAAATTTTCCAGAGGTGACACCAAATGCACACTTCAACGGATTCATCTTCAGTTGATGTCGTCGAAGCCTTTTGAAAACATCTTGTAAGTCTTGTAGATGGTCATCCCGTTTCTTTGTCTTAACAACAAGATCATCCACATAGGATTCCACATTTTTGTGCAGCATGTCATCGAAAATCTTTTGCATAGCTCGTTGGTAGGTTGCCCCCGCATTTTTTAATCCAAACGGCATAACTTTGTAACAATATATACCCTTAGGAGTGCGAAATGATGTAAGTTCTTCGTCCTTCGGGTTCATCCGTATTTGGTTGTATCCAGAAAATCCGTCCATGAATGACAAGATTTCGTATCCAGTAGTTGCATCCACCATCAACTCTATTATCGGAAGTGGAAAATCATCTTTCAGACATGCTTGATTCAAATCACGAAAGTCAACACAGACTCGCAATTGTCCATTCTTCTTCTTGACAGGAACAATGTTTGCGATCCAAGTTGGGTATTTGACTTCGCGTATGAATCCAGCTTCAATAAGTTTGTTGACTTCCGCTTCAATATGAGGAACCAGTTCTGGTCGAAATCTTCTTTGAGGTTGTTTGGTCGGTCGAACTCCATGTCTTACTGCAAGGTGATGCACTGCAACCTTTGGGTCTAACCCCGGCATTTCTTTATAAGACCACGCGAACACATCTTTATATTCCTGGAGCAAAAGGATGTACTCGGATTCTTCTTTCTGATTGAGGAGAGCACTTATGAATACGGGTCTCGGGTCTTCTTCAGTCCCCAGGTTCAATTGTTTCAAATCATCCACAGTAGCTTGTTCTCCTTCTTCGAATGTAAGTGGGGCTTGTTCAAGTTCATCTGTTGTGACAGAGTTTTCAGACTCGGATTCTGAATTGGAAGATTCTTCGAAAGCTATGTGATTGACAGAGGCTTCTTCATCATATTCATTATCTTTTAAAGATGAGTGAACCTTTTGATGTTTCCGTCTTCTCCTTGATTGTTGGGGTTTCAGATTTGGATCAGAACTTTTAATTCCAAGTCGAGAAAATGCAGATTGTCTTTGAGACAACCCTTGGGGAGTTTGTGCATTCTTATCAACTTGGGTAGAAGAGTGATCCTCACTTAACCTTTGGAAGACGGAAGCTCTACATTTCGTCTCAACCATTGGGGAAGGTTCTCCTTTTAACCTTTTAAACACCAAAACTCTGGCGTTCTCATTTTCAATTCGATCAAACACTGAAGGTCTCGGATGTACCGATTCTTCCTCTTTGACTTCATATATTTGAATCATGATTGGATTCGAGGAAACTTTCTTGACTTTAATCTTTCTCGGTGGGTTTGGATCATATCCCAGACCATGTCTAGGTCGCGACACAAGGGCTCCATCAGAAGGGACACGCCCACTCGAAAGTATGGCATCAAGATCACCTAATTCGCGAGGCTCTCCTTTCCCAAATCCGGCATTCTCAAACAGTTTCTTGACCTGGGGATTATAACATCCTTTGAAAGTCTGTTTTGATTCGTTGACTCCTTTAATAGTTGACAGGTCTTGTTTGGATGAACCAGAAATACTGAGTTTTGATATGTTCGGAATAGATGTCGAAGCTTCCGATGTAGATTTACATTCTTTCGGGACTGCCATGAGTTGATGGGGCAGAAGCAATTTTGAAATACTAGGTATTGGAAGAGCTAACTCTTTTCTCAATACCTCAACATCGGTCGATTCAATTTGAGGTTTTTCGCCTCTAGAGGATCTCTCAGACGTAAATATTGATTTACCTTTGATAAGCTGACGAGATCGGTCAATACCTGATGTACCACCATTGTCCAGATCTCTAATTTTGAATCCAGACATGGTCAACCCTGCAGAATTACACTCTTCATCTTCTGTGTAAAATTTGGCATCAGCAAAATAGGATTCTTCTTCGAGGAATGGTTTGGACTCAGCTACCACACATTTAACTTCTCCATCTCGACTATATTTGAAGCATTGGTGCCAAGTCGAAGGTACTACTCCAGTTTCATGCAGCCAAACACGTCCAAGGAGTAACTCATATGATGTTTTAGCATCAATGACATGAAAGAGAGCCGAGGAGATTAATTCTCCCATTTGTAGCTTCAGACGGATCATGCCAATGGCTCGTTGACCCTTTTGGTTGAATCCTTGAATCATGATCTTACTCTTAGATAGATCGCCAACGTCAATCCCTATTCTTTTCATTGTCTTGACAGGCATAATGTTCACAGCAGATCCGCAGTCGATCATCATGCGATTTATCTTGCATTCTCGAATATAACCACTAACATATAGTGGTCTATTATGTAAACGAGAGCCTAATTGTAAATCTTCATCATCAAAAGTTATAGCAGCCATACAGTCTTGTCGAGTCGTTGGCCCAGTATGCTCTAAGACTGTGCCTTCATATTCTTCCGGATCAATCAATGCCGCGACTAAAGCTATTCGATCATCGAAAGGGAGACTGAAAGACTCTGCTAAACTTGTATTGGCAGGAATCTTGTTGAGTCGCGAGACAGTTTTGTTTTGTTTCGAACTCTGTCCTAACACGTTCTTTGTTTCATTTTTCTTCTCCATATTGATGACATTGGAGGTAAAACAATCATTGTCAAAGTAACCATTGGGGAAATAATCGCCCAGGGTCGGCAGTCTAGAAGGAATGCTTTCTACCCCTTCCGATTTAGTTGATATTCTCGACTTAGCTTTAGACCTTCCTCTCTGGTTGTTCTTTAGTCTTGATTCCTGGTCATAAACACTGGAACTTGGGAGTTGTGGAGCCTTTCGACGACGTCCTTTTATGAAGGTCCGTGCCCCCTGATTTTCTTCTAGTATTTCTTCTTTATTGGGTTGAATTTTCGTACCCAATTCTTCTAGCTTTGGGTCTGCAAGAGGCGTAGAAGGTGACATTTTACTTGTTTTGCTTGACATTCGGTATTTCTCTTTCTTACTTATGAAGGTAGACCAACCGTCGCTGACCTCATCTTTAGACTCCGAATCAGAATTCCAAACATCCAAATCATCCGTCATAATTTCGTAAAAAGTTGGACGATTGGGTGGATGCGGTCCACCCATCCCCGGATAGACATACATAATAGTGATTTCTCTATCTACCTCAAACTTCACTGGAACGGCTCCCTTTGGAAGCTGCGGTCCAAACTCCCCAATCGAGGATTTACTGGCACCATATGTATTAGGAGGTGTTGGTTCCTTCTCCGTAATAGAAATTGGATCAAATGATCCAAATTAAACCATCGAGCAAGTGGCTGTCGAATTTTCTCCGGTTTCAAGTTTGATCTTGTTTTCTTTGTCCATACGAACGATAAGATCTTTCAAGACGAAACATTTTTCCACTGGATGGCTAATGATTCTGTGAAATTTGCAGTATTTAGGATGATCGATCTTACCAGCTTCTTCGGGTCTTTTCGATACCGGAAGTTCGATTATCTTTTGTTCAAGAAGCTGATCAAGAATTTCAGGAACTTCAGCGTCTGAAAATGGGTACTCCTTTTATTCAAGTTCTTTTAGAGTCACATGACCTCTGCTTTGGGCTTGTCCTTTATTAGGTCTGAACTCTAGTCTCGATTTCGGGTTTGAGCTCGACCTCTGGAAGGCTATCTTCGCAGGAGCAGTAGAAATTGTCATTGCTTCTTTGGACTTAACAGCCTTGACTTCCTTCTTTATTTCTTTCTTAGGATCTTTCTTGTCACGAGGATCACTTGGCAAATAACTCTCATGCCTTGCAATTTGGAGCTCTAGGTCGTGAGCGCGTGTTGCCAATTCTTCAAATGAGTGAGGCATATTCGCCTGGAGATTATAGAGTAATCCCCAATGCATGCCTTGTACACACATGTCGATGGACGATGCTTCGCTTATTCGTTCTTTGCAATTAAGTACAAGGTTCCTCCAGCGTTCGATGTACTCTACAACGGGCTCTTCCTTGCTCTGCTTTGTTCGAGCAAGTTCCGGAAGGCTGACAGTTCGTCGGGTGCTGTAGAAACGTGTTAGGAATTCTCGCTCGAGTTGATCCCAACTATCAATTGACCCAGCTGGTAAGTCTGTGTACCATTCAAACGCGGCACCTTTTAGGGAGCGTACGAACTGCTTTACCATTGCGTCATTGTAGGTGCCTGCATTGTTACATGTCTCGATAAAGTGTGCAACATGTTGCTTTGGATTGCCTTTCCCATCAAAACTCTGAAATTTGGGAGGTTGGTAACCGAGTGGCATCTTGATTTCATCGATTCGACGACTATAGGGCTTAGCGTACACCAATGAAGATTGCAATGAACCTCCGTACTGAGCACGAATAGTGTCTGCAATCATATGCTGAAGTTGTTGGACAGATAGAGAGCCAACGGAGAGTTGAGTGGAGTCACGTAACACGTTTTTGAACAACTGTCCGATCATGCATATCTTGCTTCTGTTGGTGCTCTTGCACTTCTAGTTCTTTAGCCTTGGAAGATTCTGAATTTTCTTGATTCCCTTTAACCGGCGGATTTTTCAATTCTAACTGGTGCATGAGTGCAGCGACCTGTGCGTCTTTGTCTTCTAGCGACTTTGTTAATTTTTCAATGGCTAAAGCCATTTGTTGAATTCGGTCATCTGAGCCCGACGTTGCTTCTGTAACCATCACTGGCTCGAGTGATTCTTCAGATGAGGAATAATCTCCCCACCTTTGCAGAGAAGTGGCATGAGAAAATCCAGATATGGATCTACCACTAGAGACGGAACCAGAACGAGAGCTTTTAGTTGGACTCCTGGTTTTTACCACCGAACGAGAGTTTGGCTTTTTGAAAGCAATTTTCATTCTGCCTTTGTTGGAGAACTTTTTCAATGGTGGGACCAGTTGAGTTTTCCCAGTTTTTGTTTGGGCCCTGGTCGCATGGAAGAGTTCGGCAAGGGTCTCTTCAAGATGAGTCATAGTTCTCTTTGACTTTTCGCTTGCCATCGCTGACGTAGTGGTTGAAACTTGAAGGTTTTGAGATCAAAAGATGAGAGGACAAGAATGTCCCACTGGGCGTGCCAAAAATTTGTACGACGAATTTCGTGTATTAAAATACGAAAATCGTTACAAATTGTATTTTCAAGAAATACAAGTGAAAATTAATCTTCTTGTAACTGCAAAATTGCAAAATCCTCTGATTGATGATCTGAATGTTTGAAGACGAGGGGCCACGTGGCTTGAATCCTGGGTTTCGAGATTTGTTTAGAATTTGATTTTTCGAGGGCTTGACTTGTTCAACACTTGAATTTTGGGGCTTGGACTTGGACTTGAACATGATTTAATTTGAAGAAGATTTTGATCTTCTTGGACTTGACTTGATTTGAAGAAGATTTTGGTCTTCTTCGTGTTTGTCGGATTTGGACCTGAGAGAGTTTCTTCTCTTCCTCCGGCTTTGAGATTTCTTCAGCACTTTGTGATTTTCTTCTTCACTTTCACCTCCCTCCCATTTCCATGGACCATTGGTCCTATTTATAGGGGAAATTTCGTGATTAATTTTGGTAACCACTCAATCATATTTAATTAAAATGATTAATTAAATAATTGTAGGTTTTGAAATAGTAGGATGGGCCTCCTAATTATTTTAGTGGGCTTTAGTAGATTTTAATTTAATTGGGCTAATAATTTAAATCGACCCAATCCATTTGATTTATTATTATTTTTTTTTTGAGTGTCTACAGTATGTATTTAATAATTCCTACAAAAAAAATAAGTTTCAAAATCATAATTACATAACATAGATACCTTGTAGTTAAAATATTATCTAACTCTTTATCGGACTCTAATTCAATATCTTCTTCTTCATCTAAAAAAAAAAAACATGTACATTTAATGAAAATGAAAAGTATAAAAAAAAATAAAAAATTAAGCTATCAACAAGAATGTTGACCGCTTAATACACGCCTAGACGCGTCTAGACACGCCTAGGCGCGCATTAAGAAGTCAACATTCTCGTTGAACGCTTAATTCTCGCTTAGACTCAAGGCGAAACGTCTTAGTCATGCTTCGTGCCTAAGCGTGCTTTTTAGAACACTGATATTTTTACAATTGTGACTAGAATTTGTTCCAATTACCCAAAAAAAAAAGAGGAAAATCGAATATCATTCGTTTGACTTTGTTTTCCATGAAAATTATCAATTAAAGGAATAATTTTTTATTTTTTTTTTAAATTTTACAATTGGATATAGAATTTGTTCAAATTACCAAAAAAAAAAAAAAAATGGAATCAGGCTTTTCCCACCATAGTGGTCGGAAAAGGATTTCATAAAAAACTTGGAAAAGGTGCACGTGTGGGGTGAAAGTGGAAAATGGATTGCCAAGAAAATAAATCTTATCAAATACTACAATTACATGAAAATGAAAAATGATTACTATAAAAAATGGAAGTAATCAAACAGACCCTAAAAGACTTAAGGGTTGAAAACATCAAGTACTTGAAATCAAATGCCAAGATTTGATAATCGAATTTCAGTAAGTTATTGATTATAATTTATGACATACACATAAATATTTAGTAACGATCTTGAACTTAAAAAAAAATAAAATAAAGATATTTTTTATTTAATTCTTTTTTCGTAATTCAACATGAAGGTGGTGGTAAGCCATTGTTGGTATCTTGACATGGAAATTGGGAAATTAAAGGAAAAACTATTATGCCATATTGTGCTGAAATCAAACAATAAGAGAGCGTTCTCTTTGCTGTTTTCGGACCGTTTTTTATTTTCGATTTTTTAAAATATTAAAAATGCGTTCTCTTTCCCATTTTCGAAAACAAATTTTTGAAAACGGCTGAAAATTTTGTGAAGAAAACAGAAAACAACTTTTTTACGTTTTAACTGTTTTCTTCACAAATCTGTCAAAACTCAAAAAACACGGGTTGAAAAATATTTTTTTCAAAACGACAAAAAGAACGAGTTTTCAACAATTTCAAAATGGACACCCAAAACACAAAACGAATTCAAAACTCAAAACACAAAACTGAAACACGAATAAAACGCCCCCAAGCACTTTTCGCAAAATATTTCTCAGTCACGGTGACAATAAATTAATCTTGATTCACACTAATTTTTATTTGGATCATACTAGGCCAATGTTTAAGTAGCCAGAAAATCAATAATTCCAAATACAATAATGTAGATTAGGTGCATATCAATCCGATTAACTCATTGATTTATTAAAAATATTATAATTATTTTTAACATTGGCCTACATGAACCAAGTCAACTCACAGAATTTTAGCTCACATTTTGGTATGGCCCTGTACGGACACCTAATGCCCACCACGACCAATGCAGAAAATACAAGGTCGGGCACGGAGCCACACACGAGCAAGACGAACCCGGGGCTGACTGACTTGGAATTATAACTCTAGCTCCTGTTTGGTTTAGATAAAAATTAATTTTTTAATAAATTTTGTCAAAAGTATGTAAAATGTGTAATTGAAAAATTATGAATTCCATAATAATCAGAGTGACCAAAACATGCATTTTTGTAAACGAAAATTTAAAAATTCAAGAACCCTTTCAACTAATTCAAGCATCAAATTTCCTCCAAAGACCAACATCTCCACCACCAACCACCACCAATATAGTGCCACCTTAGGTTCGATATTCATCCTCAAGGACCCTAACCAAGTTCACACAAAGACTCCATATCGAATAGTGTGCTCAGCTTGTACCTCTTAACACAAGTAGACAATTACAACACAAATGACATCTCATCAACCATATGATTGCTCGAGGGGACTACAACCAATAGATATTTTCACAACATAGTCGAGCAGCACGAACACAACTTGCCAGAAAGTTAAACAAACCAGCAAAGGAAAATTCATTTCTGTGCAAGATAAGAAGTATAGACTCTAGGAATGCAAATTCATTTCTGTAACTTAAATTCTAGTCCAAAGACAAGATGTTAAAGTACAATTTGGCCATGACTTGCCTTTAGGTTTGTGAATAGACAAATCCTAATCCGACTGAAGCTAAAACATCCCATACGGCAACGAACAAAAACACGTCGCAATCAATTAATCAATCCTATCCCATAATCCAATCTTTACTCAAAACCAAACAGCAACAAAACAAACAAAAAATACATTCAGAACTAAAGAGTAATAATTCGGCCCACACCCATAAGATCAAAAATATGAATATTGATTGCCACATTTGGTTTCTTTCTTGAATTGTTAGTAAGAGCCAAGCTAGGAACAATAACGTTGAACTTAAACTCAGGTCATTTACAAAGTACATTCCCGTGCTAGTTGCGAAAACCTTTTATTCATATCACTCCTAAAGAATGGTTTGTCACCTTCAAGGAAAAGTGAAACATACAATTCAGAATATTGGTGAATTCTGAAACCTATTCTGCCAACAATCCAATTGCAAGTTTTCACCACTCACAAGCGACCAGACGATTTTCTTCCAAATAGTTATCAGAAGAATGTGAGGGTACTAACAAGGGATTATGGTTTCCTCCGCAAATAAGAACATTCCCGATAGAATCATTAAAGATCACCCAACTTCTAACACATATTTAACCAAGAAAGGCTGAAAATAATACTGAAATTTGTCATTTCTATTATCAAAGCATGTCGGATCACACAAGCGGCAAATAGGCCTGGACATATAAATAATTAATAAACACCATAAGCAAATGCCAGATTATCATGGCATCATAGAAAGAACTGGCTCTTGAAAACAAATTTCGTGTTCCAAATTAGTTTTTGAATGGCACCTCATGGTCCATTTGCAAAACCACGATATACATATTATCTTCCAGATTTATAACAATGCTGCCAGCAATTTCTTGCATTTCCATCTGAAACCATTTTATCACACAGCAACTGGAAAAATAAGCAGCAATTAGAATTTTAAACTCTAGTTGAGAGTGAAGAAATTATTTTCAAAGTGCAGAAAAATTACTCAATAGTTTCACCTAACAGTTATTATCCACTTCCATTACTCTCCATTGAAAATGGATTTCAATTTAACTGATCATTGTGCACCATTGCCAATATGAAATTCAGAAACTTACTTAATCAGAGTAATAACAAGCCCTCTAATCATCTTCATTTTCACTTCCTCCATTATTCATTGGCAAGACTTTACTGGAAGGCGTAGCACTATCAACAAAGGTTGCAGAACTCATTTCCATTTGACAAATTCTCACCGCCCCAAACAATCTCTCAGGCAACTCCTCCTCAGACTGCGACTCCACCAGGAACCCCATGTCCACAGTCACCGCGGTGACACATCCCAAAGAAAGGCGCAAAATCGCTGAGGCAATAGCTGAGCTACCAATATCAACATCTATTTCCAGATAATTTGGTCCCCTATGGTAATAACATTTCAAAGCTTTACCCAATAAGCAAGCGGAATAATTCCCCACCGCAGTTTTCACAAGCCAAGGTCCCTTCACAATTTTACTCACTATCTTGAATCTACTATCCCTAAATGCATCAGACCCATGAATGAATCGATGAAGTAGTGAATTTGTATTAATGGGCTCATTCACTTTACTGGAGAAGTAAAATACCGCACTGTGATTATCCCGGCCGGGAACCTGTAAATTTACCGCGAGAATGAAGGTTTTTGATGATTTTTCCGGGGTTTTCGAGCTTCTCAGAGCAGCCATTACACGGTTATCGGGCCTGGAAAGAACATGATCGAGCTTGGAATTGGATCGTAGCCAATCAACTCCGGCCGGGTTCAGCAACCAATCACCAGCCGGCACTTTGGATTTCTTGGCAAAGTAATTGGGTCCCCGGAGAGAGAATATTTCACCCGGAGGCGAGGCCCAGCCGTTGGATCCATTCTGGAGGTCTACGTGTTTTAAGGATCCCCCATTTATCGATTCCTCTCTCCAGTCTTCCACTGTGGCGGTTGCGGCGGCCGTATTTGAGGTCGCGGTGGTGCCACGGTGTTGGTGGTGCTTTTGTTTGTGTTTTATCGGGCACATTATTTGGTTTTTTGGGTTTTTCCTTGTTCAACAGACTTTTGTCTCTCTGCGCACTGAAATTGGAATCTCCGCCTGGATTCGTGAGGCCCGCAGCTCAGAGGTGGTGGTGGGCGATTGGAGTCAGTGGTGGGGCTGAAGGGAGAGGCGGTTACGCATGTGCCCTTGGGATTCTCGGAAATTACAAGAGAACCATAATATAGTACAATTGTTTTGTTGGTCCACAATCTATAGGACTTGTTGCAACTTTGTCTCTAACATATTTTCTTAGACGAGTAGAGTCCCCATTATTTGTTTTGGGGCGGCGTTTTTGTTCGACGTCGGTCATCACGGACAAAATCCATTCATCAATTTTTTTATGAAAAGCTTATTATACCCTTATTTATGAATAAAATAAATAAAATAGTACATTTTCTCTGTCCAATTTATTAAATCTCAGGCAAACCACCACGAGGCACGAGCACACTAAATCCCACCAGCATCATCTTGTTGCTCTTTATCAAAACTAGACTTAAGTCACAACTACTCCAAGAACTAGACTTTGCTAGCGTTGCAACTACTTTTTAACCTAGTGACGTCTTTTGAAAATACATTGTTATGTTTAAAGCCAATCAATTCACTATTAAGTTGCTTTAGTGTGTGTGCACTGACTTACATTAGTTAGGGGGAAGCAATACAATGTCAAGGTTGAAAGGAGTTCAGATAAGGAAGGAAATCTGAGTTTCATCTGGTTGCTTGAGTTATTGAATTTCTCTTCCCTATAACTTGAATGTTGTAATTCTTAATGTTGGGGTTTGATATCCAATAATTTCAAGCTATGATGTTTAAATGGTTGGATTAATTTCATAGACTTCGCCCAACGAGTAAAATATTTATCGACACCACAATTGATAGACTCGACCCAAAAATAAATTGGGCCACTGGAAGCAACTATTAATTAGTGTTGCTCGTGGTCAGTTCATTAGTTGGACGATCCTTTAATTTGTTAGCCCGCTTTGTGTTATTTCTTTGCCCAAATTTGTGTTTGGCTCTTGTCCTAAAACAATATATATTAGCCCATTGTTTGTGAAGAAACCATGTTTTGCAAGAGAGAAAAAGAAGGCAGCCGATTCTTGGTGACTTTGTGTTGAACCATTGCTTCCTTTCTTCTAACTTCCTTTGTGGAATTGCAGCCACCATTATTCTATCCTTTGTAGGTTAATATAATTGGGCAACCATATTGAAGGTTTGTTTGGGTTAAGAAATCATTGTGGTGTTCGGTAAACATTTCACTCATATACCGAATCCTATGAAAATAATTAAACAGTTTAAACATTATAGTCCAAATTTGTTGGGTTTCAAAACCCAACAATGCCTATATGTAAATGGATGTTAATCTTTGAATTTGACTTAGAAAGTATTAAAAATTTTGATATGAAATATATGAGACTTTCGAATGTGATTTTATGTATTAAAATCATTAGAAAAGATTAAAAAGTCATTCTTACTCAATCCTAGTACAATGCAATTGTATTGAGAAAGTTTGATCATTACGATTGCAAGTCGATAACTATGTCTTTTTACTCTAGTGTTAGATTTTATTCTAATACTTAAAGAACAAGTCATTAAATGCCTCGTGTATGCTATGATCGGACGTAGCATTTTTTTTGTTGGAAAACCAAGTAGGTATATAGTAATCCAAGTCAAATATACTAGAAAGCAATTTATCGAGTTTTAAAATATTGAAGATGAACTATACATTATGGTATAAGAAGATGAACTATACATTATGGTATAAGGTTATTATCTAGTTTTAGAAGGATTTAAAGATGCTAGTTAGATGATAGACAACATAATGCATCATCGTGGGTCGATATTCACACTTGGTGTTGGTGGAGGTGCTATATCATGGGGCTCGAAAAAGAAAACTTGTATAAATAATCGATTATAACAGCTGAATTTATAGTTCTTGCATCTTGTAGTAAAGAAGTAGAATGGTTAAGAAATTATTGATGGAAATTTGTATTTGACCTAAACCATGCCAACGGTATCTATACATTGTAGTAGTGAGGCCATAGTTGAGGCAAATATCATCTAAGGAAACAACGTACCCAAGTCACATGCCTCGAAACTTATTATTCTACTTTCAAGATTTTTGTTGGATTCAAAGGACTCTTCAACTTCAAGCCGGGTTTAATAATTTATTCAAAACAGAAATCATCAACATACAATAATGCTTCCCGTATTATAACTGCCATTTTAATAGAATTTTTGACAAATAATAATAATAATAATTATTGTGAATTGTTACAGTATTCAAGAGATATGGAGACTACTATGCCAAGAAAAATACATCGAGGATCAAGTTTCTATAATGCCTATATATTGGGACCAACACTTCAATTTTCCCTTTGTCGGACTTCGACACCTAGTCTGGCTTTGGCGTGCCATATTAAAAATTGATAACACTTTTTTATCGCATGTTTTTCATTATTCTATAAAATTGTTAATCAAATATTAATCAAATAACAAAGAAATGAAATCTCCTAAATTTTCACATCATGTCAAAAAAATTCTGAAAAAAACAATTCCCATTTTATATGCCTCGAATTTATGAGCGACATAATGCATGAAATTTGAAGAATGCGAAACTTTTTTTAAAAAAATTTACTCATAACTTACTCGGAAATTTAATTTCAAGAGAAAAAGAAAAGTCAAATCAAGAGTAGAATATAACCAAAAGAAGGGATCAATCCACCCAGATATGTTACAAGATTTTTATAAGGTTCCTTTTAGGAAGGAGCTACAGATATCACATGGTGCACAGACCCCTCACAATAGGGGGTGGGGCCCACGATTATTTTAATCGTGGGCCACCCCCTATTAGAGGGGCAGTACCGTACGGTACAAATTGCAAAACCTCTCCTTTTATTATTTCATTGTTTATATAGCGGATTTGTTGGGCAAGACTAGTGTGAGATCAAATGTTCCACGGCTAAAAGTTGCAAAAGAAAACAAAAAATATTTAATTGGCACAAAACGTCCATACCTTTGAAGGGTTGTGTGGAAAACGTCCTTACCTTTCATTTTTTGGTGGAAAACGTCTCTACCTTTCACTTTCTTGGCGCAAAACATCCCACCTTTCATTTTTTGGCGCAAAACATCCCCACCTTTCACATTTCTTTGCGCAGAACGTCATTTTTCAATAATTTTTAATGTAAAATGACCAATATACCCTCCTACTTAAATAAAACAAAAGAAAAGAGAAAGAAAAAGAAAGAATAAATTGCAACTATAGACCCGAACTTTTGAAAAAGTGCAAATAACCCACTTGCAAATAACCAACTATAGGCCGGATGTTCTTGAGTTCAATCCCAAAATTTTCAAGTTTCTGGGCGAAATTGGTAAAGACTCATATGTCCATTAGGTGCGCCTTGAAGAGACGGTTCAGGTAGGGGTGGTTCGCCGTCGCCGTTCGTGGATCCAGAGCCGAAAAATGGCAAAGAAACTGTCAAATTTGCGCTGCCGGAAAGGCCGGATGTTCTTGAGTTCAATCCCAAAATTTTCAAGCTTCTGGGCGAAATTGGTGAAGACCCATATGTCCATTAGGTGCGCCTTGAAGAGACGGTTCAGGTAGGGGTGGTCCGCCGTCTCTGTTCGTGGCTCCGACGCCGAAAAATGGCAAAGAAACTGCCGAATTCGCTGTAATTTTCCGCCAAAGCGAATTCGACAATTTCTTTGCCATTTTCCGGCGCCGGAGACACGAACGGAGACGGCGGACCATCCCTACCTGAACCGTCTCTTCAAGGCGCACCTAATGGACATATGGCTCTTCACCAATTTCGCCTAGAAACTTGAAAATTTTGGGATTGAACACAAGAACATCCGGCCTACCCTAAACCCAATTTTTGAACCAATTGAAGATCATAACCTACTCCAATACATCAATTCGACAATGGGAAACTCAATTCAAGTTACTACAACAATGTGTCAAGTTCCAATTGCTCCAATTGATGCATCAATTCCTTCAATTTTGAAGTTAATGGGCGACGGACGGCGGTGGGATTGGGTGTGGAAAGAAGGTAAACTCAAGTGGCTTATTTGAACTTTTTCAAAAGTTCGGGTCTATAGTTGCAATTTTTTCTTTCTTTTTCTTTTCTTTTGTTTTATTTAAGTAGGAGGGTATATTGGTCATTTTACGTTAAAAATTATTGAAAAAATGACATTCTGCGCAAAGAAAGGTGAAAGGTAAGGATGTTTTGCGCCAAAAAATGAATGGTAAGGATGTTTTGCGCTAAGAAAGTGAAAGGTATAGATGTTTTGCACCAAGAAAGTGAAAGGTAAGGACGTTTTGCACCAAAAAATGAAATGTAAGGACGTTTTCCACACAATCCTTCAAAGGTAGGAACGTTTTGCGCCAATTACCCTTTAAACAACAAGCATTCCACTATACAAAATGTAGCATAACCAAAAATAATCTATTGTTGTAGACAAATTATGTTAAATAGGTACAAGTGTAAAGTGACTTGTGTTAGGTCAAGATACGGTTTAGTGCGATCAATTATTTTGTTAGCGGAGTTGTCATGGTTAGCTATAAAATTAGAGTTATTCTAGTTGTATAACCGGATTGTACAATCCGGTTGTACAACCACTCACATGAGGGGGGTCCACGATGAATAAAAAAATTGTGGGACCCCCTCCATGTGAGTGATTGTACAATCCGGTTGTACATGTAGCACAACTCATAAAATTATGAACGATTAATAAAATTATTATAAATTAAGAGTTTATGTGTTACATTCGGAACATTTGGGATTAACTTAATGTGGATCCATTCAACTGATTCGAGTTGTTGCAGACGTAGAAATTTCATAATCGATGACCATTAATAAATGTTTGTTACTTCAATAGTGAAGTTAGTAATATTTGAATTCAAAATGAAAGAATTAACGACAATGACACAATTGTAACTTAAGTGTAGCTCTTAGCATGCTAAAGTGCCTGTTTTGAGTTTGAATATGTTGTAAACTCATCGCATGTGTTTGTGTGAAGTAGACAACTTCTGTTTATAGAGATGAGTTACATCAATATCGAAAGTGATTATTCCCATAAGCACTACCTCCATTTAGTCGAAAGCACTTTGACATGTGATCAAGCGTTCACAATTTGGCAAGCCTTTTGAGAAAGCTACATTATTTTGTCCCTGTTTGATAGCCATTATTTTGAGAAAATGGAGTTTTGAATATTGATTTTTTAAAGAATGTGTGGTTAAAAAGTAGGGAAAATTTTTGGATTTACGTTCAAAATATTTTATTATGTAAATGCGTGGTTGAAAATTAGTATATGAATTAAAGAGTTTTCGAATAATGATTGTCAAACAAGGGCTAGTGTTTGAAAACCAAAATTTTAAATAGCTATCTCTTTTGGAAGCGCTTGTAGAGAGCCATGTTAGTTCGTCTTCTTCTAAAACTCTTCTAACTAAATGTAACATATTTATAAAATTAACCAGATGGGTACAAAGTAACTTTTGAATCTCGAAAGTTTTTTATAACTTTTCAAAAATCATGTCAATAGGCTCTGAAGGTAGAGAATCCTTGCTTGCTTACTAATCCACTTTGTAGAGGCTTTCTTGATGCTTACTATCTGAATTTAGCAACTTGAGTTAATAGAGATTGATATTGAACTTAGTTCCACGTCCATTCGATGACGTCCAGTGATGTTTTAAGACGGTCCATATTCGAGGAGGAGAGTTATAGTAATACTAATCTATTTTTAACGTGTAATAATATCAAAAGATTATTCAAATTAAGAACAAACCTATTACTTTTTCTTGCTCATAGTTAATTGAAGCCACAGTGGACCGCGTGCAGTTCTAAGGAAAATAACTTTAAGCAAAATCATTACATATATACATATACATATACATATATACATACATACATATATATATATATATATATATATATATATATTTTTTTTTTTAACTTTAGGCACTTCCATGTATAAAGAATACCTGGGGAAAAAAAAAGATCTTCAAGTAGAATTAAAGTCGTTTCCTTAAGATTATGGATGTCAATGAGTCGAGTTGAGCTGAAACTCGAGGCTCAGGCTCAACTCGAGTAAAATAATGCGAGATTTTAATATATGAGTCGGCCCGTGTGGCTCCCGGGCCGGCTCGGGCTCGGCTCGATGCCCCAAAATAGGGCTCAACTCAGACTTTTTTCGTGTCGAGCCACGAGCGGCCGGCGAGCCAAATTGCCATTCTTAGGTAAGATATGTCACTTTCAACCTCTTCATTCTTCTAAAAAATGTACATTGATATATTATGTCATATTGTTCACAAAAAAGATTAAATTCACTAGAGAAATATTCACCTCCCCTATCACTTCCAAGAATTTTATTCTTTCTCTTTAATTGATTTTCTACTTCGACATTGTATATGTTAAACATGTTAAAAGCTTCATGTTCATATTTTATTAAAGTAGATATAGCAAAATCTAGAATGAACATCTATGAATGCTATGAAGTATCTATTACCTCCTCTAGTTAACATTCCATTTAATTCACATATATTAGAATGAAGTAACATATAATTCACCACATTTATTATATTCTATGTTATCACATGAAATCATTTCGGTTTTAATTATTCTTTTTAAAGTTAAAAAGTTAACATATCATAATCTATCATACCATAAAGAAATAGACTCAATAACATAATTTAAATTTATAATTTTATTGATATTATTGTCAATAGTACAAAATTTGACTATTTCATCACTAGAATAGCCTTTTTCAAAAAATACACTATTACGGGAAAGTATAAGTTTTTCCGACTCTTATGTGGACTTTATTCCGATTTTTCCAACAAATCAACACCGACAAGATTTCTACTCATACCCAGTACATGTAATAAATTTATTAATGTGATCGTCTTGCAGGATGTAAATTGTAAGTCTACACTTCCTTTGCCAACAACCTTTGATTGAACTTCATTCTCCGTTTGAATGTGTTCGTTATCCACTTCTTAATAAATTTTGAAAATGGATCTATCATAGCACACATGTATGGTGACATAAGTATCATACCATCATCCTTGAACATTTCCTTTGACCAAATTTACAATGGTCACGATAGAAATGATGTTGTCAACTGAGTTTGCTTTACCTTCTGTGCATTGGTTGTTTGCGATGTCTATAATCATGAGCATAATGTCTGGGTTTGCTACACACATAACAAAAGAATTTGAATTTCTTATTGTTTTTGTTATCTTTGTTGGGATTTGTGGATTTCCTCTTCTTGAGATCCTTATTGTATTTGTTCGGGTGATCCAGGGCATGGACTTTGGAAGTACCCATAAGAGAATGTTCATTCTCATCTCGTTCCCTTGACTCTTCCTCAATTCAAAGATGTTTTTGAATTTCCTCCAAAAAATTATCTTGAGAATTGTGAAGGATTTTCTTCCTATAGCATTTCCAAAAAGATGTCAATTTTGCAATGATTGCAACAACTTTGAAAGTTTCGAAAAGATCAATCTTCACGACCTTCATTTTATTGACAATGATTTGCAACTCATGGACTTGTCATAACAAAGGCAAGTTATCCAAAAAATTTAAATCAAAATACTTAGAAATAAGAAACTTTTTGGTACCTTCCTGCTTGACCTTGTATTTGGTTTTCAACGATTCCTATATCTCATTTGTCGAAATGTTATTTGTATAGAGATCATAGAGACTATCGGAGAGAGCATTTGAAATGTGTCATCTACATATCAATTCATCTTTTTCTCTCTTCTTCATTTCTGCCCTTGTTTCATCAACGTTACTTGGGGTTGGTTCCAGCAATGGCACCAAGTCCGGATCCAAGATATAAAAGATCTTTAAGGTTATAAGAAAAAACTTCAACTTGTCGTTCCATCTTGTAAAGTTTGACCCGCCGAATCTATCAAGCATTACAAGGTCTTGATTCATCATCTTTATCGTAGCCATGATTGTCTTGTTCTCCATATTGAAGATATTGTTTAAGATTGTTGAACACAATTGATGAAAAACGAAAATAAAACTAGCAACAAGAAATCACCAAAATGGAAGGTTTGAACAAGATTATAAATCGTTGTCCTCAAATGATATTTGCGGCCAACGGGGTAAGTGAATGAAAGTTTTATAGCAAATAGTTTGTAGAAATAAACAAATCTTAATTCAAGTTTGAATTAAGCAAATAAAACTTGGAAAAATGAACTAAAGAACCAAATTATAAAAAACTTGATTTGATCTTAGATTTTGGACATAATGAAATTAATTTGATTTTTGTGGTATGTTTTTTAACATGAAAACGGCCATATGAGCCCGTTTGATTCCCATTTTTATGAAAAAAATGCATTTTAGAATAGTAGATTGATGGAGAATGTGTGGTTGAAAAATAAGAAAAAGTTTTTGATTTACGTGAAATATTATTTTAATGAAGAATGTGTGGTTGAAAAGAAGAGAGAGAAAAATGCATTTTCTTAAAAATGGAAATCAAACAGGCTGTATATAGAAAACTACAATCACCATACATGAAAAAGTGCAAAAACTAAACCAAAATTGTGTGAAACACTTTAAAACGATACCAAGATTCAAACAGCCAACGGTTAGATTTTTTATGTACTGAACAATTACCCAGTACAAAACTGGATCATCATCCAGTTCAACAAAAAATGTTTTGCCTTTTTTTGTAGAGGCTTAGGGATCACCCAAAATTAAGCCCGGCCAATCGCCCATGCCAATTTCCGGCCTCGTTGTTTTATTTCGTTTTATTTCTACTTGTTTTTCTCATGATTGATCACTTTCATCACTTTCAAAGTCACTCTTCATTGTCATTTGAACAATATTCCAACATCCCCTTGATTCCAAGATGGGTTTGACTGTCCCAAGGACTATGAAGGTCAAAGGAATGATTGCACATGAGGTGGTGAATTGGTGATGTTGTTGGATCCACTCATAATTTTTTTCCCATGGAATTGATGCAGCACCAAGTCTTCCTCGTGCTAACAGTGTAGGGCATGGAGCCCTAATGGGCAAGGGTTTGAATTTTATGGATGAGGGGATACATAATGGGGTTGTCTTGTCACAGCAAAACAATGAAATAATTGATGATTTTTATCCACCCGAGCTCGCCAACTCCATTCTTCAAAAATTCACTATTTCAAAACTTATGTTCTTATTTTAATGATAAACAAACATGGGCTTATTATTTGAATAATGGGAGGGCAAAAGACTATCTATGTATTAATCATCTTTCAAATAATCTTATTGGATATCTTTATCATTTGTTGGAGTTGACATGTATCATTTCTTTATCATTTCTTTATCATAAATTGTGTTGACATGTATTTTACAGTTGGCCGAATTTCAAAATTTATTTTTAAATAAAATTCTTCTATTTTTATTTTATTATAATCTAGGTTGAGACATTTCATTTTTTGGTGCATGGCGTGGTTGATAGACAATTTGTTGGAGTTGCTAAAAGATGGAAAATGGGCTCAAATAGCACAAAATGTTGCCAATAATGAAGTGTCGCACCATCTTTGATATTTTTATTAAGTACCTTTTTTTTCTGTATCTTTTTGAAAGATTAAAAATGTACCTACTCTCTTTACTTTCTTATGTTTCAATCTTCTATTTCTTTCCTATCCTCTTTGGCTCGTTAGTAGTAAAATTATTCGTTTAAATATAAGTAGTAGATAAATTGTTCGATTTCTTATTAAGAGTGTGTTTGTGGATTCAAGAAATTGTGGTGATTTGACTTTCATTAAAATTGTAATTTAAAAAAAAAAAAAAATTTCACAAAATGTCCGAATTTAACTAGTCACTTGTAAAAATGGCCACTTTCACAAATCCTTGCAAAAATGTCTATTTTGACATTATTTAGACCAAAACACCCTTATAAACAATTTATGATTCCACACAAGTCCTAAAAATGGACATTTTTGCAAAAAAATTATTGGCCTGTAAAATTTTGACACAACCTACTCCATTTATTTCAAATGTCAAGATATCAAATAACAATTAGTGCTATTTTTCGCATGACATATAAATGTCTAAAACGACATTTTAAGTGTAGAGAAATGTCATGTTTTAGAATGAAATGTCATTCTAGACATTTAATATGTCAAGAATGATGTTTTGAAATGTCGAGAACATTTAATATTATGATTTTACGTGTGTACTTTTGAAATGTAAAATGGGATTCAAATATCGAGAACGACATTTGAAATGTCGAGAATATTACTTTGATGTAGCTTCTCTTGGAAGCTTCTTTTTTAATTAAAGGGCATAATAGGCATTTTAATATTAAATTTGAAAAATAAACATTTTTCAACTCACATCCTTAAAAGTGGACATTCTTGAAAATGCCTCTTAAAAAAATATTAATAAAAAATTAAGATACATGTAACAAGGAATATTAAAAATAAATTGTTATTTACTGGATGGTTATTGATATTTATTTTTTGACTGGATATTATGAATTGAGATAATGTTCATGACTCGGGAAGACATTCTTTCGAGGAATATTTTTTTATTCAATTAAAAATGAGTTAGAACCGGTTTACATGAAAAATAACTATTTACTTTCAAGTACATATCACGATTAACGATTATGATAGATTGCTTCTATTTATTCTTGAAATATTATTATTTTGATTTGAATCTTTGCATATAGATAGTTGTTTTAAAATATAAATATTTTCGTGGTGTTGGGTGTTACATCTGTATATTACAATTTAGTTTAACAACCGTGGATGTATAATTCATTCTTACATGTGGAATCCAGCAAACTTTTGAAAACTGAGGAAGGAAAATTGTTCACATGTGAGAATATTTGGTCAAATTTTTTCTAGTACTTGTGAATATATATATTGTGTAATGTTGTGTTCTTAATCATAAATAAGTCTTTAATCCCTATCATGAAAGTAGAGATAAAATACGGAAGGTCTTACAACTTCCGTCGAAGAGTGAATTGACTTTAAAATTTGGACTATATTTCTGTCTCCTTTTTAGAAGAAATAGAGCCGTTACAAGGAGGGCCACTAGCATGACAATATTGACTTGCCTCACACAATTGATTTAGGGAAATGTGTCAAATGTTTTCATTTCTCATTTCTATTTTTACAAGAATGCGCAGCAAACAAGCGCTATCGGCACACTTACTAGCAAACATGTGTTAATTGGCTTAGATATTCGAATAGCATATCGATATGATTTTAATTTATTTATTTTAGTATTTAATATTGTAGAGTTCACTTTGAGAATGAGTCCTTGATGTACTAGTCTTTGAACCTATATCGAGGTAGAGTTGAACCGCAGAGTCGTTATTACCTAACACCAAATTTAAACATGAATATCACCTCCAAATTTAAACATGAATATCACCTTCTCCATCAAGCATATAGTGCATTGACATCCGTGTAATGCTCACTAAAGCTCCGATTAACCTTTCAATCAACCTTGAACATTCAAGTTCTTAACATTTATAAAAGGGTAATTAGCAGAAATGGTCCCTATCGTTTCAATTTTAACATTTACATCCTTATTTCATACATTTCTTGCGATAATGGTCCTTTCCGTCCGTTGACGTTAATTCCACCGTTAAAATTACCGTTGGCTTTGATAAGATTATTCATAAATTCATTAAAATTACTTTTTTTTGGTCTTAATTTTCGGGCTCAATTCGGGATATCAAACGAAAACGAAATATTAAATTCTTAATATCATTTTGAAATATTCACGGTCTAATATTTCACGACATTAATGGTGTGCGAAACTACCAATCATAACAAAAGTTACGGCTCGTCAAAGTAGGTCATTCCAAACTAATATTTCAAAAATTTCTATAACAAGCTAACTTTAAAAATTCTTCGACGATTTTACGCTAGCCAAATCCATAAAATTTCTATATCCTCTCGAAACTCATTTCGAGAACTATATCATAGATATATCGAATTATCTAAATGAATATCGAAAATAGTTAAACGGATGTCAAACGCGTGTGATAAAAAAGACGTCAATTTTTTATTTTTTTTTTTTTGAATTTATAAAAAAAAAATTAAAAATTGTAATGTCAATTTTTTTTTTTTTTTTGAATTCTTTGACGTTAAAAAATTCAAAAAAAAATTTGACGTTAAATTTTTTAATTTTTTTTATAAATTCAAAAAATTTGACGTCTTTTTTAACACACGCGTTTGACGTCTGTTTAACTATTTTCGATACTCATTTAGATCATTCGATATATTTATGATACAGTACTCGAAATGAGATTCGAGAGGATATAGAAGATTTATGGATTCGGCTAGCGCACAATCGTCGAAAAAAAATTTAAAGTTAGATTGTTATCGAAATTTTTGAAATATTAGTTCGGAACGGCCTACTTTGACGCGCCGTAACTTTTGCTACGATTGGTCGTTTCACACATCATTAACGTCATGAAATATTAGGTCGTGAGTACTTCAAAATGATATTAAGAATATAATATTTCGACTTCGTTTGATATTTCGAATTGAGCCCGAAAATTAAGACCAAAAAAAATAATTTTAATGAATTTATGAATAATTTTATCAAAGCCAATAGTAATTCTAACGGTGGAATTAACGTCAACGGACGGAAAGGACCATTATCGCAAGAAATGTATGAAATGAGGATGTAAATGCCAAAATTGAAACGATAGGGACCATTTCTGTTAATTATCCTTTATAAAATATTAAGACTTGAATTCTATCTTAAAATATCAACTTTGTTAAAAGGAGTATATCAAACCCTTATATGTGGTTAGTTATCATATGTAAATCTTATCGCTAACAATTAACATACCCCGAGATGGTGGTTCATTCAAGTTTTAGTCGGATTCAATTGTTCATCTGGGTTTAATTGTCTCTAATACCATAATTAGAGATGACAACGATTCGATTCAAGGTCGGTTCATCCAAAATCATAATAGTACTACCAAATTTTTATCATACCATAACCGCACCATAACCACGTAAGTCGGTTCGGTTCGATTAATAATCACGAAAATAAATTATTTTTTATAAGTCTAAACTTCAACTATCAAATTGAAAAAAAAAATGATGATAAAAAGTCAATAAAAACAAAAACACAATTTACTTAATATCAATTAGCAAACAATATTTCAAATGAAAATGCAAACAATATCTCAACTTCCAAATGCAAAATTCGAATTTAACAAATAATATTATCAACATAAGTCAAGACTCTTACTAGCAGAGAAAAATAACACAACAAATAAGAGGGCTTTTTCACTTCTTATTTTTCGTTCAATAACTTTTAAATCACATATTCTGCTTTAACTTGTTGCAAAATTAGTTCAAATTGAAGCACCAATGCACTTGTAAATGATCGAGAATGGTGAAATAGCTCAAAATTTCCTAAGCTACCATCAAATACTTTTTTCAGGGGCTCTATCACAACAAATTCTTAAACGAACTAAATTTCGACATTCCAATCTTCCTAAAGACACACCAATATCTACCAAATAAAACTCAAAAACAGACCTATTGTTATTTACACTTCCCATAAATGCACATCCTAAACACAGAATTTAAACTGGAAAGGTTGAGTCTCAATAGCTTCTGGGGTTTATACATTGTTTCTGCTGCCACTTCAACTCTCTGTCTTGTCATTTTCCTTCTTCGATTTATGGAAAATATATCAATTGTTGATGTTGCTCCAAAAAAATTTGTTAGTTCTGGATGAATTTTTCAGTGGATGGCCTAAGTCCCTGAGGAGAACTACATTTTGTGGTTCAAAACATACTGACGGTGGAAACTCTTCAAATGCTAGCATTGTTCCTCTATGAGTACGCAGAACGAACAGAATGGGTATGATACTTGATCGGATTCAAAAGGCTTCACATGAAAGTGATGTTAGTCTAAAAATTTAGGATCTCCAATTCACATCTAGCAACAAGGAACTGAGCTAACCATCAATGTTTTAACTGCATTTAAAACATTACCGCTATCACAAATTCTATTAACAAATAGTATCATTATTACTTCAACCATTAATTATGTTAAAAACTTTATTAACAAATTCATGGGTTCGAGTGCAACAGTAACACCGTCTTTGAGATTATAAATGTCATTAGTAAATGTACAAGACTTGCAAATGAGTTTGAATGGAGGAGTGTTTTGTAACTTTTGTTTCCAATTTTCAGATTTAAGGTTAATGAGTTTTAAGGTTTCACTTAATAATGTTCATTGGGCCAGAATTTTGGGGAAACTCAATTGTTAAAATTGTCCAATTAATTTGGGAAAAAAATAACGGAAAGCCCAATTGTCCAATTATTTTTTTTTAACGGGTAATCGGTTCGGGGCGGGTCACCGTCGCTAAATATCATACCTGCCCTACCATGAATCGGGTCATTAAAATCAAAACCATAACCACCTCATTGCACCATCAGTTCGATTTTTTTTCGCCCCATTCGATTCAGTCAACCGCGTTTTTTCTGTTTTAATGGTTGGAATTGTCGTCCTTAACCATAATAAGACTTGTAATTCAATCTTAAAAGATCAATCATGTTTAGAGGAGTAATACAAACCTTTATATATTAGTTAATGTTTGTATATTTATTCGATTTGAGAATATCAATTAACATAAAAGAGGGTGTACATCTGTAAAGATGTAAATTGAGTCGTGCTTAGTCTTGTAATGCCCAAGCTAGGCTAACGGTTATCTATATATAATTCTTTTTTACAAGTTTTTTTTTTTTTTTTTTTTTTGTATATTTTAGATACAGGTCTACACATGTAAAGTCCCCAATTTTATATTTTTAAATCAGTTGGTGTAGCCTATTTAAGAAACGAGCAATGAATGTTCAACCCATTTAAGGTAATGAAAGTACAAATCATAAGTTATTTAAAAAATTAAATATTTAAGACATTAACTTTAAATAAATTTGATTACAAAGATCTAATGAATAACTGGATTATCACAACAGTCATTTGCATGGTATTTCACATAGGCAAGCAAGATTCGAATTACCATGCAAATTTTTTATAAAATATTGGAGTTAAAAACTCCTCATTTTACACATTAAGAACAATTATATCAAATTAATTGGATGGAATAATTTTTTATTAGTGGACATTCATAGAAATAGGTTATAAGTTACATAAATAATTTATTTTCCTTCATTTCTCATCACGTAAATGTTTTATAAAATATTTTACAAGAATTATTTTTTTACAGACTTAAACTCTTTAAATCCTACTTAAAGATCCAATTTAATAAGGCTAATGATGATATAACTCTCCCATTTTATTTTTTCACTAAAAATTGAGGTTACATGAAGAGAAAAGACAATTTTTTCCACACCTCTCCTCAAATTCGAATTTGTTATTATTTTTCTCTCAAAAATCTCTGTTTAATTAAGTTAAGCTCAAAGAAATAGCAAGAATATGAAAGAGAAAGGCTTCTACACATTTTGTTCATTTATATTTTATGAAAATTAAGGTAGGTGATGATAAGTAATTACCCTTTTTATTCATTATGTATATATGTATGCTTATCATGTGTATTAGTTTAGAAGTTATGAATAAAGAGGTTTATGTATGACCATAATCGATTTCTACGATCCCAATGGATTCTTTGGAATCATAAATTTACCGGTGTTCATCTATGTGAAATGTTAAATTCCTTCATATATATATATATATATATATATATATATATATATATATATATATATCCGAATGATGTTACTTCGACTGAGTGAGTTTAATGCTCACATCTTCTATGTTACGTGGATTGAGAAGGATCTAAAGGGAGAAATGTACTTCATTTGTATAATTAATCACATTTAAAGAGTTTCTAGTTCTTACTAGTTACGCAACTTATGTTTAACTTCTAAAAGATGTCAGTTTATCTTTCTTTAAGGGTGCGTTTGATTGCAATGGTGGAATTTGAGTGGAAAAAAACGAATTGTAAGGAATTGAATTGCTTAGAATTTGTTTTAGAGAAAATTGTAATTAATGGTGTTTGATCAGTATAATTTTCCACCTAATCCGTTTGACTTTGTTTTTCATGCAAATTGTTACTTTTTGGGATAAATTTTTTAACAATCTAGATTAAAATTTGTTTTGATTGTCAAAAAAGTTTTAAAAAAATTAAAAAAAAATTGATTTTTTTTTTTTAGCTTCATTTTTCATGCAAATTGTCAATTAAATGGATAATTTTTTTACCATTGAATGTGTTCCAATTGTCAAAACAAAAAAAAAACAAAAACCAAAAAAGAACCCAGAAAGCGTTGTTTTCCACCAAATCCTTGAATTGATGAGCAAGTGGGGGCAAATGTGAAATTGAATTTTCATGGAAATAATCTTCAATCAAACACAAATTTTTGCATGGAATTGGAATTAATTTTCATTTTTCACTCATTTTCTAGGCCATCAAACATAGCCTAAGACTACTTAATTCTTTTTCTTGATGTGAACACTGAAACTTTTAATTGGTTAAACTATGAATATAACTAAAGTTTCTAAGGAAGTTAAGATTAAACTTTAGATAAATATAAACAATAATTTTCAGCTTACTACTCGAACTTTGTCTCGTCGTCCCGAATAGAATTCTTTGAATTTTTGGACAAACCTAGTAGGGTTTGAAAGTCCTATGATTCATTTGTCCGTCGTCTTTGGAATCAAGTTAATTGAAGGTCGATATGATAAGTTATGCCCCTTTTTCCGTGTATTGTGTTCAATTTACCCGAGAACAATTTTTTGTCAAATATTTGAATGTAAATTTGAGTGCCTAAATGATATTAGAAAATTCTGAATTTTTACTTTGTTGTACTTGAATGAATTTAGAAAATACTATAAAAATTTCATAAAACTATGATTCCGATAAATGGTCCAACTAAGCTAATCGTTGGGTAGCGCATTGCTGAATTTGATTTCGTTAATGCATGCTAACAATCATTTTAATCCTCCATTTCAGTTTCATTATTTAACAAATTAAAGTTATTTACCTTAAATCATTTGTTTTCAATAAATTTTAGAACTTGTAATGAAGCGTAAGGGTAACTACAAATTAAAAAGGAAATTAAGAATTTTTTAATTTAACCCGAATTTTGAAAGGAAAAAAAACGTTGTTGTTTTTGTACAAATTTCAGATTCTAAGATTTGGGTTGTTACAACATAGCTTGTCTAGAATAGACCACAAGTATTTTGACGTCTCGAGTTAAAACTAACTATCTACTCTGTCATTGCTTGTTACCTAGTGGTGGAGCCAGCACCTGATGAGCCCGCGAGGCAGGCCGCGCTGCTTTCGTCGAGAAAAAAATGGCATATTAATGAAAATTTAAAGTTGAATATGTTAACTGCAAACCTTTCAATGTTAGTGGTTGTAGCTCATACAGTAGAGAGCTTGTTTTGCATGTGAGAGGCACTTGGTTCGATTCCCACTCGACCTACTTCTTCTTTTAATTTTTTTAACATAATAAATAATAATTAAATAACTCTACATAATTTTATTTTTCACTAACATCAATAGGAGTGTTTTACTCCTCTAATGGTAAATTCCTTTCTTTACATGTATGAGGTACGGGGTTTGATTCTCCTCACCTCCTCCTCTTCCTTAAATTTTTTAAAACAATAAATAATAACTAAACAATTTCAAATTATTAATTTTGGTTTCTAAAAATAATTTCTTAAAAAAGATTGTTGACTCAAATTATTAACTTTTGTTTCTAAAATAATTTCTTAAAAAATTTGTTGACTCAAATTATTATTTCATAATATATACCTTTATTGTTAAATTTTATTAATTTATTTTGTAAAATTCAAATTTGGACAATTTAAGTATCGATTTTATTATTTTAAATGTTCGAAAATTACTTTTATTTTTAGGGTAAAAAATAGATCTAAAAATCACTATTTTAAAAATTTATTGACTCAAATTATTATTTCATAATATATATACTTTTATTGTTCGATTTTCTCAATTTATTTTTTAAAAATCAAATTTGAACAATCTAAATACTAATCTTTATTCTTTTAAGAGTTCAAAAAATAATTTTCTTTTTGGGGGTGAAAAATAGGTCTAAAATTCACCATTTTAAAAATTTTGTCTTTATCATTTAATCAATATTTTACATATAAACTTTATCTTGTCTTGCTTAAGTTCATAAAAATTTGAAACTTGATCATACGTATATGATTCAAAAAATATATTTTTATTTCTTATTATTCTAGGTTGTATTGAATTATATTTTCATATGTATATGATTTTATGTTTTAGTGTATTTATATATTGAATGTGGATTCTTTTAATATGAATTAATTAAATATTAGTAAACAATCTCGCTATATTGGACGATACTGCTCGATGCTCCTGCCTAGCTCACTCGAGCAGTTGGATCCATCCCTGTTGTTACCATAATGTGTAATTATAGTATCAAGGGTGTTAAGAAACCAGAGAAGAAAATTAAAGAAAGGAGACATTATTCAGTAGTCAAGGTTTTATTTAGATTTAAAGATTGAAACTTATGCCTCTTTTCATTATTCAGCCTTTTGTTCATTATTCAACAAGAACCATGTTTGGTATGCAATCTTAGTTGACAATATTGTTGACAACATGTCATGTTGATTATTGTCATTGGACAATTTGAAAATCTATATGCTTTTTCAATCAATAGTACACCAATTACACTGTTGGTACTATAATCACACAAGATTGTACACCAATCATGTTTCGATTCAACAATTGAGATTATTCCCAACGGAAGTGAGGTAAAAAATGTATTTTAAAAGCAAACAAGAAAAAAAAAATTCATAATTAAAGTCTCATGACGTGGATTATTTTATCTTGTGTGTATTTAGTCTATTTTAATTGTACAATTTAAATTATATTAATTGATTGGTAACTATATTCATGCATTTATTCAATTGTTGAAGATAAGTTTTTCGAAAATTAAAATTGGAAGAAAAGTTTTCCATATATATTTTAGAAGGAAAAATAGAGTTGGAATGGCCACTATTGAGATTGGGAATGCAGATGTCTCGAGTAATTATATTTTGTTGGTATTTATTTTTTTCTTATCTAATTTTAGTAATCAACATAAGCAAATTTACATTTTTTCTTTTTATTTTTGATGTGATCCTCACGGGTTAACTGAAAAAAGTTGTCGTAATTGATTAATTAATTGATTAATCTATTCAACCAGTATTATATATTTCGATAGATTTTATTTGTAATACTGTAGGAAAATTGAGAGGCGTGCAAATTTAAAAATTAATGTGTAATTATTAAATGAACTACAAAAAAATGGTGCAAGAACAAAATTTATATCAATTATACACTGAAAATATAGTACAATATAAAATGAATACCTACCATTGAAATGTTATAACTTGAATGTTTCAAATGAAACAACAATGATTTTGGGATATTACAATGAATGTTGAAAGTTTAATATATAATTTTTTCTGTTTTTGAGCATGTTTAGGGTGACTTATTCGTTATTTATAAGAATATTGTTTTTTTTTTAAAATATATATATATATATATATATATATATATATATATATATAATGTGCATCACTTGTTGACTAATAAGAATAAACACAGCAGGATGCATGTCAACTAGATCAAACTGAATTGGTCAATTATAAAAAAGATATGATTGTAATGAAAAAGAGATAAAAAGGAAAAGAGAGAATTAAATTCAATAGACTTGTGTGTATTTTATTAAGAATCAAAGTCATATATTTATAGGTAAGAATCAGAGATATAATGATAACAATTTCTAGGGTTGTAGGATATAATTGTCATTAACTAATAAACCTTAATAAACTTACCACTTACAACATTCTCCCTTGAATGATAGATTACAAAATATTTGTCTCGTTAAAATCTTATTTGATAAAAATTCAATAGGACAAAAAAATCAAATGTAAGAAAAAGAGTACAACTATTTTGAAAATATTAAAAATAAATGTTGCCTCAATAAAACCTTGCTAAAAAAAATTCATTGGGATAAAACCTATGAGAAAGAAAAAGAGTACAACTATTCTCATTGATGTTAATCACTGAAAATTTTTGAGTCGACGCATTTCAATCTCATGAACTAATTTCTTGAATGTAGATGTTAGCTGTGTTTTTGTGAATAAATCGATCACATTATCACTTGAGCGAATTTGTTGGATATCGATGTCGTCATTTCTTTTGAAACTCATGTGTATGAAAGAATTTTGGAGAAATATGCTTCGTCTTGTCACCTTTGATATAGTCTCATTTGAGTTGTGCAATACAATCTGCATTGTCTTCATGCAAAATTGTTGGACCATATTTTGTTGAAGTTAACCCACATGATACTTGGATATGATGAGTCGTGTTCCTCAACCATACATATTCTCGCCCTGCTTCATGGACAGCAATATTTTCAGAACGATTTGAGGATGTTGCTGTCAATTATTGCTTCACAGATCTCCATGATATAGATGTTCCTCCACATGTAAACACATATCTTATTTGTGATTTAGTTTTATGTGGGTCAGATAAATAATCTACATCTGCATATCCCACAAAAGTAAATCCCGACTTTTGAGAATAAAATAATCTCAAATCACTAGTACCCTTTAGATAACGAAAAATATATTTAACATTATTCCAATGTCTTTGAATTAGTGTAGAGCTATATCTTACAAGGAATTTTACAGAAAAAACTATGTCGGGTCGAGTGCAATTTGCAAGATAGGTTAATACTCCAATTACACTAAGATATGGTACTTAGGACCAATAACATTTTCTCCATCTTCAAGGGGATGAAATGAATCATTTTCACATCAAATGATCGAACAACCATAGGTGATGCTAATGGATGTGCATTACCCATATAAAAATGTTTTAAAATTTTTTCTGTATATGTAGATTGATGAACAAATAATCTTTCTGCGAAATGTTCAATCTGCAATCCGATACAAAATTTAGTTTTTCTCAAATCCTTCATCTCAAATTCATTTCTCAAATAATCAGCAGATTAGTTGAACTCTTCACGAGTTCCAATTAAATTTAAATCATCAACATAAATTGTCACAATTGCAAATCCAATATTTGTTTTCTTTATGAAAACATATGAGCACACATCGTCATTTTTATAACCGCACTTCAATAAATATTCTCTAAGGCAATTATACTACATAAGTCCAGATTGTTTCAATTCATATAATGATCTTTACAATTTAATTGAGAACATGGTTCTCGGGCATGTATCTTTTTTTCTTGGTATTTTAAATCCTCCAAAGACTTTCATTAATATGTCACTATCAAGTGAATTATACAAATAGACAGTTACTATATCCATAAGACGCATATCAAACTTTTGTGACACAATCAAACTAATCAAGAATTTAAAAGTGATGATATCCATTACAGGAAAATATGTTTCCTCGTAATTAATTCCTGGTCTTTGTGAGAAATCATGAGCGACTAGTCGGTTTTGTATCTCATAATTTCATTATTTTTATTTCTTTTTCGTACAAAAATTCATTTGTATCACATATTGATTACATTTTCAAGTGTTCGAACTACAAATTCAAACACTTTTTGTTTCTCAAAGGAATTCAATTCTACCTGTATGACTTCTTTCCATTTTGTTCAATCATTTTTATTTTGACAATATTTAACAGATCATAGTTCAGGATCCTCATTTTGCATACTATCAAAAGTCACATTAAAGACAAAAATATTATATATAACAACATTATTTCGTTCCCATAATTTATTAGATAATATATAATTTATTGAAATCTCATTATTTTTGGACACTTATGGTTCTTCAGGAACCATATTTCAATATTTGATTGATATTGTCTTTTCTAATGTTACTTTTTCTAGAGTTTTTAGTTGATTTTCTCTTGTACTTTTCTTTTTCGAGGTACAAAATCTTTTGAACCAACTGATCGACACTCTTCTAGCATATATAAGATTCATTTGCTATAGCAAATTATCCTTCAGGGATATCAATTTTGCTAAAATATTTTCTGTTAGTATATATGACCTTGTCAGTTTTCTTGTGTCAACAAATATATCAGGTAATTGATTTGTAATTCTTTGCAAATGAATGATTTATTTAACATCTTGCTCACATTGATTGCTGCGGGGATCAAAGTGAGATATAGTTGTTTTATTCCAAGAAAATTTACCTTATTTTTTAAGATATAGTTTTTCTCCTCCTAAAGTTAGGAAGTAAATAAATCAACCATTAAATGTTCAAGATACCTAATAATTGATGGTGAATCAAAATTTACATAAATCTTAAGTTTTCGTTAGGGATCCATTTTAGTACGTTCTAGGGGTGAAATAAGGACTTGGACAGTACAACAAAAAATTCGTAGGTAAGAAATATCAAGTTTATGACCAAATGTAAGTTGTAAAAGTAAATATTGATAATAGACCATTGGTCTTATACGAACCAATGATGCAACATGTAGTATAGCGTGACCCCAAATATAAGTTGAGAGTTTTGTTTTATAAGTAATGGTCTAGTAATAAATTGTAAATGCTTAATAAACGACTTAGCTAAACCATTTTGTGTATGGACATGCATAACTGAATGTTCAATTATAATCTCAATTGACATACAATAATCATCGAATACTTGTGATCTAAATTTACTAGTATTGTCAAGACGAATATTCTTAATTAAGTAATCAAGAAATTGCTCTCATAATTTTATGATTTGAGTAAGTAGTCTGACAAATGCTACATTCCTTGTGGAAAATAGGCAAACACATGACTATCTAATAGAAGAATCAATTAATATCATAAAACAATGAAATTGTCTACATGATGGGTGTATTGACACACATATATCACCATAAATTCTTTTCAAGAAAGTTGGAGATTCAGTATTGACATTTATAGTCGAATGTATAATGACTAACTTGCATTGCGAATAAGTTACACATGGTTATCATTAGGTAAAAGAATCTCTTGGTTCTTTAAATGATAACCATGTGTGTTGTTTATTATTTAACACATCATTATAGCTCCTGAATGTCCAAGTCGATCGTACCAAAGTATAAAAAATTTGGATCGACGAACTTCTGGTTCATGACATTATTTGATTCAACCATTTTCATAAATATATAATACATATCAGATGAGAGTGCATGAATTTTTTTTTCTTTTTATCTGCTTCTTTTCAGATACAAAAGAAGTTATGTAAAGATATTTAACATTATTTTCTTACATCATCTCAATATGATATCTTTAAAACTAAACGAATTTCTTTTGGATATGCTAGAATAAAGTGTATTATCAATATATAATTTTGTATTATTTGGTAAAATAATACAAGCTCTTCCGGAGCTTTCAACAATATTCGATGCACTTGATATCATATTAACATTATTTTGTTCTAATGTTAAGTCCAAAAAATATTTTTTATCTTGAAAAATAGTATTTGTAGTTGCACTATCAATTAAGCAGGTGTCTTGACAATCCATCATAAATCTATAACAAATATATATATATATATATATATATAAATATAAAAAAACTTGAATTTAAATTTAAAATGGAAAACATAATTAATACTGTGAAATTAACAATGAATAATAAAGTTCATTTATTTTTTACAAAAAGTAAAAATATATTTCAAACTAAATTTCTAAAGTAAAGGAAAATACTAGAAATATAGAAAATAACTATTATATATCTTTCATCAATCACCCCCCAATCAAATGGTCAATATTCTCATTTGGATAGGCAACGAAATCGGAGACATCCAAATGAGTCACATCAATCAGATCATCATAATTAGCCAAATTTGTCTTCACTTTTTTCTTTCCCTTAATTGATTTTTGGTAGAAATCCATAAGATGTTTTGTTGTACGATAGGTACGTGTCCAATGCATTTTTATTCCATATCTAAAGCAACTTTCTTCGTGCACCTTTTTGGATATACTACTTTCGTTTATTTTGTGCCTTTTGAAATGTTGCCTTGTTGATAATTTTGTTGATTATTTCGTCCATGGTTATTTCATGTGCACGTCCGGGTCGATGACCACATCCACGTCCTTGTCTTGATATTGCATTTGTTTTTAAAAAATGCAGTACCATTTGTTTCAGGCAATGGTACAGAACCAGTTAGACGTAATCTATGATTTTTCATCAACAATTCATTATTATGTTCAGCAATAAGCTGGCAATATATAAGTTCTAAGTACTTTTTGAAACTACACTCACGATATTGTTGTTACAGGAGCACATTCAAGACGTGAAATGTGAAAAACGTTTTCTCCAACATATCTTCATAAATGATTTTTTTTTCCACACAATGTCAATTTTGAACATATTCTGAACAGTTCAGAATTGTACTCACTAATAGTTTTGAAATCTTGTAAATGAATGTGCATCCACTCATAGCGGATTTTGATCTTTCAGTTAATTTTTTTCAAAGTACCAATGAATCTTTTTCAGTGAGATATTAAATTTTCAACACATCGTGAAGATGATGACAAAGAAAGATTAGTGCTTTTGCACAATCTTGTAAAGTTTCTTTATTTCCTTCTTTTATTGTCTTTCCCAGACCTTTTGACACAAGATGGATATCAGAATCGAGTACCAATGATAGATATTTTTTACCAGATATATCAAGTGCAGCAAACTAAAATTTTGTGATATTTGTCATTTGATTAACTACACAATAAAGTAAAAGAAAATACAATTAGTATCGAAAAATATGATTAAACAATACATAATAGTTAAGTAATCAATATCAACACGACATAATTTACGTGGGTTTCCTTCAGGGATAAACACTAATTCTAAATAATATATTTTTCAAAACATGTGCTACTTCGGAAACACGTTGTATTTTACTATTACTTCTTCAAGAGCAATATGTCAATATTCTTCTGAAATATTAAAAATTATAATTAATACCTTTTAGGATCAAGTAATATTCATCTAAAATATTAATTATAATGATGTACTACTTCAAGAGTAACAACAAACTATTTATAATAGATATATCTACGATTAATATTCTTCTTAAATATTAATTATAATCTTGTGCTACTTCAAGAGCATCAACAATTTTATAATAGACAAATATGCGAATACTAAATTCATAAATTATACTGGCACTGGGCAAACGTTAGCCCCATACATAGTCTTACGACTTTGCTAAGACCTCTGTTTTTGGTAAACAGTCGCCCAAGCTTCGTCATTGTGACCCTTTTGTGGGGAGAAGGGAAAAGAATATAAACAAGATAATTAATCAAGCAATAAACAAGAAAGAAACTAAATTCTGGATATGCACAATTATATGTGACCTCGACAAAAATAAAAACAAGATAATTATATGCACACATCAAGACTAAATACGATGATTGAAAATTAATAGTAGCATTGAACTAAGTGGGTTAATCACAAAAATATTGAAACAGTGAAATAATTCATACCAGCCATGCCTTTGCAGTTTCATCTCCAATCAATTCCAAGCAGTGGCGGACGCAGAAATTTTAAACTAGTGGGGCACAATCAAACATGCCAAAAAGGAGGCGAAAAAATTTAACTATTCGATATCTTATTAGAATTGTCTCTACGAGTTCTCATACATTGATAACGTTCCATAATGACGTCATTTTCAATACAGAAATAACTAGGGCACGAAATCACTGAATCACTGAACTTAGCAACCCCTAACTTAGGGCACGAAATCACTGAATCAATTCATATTCACAGGCACACCGACAAGACGACAAGATATCAAAACCAACAGGCAGCAACACTGAAATAAAAGCTCCATAGTCTATTCCATCGAGATTTTAAAGGTTAAATAAAGAGCTTACTTAGCTCTGTAGTCACTGGCGCCTGGCGGTGGCGGACTCAGAATGGCGGAAGGACGGCACGGCAGTGACGACACGGGCGCACGTCAGATTTCAGATTTGACACGACAGTCGGCAGATTTCGCTTGAACGGTGGTGCGAGTCGTGCGAGTTGCGTCGTTCTTCTCTCTCTCTCTCTCTCTCCCTATCAAATGGATTATCAATTATAGACCTATGACTGTGGGTTTTGTATTTAGGTTAGTTTTAGTTAGAAAAACCCACAAATTTTGGGGCCAATGGCCCATTACAATTGGGTTTTCAAAATAATTGGTTTTCTACAGTTTAAAAAAAACTAAAAAAAATGAAAAACCTGGTTGGTTACTTGACCAACCTGGTCCGCATGTAGTTCTGCCACTGATTTCAAGGACACTTTTCATGTGACTTCAAATTGCAACAGTGTAGAGAAGGGTGCATATTCGACCACTAATAAAAAAAATTTAAGAACAAATAATTACAATAAAAGAATTCGTGCTGATAATGTGTTATGAAAAGATAGAATAAAAGTCAATAGACTCGTGTATATTTTATTAAGAACCAAAACCCTATATTTATAGGTAAGAATTAGAGATACAATGGTAATAATTTCTAGAGTTATATGGGTATAATTGTCATTCACTAATAACCCCTAATAAACTTACCATTTATAACAATAATCCAATTTTTGAGTTTTATTAGATAAAAAAAATAGGCATTTGACACAAATATCAAAGTAAGCTATTTTTCAATGATTTATTGAAAAAATGCCTTATAGAAAATCATCATAAATTGTGTAAAGAATCTCTATGAGATCAATACTATAAATAAAAAAATAATAATAATAATAATAATAAAAAATTATACATGTAGACCAAATTGAAATTTTATAATGAGATTAATATTACTAACTGAATAAATAATAAAGCAAATAACATAAAATTCAGTGCAAGTATTTAGAATATCAATTCCAATTTTAAAAATTCAAATTAATTGTAACAATGTTGATTCCAAATATCTCAATTTTAACACAGGAGAAAGGTTACGGTAGATTAACAACCGTAAAAATTTATTTAATCTTGAAAAACATATTAAATTTTATTTTTTTATATAATGGTAAAAATCTTGATTTTGAAGGTTATATATAATATACAGAATTCTTGAAATAATAATAATAATAAAAAAAAATTGATTGATAAAATCATTGATCTTGATTTGCACTAGCGTGTACGACTAGAATAGAAGAGATCCATATCATCCACACACCTTCCCTGCATGAATGCCAAGTGTTTGGCAACCAAAATTTTAGTTACACTTCATTTTTGTCCTTTGACCCTTTCCGACCCGTCGCTACCCCAATCCCCAACCCATTTTTCAAATTATTGTATATTGTAGTATTACACGTATATAATAATAATAATAATAATAATAAGATATGATTGAATCAGAATTTATTCAACTAAATTAAAAAAAAAAAACCTTCTATTAAATATGAGTTTGCTGATTCAATGTGATATGTTCAATTAAAGTAATACCATATGACTCATTGAGTTGTTCTTTTCACTTATTGTCATTCAGTATAATTTAGACTAATATTGTATAGCACCAACAATATTAAATAACATTATTTAATGTGTTTTGGGTAAAAGTGGGCTCCCGACTCACTCCATGACACATCGAGAGATTAAGGAAAACAGGTAAGCGATCAAGTTCTATTCTATATTTGAAATAGAGTCATAAGTGTGCATATTAGATAGTCTCACACACACAAACACACACACACATACGTATATATTTCTCGTCTTTTGACCACTTCTCACCCTCACTCCTAGTTAGGAGTGGCAAAAGAGCTTAATAGTTCGTCGACTCGTCAAAACTCGGCTCATGGACGGTTTGGGCTCTTTTCGGAATGAGCCCTAACCCGAACAGAGCGGGAGGTTCGTTCGACGAGCCTAAAGTTATGAGCTCGTGAACTCGTAAAAAATGTGAACAAAAAAGTCAAAAAAAAAAAAAAAAATCTTGAGCTCTCGGCTCTGTTCATAAGCTCGTGAGCACTAGCCGAACGAGCTTGAGCTCGACTCAACACTTTGACGAGCCAAGCTAACTCGACTCGATCCATTGCCACAAATACTTTCAGCCCCAACTCACCTTTTATTTTTTATTTATTTATTTTTAAGGCTCTCACCCTCCTCCCTCTATGAGACCTTGAGGAGGTAAGAAAAAGAATCAGAAGAAGTGAATGAATGAATTTTATTCTATAATATTTGAGTTGTCATAATTTAAATGAATAATATTTACAATGTGTGTATATTAGGGTGCGTTTGATAGTAAAAGTGAAATTTAGGTGGAAAGAAAACGAATTGCAGGGAATTGAATTACTTAAAATTTGTTTTAGAGGGAATTGTAATTAATGGTGTTTGATTGGTTTAATTTTTTACCTAATCCGTTTGACTTTGTTTTTCATGCAAATTGTTATTTTTTGGGATAAATTTTTTTTACAATCTGTATTAAAATTTGTTTGGATTGCCAACAAGTAAAAAAAAAAAATTTAAAAATTTTGAATTTTTTTTTGTTTTCGTTTGACTTTATTTTTCATGCAAATTGTTAATTAAATGGATAAATTTTTTTTACCATTAGATTTAGAATATGTTTTCATTGTCAAAAAGTAAAAAAAAAAATGAAAAATACTTTTCCACCAAAACCATGAGAAAATAAAAAGTGAAAAATGTGTTTTAAATGGTTGTACCTAAGAATTGGGTGAAAATGAATTCCATGAAAAAGTTATGCAATCAAACACCAAAATTAAGCATGAAAAATGAATTAGTTTTCCTTTTTCACCCATTTCAAACAAAGCCTTAGGGTCCGTTTCATTGCAAGAGTGGAATTTGGGTGGAAAAGAAATGAATTCTGGGGATTTGAATTGGCTAGAATTTTTTTACCGGAAATTGTTAATTAAATGTGTTTGATTGGTATAATTTTTCACCTAATACGTTTGACTTTATTTTTCATGCAAATTATTATTTTTTGAGATAAATTTTTTTTACGATGGGCATTAAAATTTGTTTGGATTGCAAAATTCAAAAAAAAATTCAAATTTTTTTTTGTGTTCGTTTGGCTTAACTTTTCATGCAAATTGTCAATTAAATGAATTTTTTTTTTTACCATTGAGTCTAAAATTTGTTCCTATTGCCCAACAAAAAAAAGGCAAAAAAAAAAAAAAAAAAAAAGATGAAAAACAAAAATCACCTAATAGGTTGAAAATCATTTCCAAGCAAAATGTGCATTAATAGGTTGTACCTAAGAAATGGTGGGAATTCAATTCTATAAAAAATTTAGTATATCAAATACCAAAAATTTAGAAAATTCTGAAATTCAATTGTCAATTCTATAAAAAAATTATCTATATCAAACAGACTCTTAGATCATTCATCAAAATAATTCTCACAATCGCACCCTATCTCATAGTAGGCTAAAAGTAGACCCACACAACCTCATCTAGCCCCTGCTTACCTCATTTTTCAGCTTAAAGGGGGCCCCACAAACCTCATCCTTTTTCATTGGCATGACAGAACCATTTACTAACAACAAGCCTTTTTCTTCATTCTTTCTTTCTTAAAAATTTATAGAAAAATAGAGAAATGCACAAAATAAAAGATGTTTTTTTGGACAGACATATTATGAAGAAATTAAGAATACTTAAAAACTTGCCATCATTCATTTCTTTGACTATTATTACCTGATTGAAAAACTACTCCAATAATAACAAATTATAATTACAACCTCAACTCTCTCTCTCTCTCTGTCTCTCTCTTTTAAGTCTCTCTTCTCTGGTGCCTCTCTTTCTCTTTCTCCTTCTCACGACCATTCTTCTCATTTTTTCAGGTCCCGTTCTTTATCTCTTCTATAAGAAAAATATAATCTACACAAAATACAGCATTTTGTATATATTTTTATGTTATAACTTGAATACACAAGGAAAAGCGCACAGTTGAATCAGTTTCTTGAATTTTATTGTGAATCATATGAGGGGTTCTTCAATTGATGCCCAGAAAAAAAGACAAACAACTGGGCAAAAATGGTTCTTGATGGCTGTTCATATTGATCATAAATACAAGTCAATTTTTCACATAGATAAACTATATTGTGATACAAAATCAAGGGTTTCTGAATTTTCGAAAAAAATAAAGATGGATTCTTGGTTGTTGTATTTATATCACTGTTTTTATACAAGCATTTTAGATCTATTCTTGAATATGACGCTTAATGTGGTTTCTTTTTTGTTCTTTTCTGTTATGGGCAGGTTGAATTAATCCATAATTGGGAATGAACCTATTTCAGATGCTGTGATCTTGGTTTTTTCTTGATTTGGTTCTCATCTTATGCCATAATAAGTGTTTTCCCATTCCGGGTTTTGTAAGATTTGTTTTATCAATATATTTGAGAAAATCAAAATTGAAGCAATTAAGGGATTTAAAATTAAGAAGCCTGATAAAGAGATAATATGGGGTATTTAAACTCAGTCTTGTCCCAATCAAGCCAAGTCCATGCTGATGATGCCCCAGTTAGCGGCGGTGGCCTCAGGTGATCTGCTTTTCCCCCTTATTTTGCTGCACGAATATATACATATGTACATGTTTATATATATATATATATATATATATATATATATATTGTTATTTTTGTTCTTAATTTGGTGCAAAATGTATTAATCTGCCTATTCTAGGATGCATATATGATTGTTTTTCGTTTTTTGTTTTTGTAATTTTATTGTTTAATCTGAATTATCTGTTTCTGATGATTCAAAAATTGCCTTTTGGTTTAGTTCAATTAATGAGCTAACATTTCATTAAAGTTCCTATATGTGATTAATAAGGAAGCAAATGTTGAAATCATAAGAAATTATTCATATTAATGCTGCATCCTGTTTGTCAATCTTATTGTTGAATTGATTATCTACTCTTTTAGGGGGACATTATTGTGATCCTTTATAATCTGTATGTGTTTCCAAATTTTGCATGATGAAAAAATCATGGGTTTATAGCGGGTTGGTTGTGACTTGTGATTGGTCACCAATTTGAAATATGGTATGCAGTTATATGATTAGTAGTTTAAGAAATCTTTGTTGCGTTCTTGTTGTTTTTGACACTGTTCATTAAGAGAATGTATATATCATCAATCTCATGCTGCTGGATGGAATTTGCATTTTCGTTCTGTACAATCTTTAGTGACATGGTTATTATTGGTCAAATCTCTACCTGTCGTGTCTTTCATGCCATTTCAACTCTTGTCGTATTGTGAATGTAGAACCTTTAATATTACGTTTCCATATGATGTGAAGAGGTTGATTAACATTTTTATTATCGTATATGGCATGCAGTAGTACAGTTTCTTGGAAAGGAATTAACTACTTGCTTTTATTCAAGGAATTGACTTTGTTCATTGAACGTAAAAGGAGAATCGTGTCTGTTTCCACCAGATACCCGGCATATTAAAAAAGAGATGCTTTTGTAATGAAAATTTAATAGAGAATCATGTCTGTTTCAACCTCATGAATTCTTTAAGTGTTTTTTATTTTTATTTTTTCTATTTTTTAATTTCTCCATATGTATAAAGATTTGTTTTTACATTTAAAAAATAATTGACTGGTTGCATTGAGAACCTTAAGAAAGTCATGCTTGTTATAATTTGAGTAAATGCTTCAACCTTAATGGTAATACTAAATGTTGAGCAATTCTTGCGTTAATTGGCTATAAATTTTCAATATTTAGGTTTAATTGCTGCTATACTCATTTTTCTAAATCATTTTGCTTTTCTCCATTCTTATTTTGGGAAATCATCAGGATTTTGCATATCTACATGAGGGTTGGTATGTGGTCTAACATTTAGTTTAACTTTTCCTTCAAACAGTCAGAACGGGAAGTTCAGCTATGGATATGCAAGCTCTCCTGGTAAAAGGTCTTCAATGGAGGATTTCTACGAGACAAGGATTGACGGTGTGGATGGAGAAGTAGTCGGTCTCTTTGGGGTCTTTGATGGTAAGCCTCTCAAGCACCCGCCCCGCCCTGCCCTGCCCCGCCCCGCCCCCACCTTGCACCACTACGATTAGTCTGAAATTGCATTTTTACTCCACAGTATCCCATATCTAACTTTGTATCTGCTTTTACACTTTCAGGCCATGGGGGTGCTCGGGCCGCAGAATATGTTAAACAAAACCTTTTCAGTAATCTGATCAGGCACCCAAAATTTATTTCTGACACTAAATCAGCTATAGGTTGGCTTTTTACAACGTCCATAGGATTGCCTTCTTCACATTCTACCTTCTGCTTATGAACTTGCTTCTCTATTTTTTTTTATTTTTTATTTTTTATTTTTTATTTCCCTTCCCTACTTTGGACCCTTTCCAGTTGATGCATATAGCCATACCGACTCGGAATTTCTGAAATTAGAGAACACTCAGAATCGAGATGCTGGATCAACTGCTTCCACTGCTATCCTTGTTGGGAACCGTTTGTTGGTTGCAAATGTGGGGGACTCCCGAGCTGTTATTTGCAGGGGTGGTAACGGTGAGAATCAGAAACTTTGTTCGTTCTTAGCATCAGTCTAGACCAATAATAAGACAATACAGTCTAAACTTTAATGAAGAATCCATCGTCATTTACCTACTGCAAAACCGCTAGTGCATTTGTAATGCATCGGATAGATATACATTAGTATGAACCTTCATTGGTTGTGAAGGAGACAGTAATTAGGATCTTCCTGTGGCCTCAATTTTAATAGTATGCTCATGGTGATTGCTTTTGCTGGGATTTAAAATTTCTTTTTTTGAATAATGATGTGAAAATCTATTTATAGGATGTTAGAAATCTGTTTCTGCTGAGTTTAATAAGAAACCAACTAAAGTTGACTATGAAACCCTTGGAATTGACTGCCAAATGAGTTCTGTTGGGGAAAGTTTGAGTACTAATGCAAATAGAAACTTACCTACAGCATTTTTATGAAATTTGTTGATATTGCTAAAACACTTATAAACAAAAATTACTGAAGAAAATGTTGAAAACTGAAGTCTGCAGTGTTAAATGTATTGGTCGGTGAAATAGGATAGACAAGTCATCATGCATAAATATCCAATGATTCATATGTTGATGTTTTGCAGTATCAAGAATTGCTCCCCTCTTATTTTCGGCTTGCTCTTTATTTTTTATGGACTATACCAATCTCTTAGGATGCTGAATTTATTTAAAAAACTTTGTGTACACGGTTGATTTCAGAGAGTTTATGCTAATCTACTTGCTGGACTTTTTTATACATCAGATTAAAGTGTGCTGTTATATCTTGCAGCATTTGCTGTTTCTCGGGATCACAAGCCAGACCAAACTGATGAGCGTCAACGTATTGAAGAGGCTGGAGGTTTTGTGATGTGGGCAGGTGCATGCTATTGCATGGCGAGTTTCATCCTTGATTATCCCGTGTTTCTGCCACTGGGTATAACTTCGCACCACTTTTTGCTCATATTTTCTGCAGGAACTTGGAGAGTTGGAGGAGTTCTTGCTGTATCTCGTGCTTTTGGTGACAGGCTGTTGAAGCAGTTTGTGGTTGCTGATCCAGAAATTCAGGTATGTTCAGAAACTTGCATCGATGCATTAAATATGACCAAGTATCTACAGAGATATAAATGAAAGAAATGTCTGGGTTTTCATTATCAAACAGGAGATGATTGTCTGGGATCTTTGGGATTTTGTACTCCCAATCATCATAAATTTTTCTCTTTTTCCCCCAGAAAATGACAGATTTTCAATACATACTAGAAAGAGACAGAAAGAAATTATGTTGCATGGATGTACCTGTCTAAATATCTTGTGAATACGTAGAGTAAGCTTCAGTCTTGAACACATTCTTGTAATTAAAAGTCGTCATTGAATTCGAAAATGTGCAATATTTTCAATCCTCGTTTTATCCTGGAGGTTTTTAAATTCTTGATGATATTTCTTGCATGATTTATTACACGTAAAATCTTATCAAGAGTGACACTGTTAGTTTGTTATAGTCCATAAATGGCAATTGATTGCTAGTTTCCTTTCTTGGTGTAAAATTCAGGAGGAAAAGGTTGACAATACCCTAGAGTTTCTTATTCTAGCTAGCGATGGACTTTGGGATGTGGTGACTAATGAGGTTTGCGTATTCTCGATTTAAGTTTTTATTTAATCTATATCCAATTATCCAATTTTTGGAATACGTTTCACTTGTTCTTTAAACCACTTGAGCCTTCAATTTCAAGGACACCCATAAATTTCCTCCTCAAGAAGCAGGAATAATTCATAATAATCATTTTTTTTCGATTCTCAGGAAGCCGTCTCCATGATTAAGCCAATCCAAGATCCAGAAGAAGCGGCTAAAAGGCTAATGCAGGAAGCTTATCAGAGAGGAAGCGCTGATAACATCACTACTGTCGTTGTCCGGTTCTTGGCTAACGAAGAGGGATCCTCGAATAGTGGCTCGGGTTAAGAAAATGGTTTTATTTATCCAGTGCTTTTATCTGATTGTCTACTTGATGGAAAAGGATGAACAAAGAACAGTAATAGAGCTAAATTATAAAAACATAAAGAGTATGTATGGTCTGTGACGGTTAAGGTGATTTACTTTAATATCAGCCTTTATAACTGTATGTAACTTTTAGAATTTTAACTTATAGATGTTTATTTGAATTGTAAAAGACTATTTCTTGTGTCTATTTGTGTGTGTTTTGTACATGGTGTCTCTTTTTTGAAGTGTTAGGTTGGGAAGCTGCTCTTCACTTTATATTTTAATCATATTGATCATTGTTGTAGCTTCCTTCACTTTACCTGTTAGGTTATCATTTGTATCATGTATGACCACTGTATATCCAAAAAATTGGCAAAATGGTCAACATGAATTGGAAAATATCAAGTAAATTTTTTATTTATTTTTTATTTATTAATAACAGAATAAATAAAGACAGACTTAGGAGAGGGTTCAGTCTCGCCTTCTACTAATGAAATACAAGGAGAAAAATATTATCCCGTCCTAAGGTAGTAATATCTCATGAAACTGAAAGAAGATATTATATTTTGTGTGATCTAATCATACTCCTTATGATGATTAGAAGATACATTGAGTGCTGATATGTGGTTTAGTGTCGTTTTCAGATTCGCTAATTGATAGTGAACATGTAAGTTTATGATCAAACCCTAGATTCAGAACGTCTTTTTAATTTTCTACTTCAGATGGAGAGGAAACTTTCATATCATGGAATTCTTCTTCTTCTTCTTCTTCTTCTTCTTCTTCCTCTCAATGTACATCGATTTCGATAAATGTGGTAGTACTGGACATGGATACATTGATTGGGAAGGTGGGGTTGGAGTTGCATTTCAATTGCACTCGAAGACTTTTAATCCACCAATGCTCATTACAAGACTAGGCTGGCCATCCACTATCGGGACTCCAAGACAGATGTTCGTGCAGCTGCAATAGGTATATACATAGATATATGAATAATTTCGTTTAAAAGTTTAAACTATTAAAAATAACTTAGTTTACATGATATGAGATCCCAACAAAAAGACCTGAATTCAAGTATTGTTGCCAATCATTTAAGAAAAATTGTGCACATTTCGCACTTCTGATCAAGAAATAAATCGATACTACACATGAAGTGAAGTACTCAAGACAAGATTTAAATGAATACATCCAAGTCTAAAAGAAATGTAACTATTCTCCGTCTCTTAATTTCAGCTACAACTTTGTACATAGAATGCATTTTCCATGGTGAATTTCGTTGCTCATGAAAATGCAGCAGTATACTTGCTGATGACAACGGAAACTTGGTTTTCGTTGTCCATAGGCTGACCCCTCTTGGTTCGCGGCTCTTTAACACGGCAAAACAACTTGGAATGATGAGCAAAACCTTTGTATGGATCATGACTGATGGCATCACGAATGAATTAAATTCAATAGATTCTTCTGAAATAGAGTCCATGCTTGGAGTAATAGGTGTAAAACCTCATGGTCCAAGAACAAACAAGCTTATTCACTTCACTGTTCAATGGAACAGAAGGTTTCAGAAAAAAAAAGCAGACTGTTCAAGATCCTAAATTTAGACAGAACCACTATAGCAAACAGGTCTCAGTACGTGGACTTAACTCTGCCTTATACAGAATCTGGTGTTTCCATGGTAGTACCAATCAAAGATAATAAAAGTAATGCGCAGGGTATTTCTGAAGCCATTGGCATGGGACCTTTGGCTGACAAGCTTTTTCTCATAGTCATTTACAAGCTTTTTCTGAGTCATTTTTTTGCATCAGTTTCTCGATCTAGCTTTTTGAACGCCGTATAAATGAAAATTCAGAGGCCCTCCTTTACATCAAGTTGGCACGATTTTCTGGTTCGCCTTCTCAACAACAATGTTTTCACATAGTAAGTTTCGTTTCCGTTCACTCACTTGCAAGAATACAGAACCTTACAAACCTCAATTTTTTTCCAGAAATTATGAATCGAGATAAAGATATGAAGTCCTTTAAGGCAATAGGCAATTTTCCACCATCAAGGCTAACATAATTTAATAATAAGTATTTGATAAGTTTCAGGTTTTCTAATCGTTGTGATTAAGTTCCCACATGAACATTGGCATGTCTTACGAAGCTCTGATCCTGAATCCTCGAGATGGAGTAAAATAATGGAGTTATTTTGGCAATTCGGCCGAAAATATCTTAGCTCTCACACTTTCAGGAAGGTTGAAATAAGAGATGGAATCAGCTTTGATGGAGGTTATATGGAGAAAGTAATTGAAGACACGTCCCATGGAAATTCCCCATGAATTCCACAAAGTATCTCATCGGTCATCTCACAGTCTCACTGTGTACATCACGTCCAAGCTTCTCAAACAACACAATGCATAACTTGTCTAATCCAAGATAGCAACTTGTATGGAAAATACAGGAGAAGAAGAGGTTCAGGTATTATGCCTAAAATTGAGCTAGCTAAATATGTATATTTTCATTTTTCTATAAATAACGAATGATTATAATTATTAGGTCCGGCAAATAAACAATGTAAAAATCACTATCAACATAGAATGCATCATGTTGCCTCCAATACGCCTACAATAGATTACATCTACACGTCCAGAATTTATACATCCCGACTGTGGTTTTCACCCTACTAGCCCCAACGGTGATGGTGTTTGGTAGAGGTAAGCGAAGGGCATTGCAGTGTTGCTGGTTTCTTGAGAGGATTTTGTTAGTGTTGTTGAATCCATAGGCACGTGAGAGACAACATCTTAGTAGCCAAAGGAGAAGAAAGCAAAGTTGTTGTCATAGTAGCGACGAGCGAAATGGGAGCAGTCTAAACTGTGAAAACAGGATTGTGGGATAGAAATACGAGTGTTGTGTAGCTAGGCGAAGCAAGACTAATGCTTATTTACTTTAAATGAAATCAATGTCTAATCACCACTTTTAATGGTCAAAATGGGAACAAAAGGTGCTACAAACAGAAAATTTTGAGGATTTAAATATTAATAATTATAGGTTGAGGACTAATTTGCTTCAACGGTAGTAGGTACAAGCCCTCCTGCTCCAGTGCAATTTTCTCTTAACTAAAAAAGGCATGCTCAGAAAGTGTTTATAAAAACTTTAAGCCCCCCATTTGGCTCACATTAAATTAAATTTCATTTTTTCTCTCCTATTTTCAATTACAGAATCTTCCATAAGATAATATTACACATAAATAAAAAAAATTCCATCTTTTTCAACCACTCATTTTTAAAATACAAAAAAAATGCTATTCCACCCATTTTAATTTTAAAAAATGGGGGTCAAACGGAGGCTAAATTATGAATAGATAGAATTAAGTGAATAGTACTTGTAAATCTCTCGTGTGGATAAAAAGTGACTTGAATATTTATATATATTCAATAAAAAGCACTACAGTTGCTATCGAGTTAACTGTACAATGTTGCTAAAATGGACAACCACCGTTCAGATGGGCCAGAGCCGGCCGCTTGGTAGATTACAATACTAAACAGAGAAACTAACAATGGAGACTGGAAAAAAAAAACATCGTACTTTAATGGGAAAAACACATTCATTTGCTATACAAGATGCATATTCACAGCTAATACTATGGTAAATGTCTGATGCATACATTCACAGGTGTTATTACTGTAAATATTTCTGAAGACATTGTTTTAAGTTTTGCAAAGATACAGGCTTCGATACGAATGAGTCCATACCGCTTGCAAAACACTCATCTGCACTCTCTGACAATGCATTCGCCGTCATCTGCAAATATACGAATTAAATTTGTTAGAGAATGTCGAACAACTTGTCTTGAGCGGAAAGAGTGTGGACAATTCAAAAATGGCTCCAGAATTTTTTGTACTACTTTTCAGCGAGTAATCAAACGGTTAAAGAATAAAGATGAGGACTACAATCTTACCGCTATGATAGGAACCCTCTTTCTGGATTTTCTCGGTTCATCTGAATTTGTTGAAGAATCTAGCAGAGGTAACTGTAACTCGATTCCTGCCTTCACTGCATCATCCCAATTACCAGTTTCCTCAAATGATCGGATTAGCCTTGTAGCTTGAAGACCATCCATTACTGGCATGCATACATCCTGCAAAAGTTTCCCATTTCTAATGACTATGGAAGCCATAATTATATCGAAAACAGAGCAAAAAGATATTTTAGATCTGTAGGCTTCTTATATAAATTTTATCCGATTTGGATGTAAAAACTAACTTTAGAATGAAACCATAAAATCACCCAACTGTTTAGTTCCTGGAGTGCTATATGCTATGTTTATATGATGCTAACAATTAATTCTTGACCTAGTCACTTTGAGAAACCTCAGTGCATGTTAGGTAGGGAGGATTGGATAGGAAGGGACAGTATAGTTGGAAATCAAAATTAAAATTTTGTTCATTTTATTGTCTGATCTTGTCGAGTACAAACATGCACTTAGTTGATAAAGAACGGCCAGTCCATGAACTCTAATCAATAACTATATTCTCTTCAATTCTATTTTACTAATGCAACTAATACGGAACTATAGTTAATATGTGTTCAATTTCTTTTATGCATACCATGAGAACAAGATTGTAGATGTTGCATTGGACCGCACGTACAGCTTCTACTCCATTATTCACGACATCTATGTTGTGGCCCAACTGCTTCATCATTGACTTTGTCACCATCACATTAATCTTGTTATCTTCAACAAGGAGGATCTTAGGTTTTAGCTCAGCTTTTGGGATTTCCGGACTGTTGATGGGAGTACAGTTGAAACTTTCGATGGAATGATCATGAGTTGGACATGTTACTCGAGAACTAATTGTTTCCAAAGTTTCACCTACCCGATTTCTTGTTCTGAAGGAACTGGTGGAGTGAACATGAGAATGGAAAATATCATTCACTTCACTATGAATCCGTGTATTTGTTGCCGGAGTGCTTAGATTACTAGAATCTGAGCTATGCTGTGATGAAGTCCCTGGTTCAGACATCTTCATAACACCAGCTACTTCATCTGAACTGGCTTCTTTATGTGTACTATTACTATAGGGGGATAAGGAGTCTTCTGATATTCCATTACACTTGTGCGAGGCATTAACTCCATAACTGTTTGGTGAGAATTTCGGGTGTAGTCCAGAACCGTGAGAAAAAACTAATGAACCCAAAATACGTGGTTCAAACAAGAAAATCCCTGAATGTAAATCATCATCATTAGAGTCATCCAAGATATCATGGTTGGTCATATCTGAAACTTCATCAGGATCATCTGAACTATCAAAGGCCGGTGAAACCTTGTAAGGTAGTACAAATGTAAAAGTGGAGCCACATTGTTCTTTACTGGATACAGTGAGCTGACCACCCATGAGTTCAACCTGTTTATATACATAAAAATGTGAGGCTGCCAATTTAGTGATATAAGAATATTTATCTATTGTGTAGTACTGTAGTTCATAAAGAGAATAATTCGAGGATTACAGTTTCTTTCAATTGCTTTCTATCTTCTTCTCTTTTTATTCAAAAACCTGTCAGGCTAATATCAACAATATGTTCAAAAACAATTACACTACTTCCAAAAATATCATTTCCCAACAAGTAAACAATATTAGTCAAGGACATGTAATCTTGCATAGCTGATCGTGTCAATTTAGATACAATTTGTTTCTGGAACTTTACGTTTTACCAAAGAGTCGACCATGTAAATTCTTATTATTTTTTAAAACAGTCGTAAAATATGTTTGAATACAATTTATTTCAAATTACACAAATGAAAAGATTTACATTTTGAAGATTAAACCATCAAAGCGTAAATGCGTGAATGATTACTAGCTATTACACTGACTACATATTATCTATAAATTTCAATAGGCCAATACTTCTCAAATGTTACTTGGGTTTCAATATAGATACATATCCTAGTACGACAGTTTAAAAGAGAGAGAAGTGGAACAAAACTAAAACAAGATGACATAACTGCAAAGGATTTGATGTTCTTGGATATTTGGTTAGACGTAAGATGGAGAGCACATAACAGAGATAAAAAAATCGTGTAGGTTACTCAAAATTTATTTAAATTAGAAACTTAGTGCAACATATAGCAAGATTACCAATTGTTTACAGATTGCTAGTCCTAATCCTGTTCCGCCATACTTTCGAGCTGTATCTGCACCAACTTGCATGTATTTCTTAAATAGATTGGATATAGCATTTTCTGCCATGTCAAGATAGCAAGTTAGTGATCAATGTTAGCAAAATTTCATTAATTGTATCAACGGATTTATTTGAGCAAAATGAAGATTTTTAAGTAAATACCTGGTATTCCAATTCCTGTATCATAAACATCACAGCATATCCACACTATTGTTTCTTCACAGTTGGAGTGACTCTCTTGGACTCCTTCTGTTGTCGAACATTTATCTTCTTTATTTGTATTGACTGAAACAGGTGACTGATCAGAAGAAATATTCTGGTCAGGTACTTGTTTGATCGCATCAAGTGGCTCTGGTATCACATAAAGCTTTATTCCAACCTTGCCTTCATGAGTAAACTTTATTGCATTGCTGGTAAATGAAAATATAGAATCATTTACATTATTTAACTGATTTGTTTCGAAATTTCTCAAAAAAGTGTAATAAAATAATTTAACTTCGCCAATGAATTAAAATTGAATGAGATGATTGTTCGACTTCATTAGAATAAAGTTACACCCAATTATATAATAATCTCATACGATTTTACAGAGACAAATATACCACAGTATTTTGCACCTTCTCAAGAAAAGGTTCAGATATATGTGTTTTTCCTCTATTCTATCTAGAATGAAAAGTTTTGGGATATCCTAGTGCTTGATGGACTATCTTGTGAATGGTACCATCTCAAGAAAAAGAAGCATACAGAAAAGGGAACCCGCAAATATGAAAGTTACAAACTGAACTTGTAAAACCTACAAGTACTACAAACACTATATTGAGCTACAATGTGTTAAGCACCTGATCAGGTTTGTGAGAATCTGACGAATCCTTAAGACATCTCCAACAACCTGAAATTGAAGCATTGTGTTCATTAAGAAGTGATATGGCTACAGAATCAGTAGTCCATCTCTCTAAACTCGTACATCTAAAAAGAGCTCTATATTATTGATTGACAATGTAAAGTTCCCTCACCTCCACCGGGACATCATCTGCTACATGTCCTTCTAAGGTCAATGATTTTTGTAGTGATGCTGCTGCAGTCTGGAGTACATGCCTTACTACCTCCCTTGGCCTAAACTTTGTAGCTTCCAATTTCATGACTCCTAATCAAAATGAAAGTTTTCATCAAACTTTGATAGATGATAGATCTTGGTCTATATATGAGAGATTTGTAAGAAAATTGAATCACTAAAAGTACATGTGCAATAGAAACTCGCACTCAATACTTGATCACAAGGAAGAATTTTCCATGAAAAGGTTCGAGGAAACACCTGATTCCACCTTGGAAAGATCGAGGATGTCATTTATCAGTTGAAGAACCATATCGCCAGAAGATAACATTACTTTCAGCAGTTGTCTCTGTTCCTTATCCAGTTTGGTGGCAGAAAGGATATCAGCAATACTTAAAACTCCAGACAGGGGAGATCTTATCTCATGAGACATGGTTGCTAGCATTTGTTTTGCTCGCATTGTTTCCTCTGCAAGAATATTATGGACAAATGAGTCGCCCTTATTATGTATAGCTGATCATGTAGAAAACAATGATGGCTAAGATGCTTGGATGAACCAGTTATATGGATTGTTTTGTAGAGCTCTGTCTCCTTGGCTCTTTGTACAGCCATTTCCTCTCGAAGCTTTATGATTTTCTCCCTTTTCCGGACCTGTAGTATGATTGTGATTGTAATAAGAAAAGATAATTTTCATAAAGAAAAGCTAAAATGATGCATAGAAATTGATAATAACTGTAAGCCACTAACTGAATTTTTAAAAGACAGGCCAGAGAAGCCTGAAACTCAAACCTATAGTAAAACAGAGCACTGAAAACCCAACTGGCCTGAAGATTGTTTAGTTTTAGCCATCAATCATACAGGCTACAGCCGGTAGCAATGTTTGTATAGGTCAATTAAATCAACTAGGAGAAACGATTTTTTCTAGACAAGAGATATATACTATCCACCGGAAAATTCTTCCACTAAAATTACCTGATCAGTCACTTCCATCCCCATATAATTGATACCAATAGTCTCCCCTGCCTTGCTGAAAACAGGTTCCACATAAATTAAGAATGTCTTTGCCCCAAATAGTTCAGTCTCAAATGTAATTTCCCTTTTAGCAGGCAATCCTCTTTCTAAAACTTCTCTTTTGAAGTCTTGAGATTCCTTTACACCAGAACCAGTGAAAATCTCCACGTCAGTTTTGCCTATGATATCCTGTCAAATCAAATTTTGCCAGATACTGAAGAAAGGGTTTGGAAAATCAAACAAAAACTATAAGAAAATTGGCCAATGAGAGAGTCAACTGCTCCTAAGAACAGCGGTGAATGTTGCAAGCAACAGCTGACGACAATCTGAAGTTGCAGGGACAGTGTACTTTAAGAAAATTAGCTAATTAGACTAGAATAAATCATCTGCGAGTAAATTACCTCCTCGCGTAAACTTGGAAAATGATTATAGATGAAGCGATAGCGCAGTTCATTATCCTGAAAAATAGGGAATGGTTTGTAAATCACAAATAAAAATCATTAATGGCGAGATTTTACTCTTGAATCAGATAAAGTAGTTGGTAAACTTGGCGAAGCAAATGGAAGTGCTATAAATTCACACAAACAGTTATTTGTCTTCTTTAACCATTGACATCACATATAAAGTTATGAGTAACAATCTATGGATTACTGAAGTTTGGAAAAAGACCAAAAAGAAATATAGATGGACGTCAAACTTTTGAACTGTTTGGCCAATAGAAGCCATGAAATCCACCTAGGAAAAGCTGAATAGTTGAATAATAATCTAGAATTGCTATTTTAATGATGTCTTATAATCCCAGAAAAGAGAGAAAACAAGAATACACGATCAAAGATAGAGAGAGATATACCTGGTGACCTATGACTACTGGCGCATTTTGTAAGATAAAATGTAAGAAATTATCTGCTCTCTTCAAAACCTGAGATAATTCCTCCACTGGAGAGGATTGCCTTTCAAGGTTTTCAATACTTTCCAGCAATTTATCCCTTAACACACGCTCTCGCTGAAGACTTGTCTCTAATAGTTTCTCTAAATGCATAGCTCTCTGCTTCCAGTAAATTATGCTGTCATATTCTGCATCTATTGGTATTATTTCGTCTTGGAAGATAACAAGATTCTTTCTCCGAGGTGCATCTTGGTAGAAGTATCTTAGATTTTCATCCAAAATAGAAATTGGATGCTTATCACCCCCATATCCATCTTGTTCGAAACGATGCTCTTCTAGTATCTCCAATTTCTTGAGTTCAACTGCTTGCTGTTGTTGGCTGAGGTTGTCAAGCTCTTCTCTGAGAAGTCGTACAGCATTGGCCTGTTTATATTCCCAATTCTTAACCAAGTAGGCCAACTGCGATGAACCTTTCTCGCTGTAATTCGTAAGGTCTAAAAGACGCTTAAAATCAACTATTGTAGGTTCCTCATTTATTGTAACCTCAGCCAACATATCCTGGTCTGCTCCTGGCTTTTCAACATTGAACTGCCGCCCAGCTTCATTTATATTTTCAGGCCACATTGACGAGAGGACAATTTCCGTATCTTCTGATTGATTGGACTCCATCTCACAACCCATGCCTTGTCCGGTTTATATACTTATATCACGGGGAAACTTCTTTAAAATTGTACTGTAAGTTTAATGAAGACCAAATTGCTATCAAACATGATTCCGTGCGCTGATTTCTGGATCGGAGCAAAACTATTCACGAAAGATTGAAGCCTGCACAGAAGATAATATTGGATTAAACGCCAATTGAAGTTCATGGAGGTTCTTTCTGAATTTGACATACAAATTGAAATTCTATAAGAGCTTGCCAGTGTCCAAAGTGCAATAAAATATGAACTCAAAGTTTTAGTGCACAGCAGCGAGGTTTCAAAGTCAAAGTGTGAGAAAGCTTCATATGAGGTTACTACAACATGGAAATCATTGGAAGTGTAAACAAAAAGAAAACACAAACTATATGACAAGAATTCTTTCTCAATGCAAGATGATTTGAAAAGTAATAAGTTTATTCAATTATCAGCACCAAAAGAGTTAAGCACATAAGCAAGAAATAAGCTGAACACAAGAAATTTTATTTCTAACATAAAGCAAAAAATTTATTCCCTTCTTGCAGAATCTGATGGCAGGAAATGAAAATAATAAGATGAAAAATTTGCTCCAGTTTATCCCTGCTCAATTCATAGCAGTGACAAGCTTGCACTGAAAATTTAGCATAACTGATTGTCGATTGAATTTAGTGGCTATAAATTCTAATAGCACAAAGAATATCAGGAAAGCAAACATCAAAATCTATCAATACTGATTTCATGAACAGGAAAGTAAGTAATGAAGAAATAATCATATGTTGGCCAATTAACAACCTCAAAGAATAATTCAATAAAAAAACACAGAAAAACAGAATTCCACGAAACGATATTCAACGAGAAGTTCGACTTATACATTACCAATGATGCAAAAGATCCATTTTCCTGTCAAAATTAAGATAAAATTACAAAAGCCCGTATCAGAAATTCAAATAAAGAGCGCAAAAAAGCTGACTTTTATCTGTGTTTCGAGAAGAACAGAAGGCTAAGTTCTATCAGAAGACAACATTTTACTGTAGATCTGAAAGAATCTATTTGAAGTTCTTGGTCAAATAAAATAATAATAGCCAAGTATTTGGAGCACGTAAAAAATGTAGAGAAAAAGAAGAGGAGTGCATGTGCTAAGAAAAATGTGTAGGAAATTCAAGAAGCCATGTGCGCTTAGGTGAAAAATATTGCAGAAAACGCTCGAAAATAGACCTTTTTAATACTATTATTTACCATTCACAACTCTCTCTCTCCCCCCTTCACAGGGTGTTTTTCTAATTGGATTCATGGCATGTTTTCAGCTTGGCTCTCCGATTACACCTCAAGAATCCGTCTGCCTGTAACGATGTTATATAGAGAGGGAGTCGGCACATGCATGCTGGAAGAGTAATATATATATATATATATATATATATATATATAAATATATATATAGAGAGAGAGAGAGAGAGCATTATAAACGGTGAAGGGAGGCTTTGCTCCCCGCCCTTTACGAGTGACGTGGTTGGGCGGCGCGTGTGACCGACGAGAAAAGCTGGAGAGTACACAGAAATAAGGAAAAGAAAAATGATAACCTAACCTTTTAAAAATTTACAGAAAGAGTATTTTCTTAATTTTATATAAATATCACTTGTGAATTTTAATTTATGTAATATAACACCGTTAAAAAGGTTGAGGGGTCAAACTCAAAATCTTACAGTTGAAGGTTGAGGAGCATTTCTACCAGAAAAAATAGGGAGATCGTTTTAATTTTTCCTCAAATTTACTTATTTTAAAAAGAAATTTATTCATTAAGAAAAGTAAGATTAAAAATTATGTTTGATAAAATAAGTAATGCAGTAAAGAAAGGAAGAAAAATATATAAATCACCTTTTACATTTTATAAAATTATATGTTATGGAAGAATTAGTAGCATAAGCTCTCATAGATGCACCACTATAATTTATAATTACATCTCGTTAGTGGTTCTAAACAAAAATGGACTATCCATGATCTAGACGACTTGCAATGAAATACTTGTAGGGATGACAATTCAAACTGTCAAATCGAAAATTGCGGTGAACCGAATCGAATTAGTCGAAAAAAATCGAACCAATGGCGCAACGAAGTGAATACGATATTTGATTTTAATGAACCGGTTCAGGGCAGGGCGGGTATGATATGGTATTTACGTTGTCGCCCCGCCTCGAACCGAACCGATTAATCATTAAAAAAATTAATTGGACAATTGGACTTTTCGTTATTCTTTCTATTATTATGTCCATCCCAAAATTTATTTCTGGTCTAGACCCGCCTAAGTCCAACTAACGTTACTAACCTAGCTCATCGAAAATATTATTTAGTATTGTTATGTTGATAATATAGTTTGTTAAATTCGAATTTTGCATTTGGGAATTGAGATATTGTTAGAATTTTTATTTGGGATATTATTTGTTAAATTGGTTTAGTATTGCATTTTTTTTTTCAAGTTGACGACTAGACCTATAAAAAATAATTTATTTTTGTATTTATTAACCGAACCGAATCGAACCGAACCAATTTATATGGTTATGGTGCAATTATAGTATAGCAAAAAAAATGAGAGTTCGATGATGATTTTGACTGAACCGATCTCGAAACAAACCGTTGTCATCCTAATGCTTGGCACCGAGCTGTGGGTTGATTGCCTTTGAAGGCAAGTGTATCGAGCTTGGCACTGTGGCCTCCAACCAGCCCAGGCATGAACAAATACAACTCTCAAACTTACTAGGATTAAAGTTACTTTAGCGAATCACATTTACACGTTCAAGTTATGTTATAATTGTATTAACGCTAAAATAATGTACCGTAAACATGATTCGACTATAAAATGTGTCGATACAAAAAATAAAGTAATGAACCATGTTCGCACATGACACGTGTGTCATTTACATTTATGTGTAAACGTACGTACAAAAATCTAATGCAAGATAGCGTTACAAATGAAGGAAAATAAGGAGTGGCTTTGAAGAATCTTAAATTAACAAAATATTATCTTAAATTACTCTCTTTTGGATCTTTTGGCGAAAGCCATGGTGGTCGGCGGCACGTGGACCGTTGTAACTAGTTAACAAATGGTCCACACTGATACAAAATAAAATAATTGCTTCTTTAATTTTGATAATTTAAAAACAAAAAAAAAAATGATGGGTAGTCCGACATTGTTTTATGGGAAAATTGCAGCAACGGTACCAAACAAACTTTTACATAGATTTGATTCAAACCTTTATTGTGTAGCATTCACGATACCAAACTTTTCAAAAATTAGCACCTAGAGTTCCAAATAGATGGAAACCGTTAGTTTGACTATTAGTTGACCCAAAAAATTAAATCTAACATTTTTTAACCAATTAAGTAAGGGTAAAATTGTCTATTCCAATTTAACGTAAAATAATTATAATAATTAAATAAGAAACAGAAAAAAATGGTTTTATCTTTACCCCACCCCAACCAGAATTATTCTACAGGTACAGATTTAATACAGGGAGACATTTCTCCCTCTAATTTGCTCAAATTTGGCACCACCATCTTCCCCAAACAAATTCGTCACCACCATCTTCGCTACCACAAGTTGCCAACAACATGATCATGGACTTGTCGTTATTTTCCTACCCTCCATCTCAAATCCAACGAGGTTAGAAACCATCACAAAAAATTCGAACCTTAAAATCAGTTATAGAACATACAAATAGATTCACAAACTCAAAATCTCAAGACCCTAGAAAAGGAATTATATTTTGAAATTTATCTATATTAAGGATTTCAAATCTAATTTCCCGTGGTTGAATCTTTTTTCTACAAAAAGCTTGAATAGACCCGAACAATTCGAAAGAAGATGAAAGAGCGGTGAGGATGGAAGTTGACCCTAATGGGCTTGAATAAATGGGAGCTGCAGACGCAAAGGTAAGTAGTGTTAGATATTTATACTATAAATATAATATGTAAAAGAAATAACTAATTAACTTGAAGTGCCCAAGTGGTAGGAAGTGTGGCATTTGTGTTGGAGGTTCGGGGTTCGGGTCACGTTTCACACAGTAATATAAATGTCTTTGATAGAGGCCTTTGGGCCTTGGGCTTCTTTGATTAAAATAATTATTTTTTATTATTTATTTTAATTATTTTCGAAATTATTTAAGGGGTCAAACTAGCCAGTATTTTGTGACCATTTTTTAATCATCTATTACCCTCATTCTTTTAATAATGCAAATAACGATGGATCATAGGAAAGACAATTACCTTATTCTGCCTATATAAACTTGCATCTCATTTTGGAAAAAGACATCAAAAAAAATCAAATTATAATTTTCATATTGTGGAATACTCGAGTTTTTCATTTTCTATATTTTGGAGTACACCTGAGAGTTCTCAAAACCATTTGTGATTGCTGCACAATTAATTTATTTGATCGTTGTATTTTGGGAATGATTGTCCACAGAGGTCGCAGCAGTTATCGACTATCAATTTCACTTTAGGACATCATGCTATCACGAGACTCGATCGGCGAATAAGTTTTATTTATACACTTTACTATTCTACAAGTTACTGTAGCTAGTTATTTTCTTTACAAGTAGTGCTGTAGAGGAGAGAAATGAAGGTTTGTGGACGGGATACGACGACGCGTTTTTTTGGGTGTTAGTGTTGTTAGCGATGGCAACGGCAGAATGTGGCGATTATTCTTTGGATTTAGTTTTGATGTGTGTGGGGGTAGGGCAAAATGGGAGAAGAAGAAAAAGAATATGTATAATTGCAATTCTTATGTGTTTGTCGGATAAGAGAATGATCAATTTTGAAGTGTGTAACTGTTTAGCAACATTAGGAGAAGGAATGGTGGCAGTGGCGGTGGTGCCAATGTCAGCCACTGCTACTAGTGGTTTTGGTATAAAGGGGTTGGGGAAGAAGGAAATGGTGGTGGTGGGTGGGTTTTGTGTTTTGGCTTTTTACTTAATTATTAATATATTATATTTTTTTAATTTGAAAAATTATAAAGTTACCATTTTACCCTTTTAAATTTAGTCAAAAGTTAATTTTCTGGTCAACTAACAGTCAAATTAACGGTTTCCACCAATTTAGACTCTAAGTGCTAATTTTTGAATGGTTAGGCACCGTGAGTGCTACAAAGTAAATTTTTGGATCAAGTCTGCATAAAAGTGAAAAATTTGATATCATAGCTGCAATTTTCCCTTGTTTCATCTGCATATAACTCAAAACATGTTTATGAAAAAAATAATAATAAATTATATTGATAATTTTCTACTCATCATATTTCTTTTCATCTTTTAGAAATCTAATACGATTTAAAGAACTTCTAAAAAATCAACTTGCCCTAATCGAGCTTCGAAATTCGTCAAGATGGATATTTTAAATTAATATCGTTGGTCTGTTATGATATAACGTAAACTATTTTAGATTGAAGAGATCTCGATTTTCTAACGGGTTAGGTTTCCTTGAGCTTTGGTGCTTGTTAGGAGTGTTAAATAGACAGAGTTGAACCGCTCGAGTAATTGACAATCAACTTTGCTCGGCTCACCACACCTATTCGCCCTTGATAGGGCAAGTCTCGTCAACTCGCAAGCCACTTGTAGTTCAATTTTTTAACTTAAAATTGCACTTTCCCTCTCTACTCTCTAGAATATAATAAATACGTAAATTTATAAAGACATTGTAAAAGTAAAAAATTCAATTTTTTCACAAGAATTTTTAAGTGAAAAAATCTTTTCCTTTATTCAGGCTTGGAATTGACTACAATACGTAAGCATATGATGTTATATGTATGATATTTCTTGTATAACTTTTAAAAATATTTAATAATGAATCAATAAAAACGAAATACAGTTAGTCTTCAATTGTAAATTAAAAAAGATGTCAAAAGGTCATATCCATCTTCTTGAAGCTGCTTAAGCATTCAAACATGTACTTCTATTCAGATTGTAATATTACTTAAGTCATGTGATGTATCTCGTTCCATATAGGTGCTACAAGCATATGAGTTTTATACATTTTGAACGTAGGAAAAGTTATATCTATATAATTTGAATCGAAGTACGAATTACACAATTCTATAATTCTTTCAAGTAGAGAGAATATATTTGTTTCAAAGGTAAAAATTTCAATTATTTTGAATTAACTGAAAGCGATGCTTGGCCAAGCGTAATTTGAGATAGAGATTGAACAATACAAGTAGGAAAAAAAATATTTGGTATAGGCTAAACAATATTTTGAAAGTGTTTCCCATCGCGACACATACTTGGGACAATGGAGAATCTTCACCGTTACACCGTAAGAAGGTTTAAGAATTATTTAATAATGTTGATATAAAAGAATTGAAATAGGAGAAACAGGATTCGCATTGCATAGAAAACATAAGGTGCCATTCTCTTTGCCATTTTCTGTTTTCGATTTTCGAAAATATTGAAAACGCGTTCTCTTTCCTATTTTTGAAAACGCATTTTTGAAAACACAAAAAAAAAAATTATAACTCACAAAACGACTTTTTTTCGTTTTGAGCGTTTTCAATTAAAAACACGAAAAATTTCAAAAACGCGCAAAACAAATACTATAGCTAGAATCGTTCCTCTCTTCCCACTGTTTCCAATCGCGACTTCCTTCTCTCCTTCCCTCTTCCACAAAGTCGGGGACGGAGATCTCTCCTCTCTTCTCTATAACCGGTGATGAAGGAGACCACCACAAAGCCGACACCAGCGTGGGTCGCGATTCTGCCTTTCGTCTCTGATGTGAACGATGTTGCCAGCTTGGGTCGCGACGCTGCAATTCGACTCTACCTCCTCTCTCTTTTTGACTTTTTTGGTTTGGGGATTTTTTGATTTGTCTGTGGTTTGGGGGTTTTTTTTCGATTGGGTGGCTTTGTGGTGGTGTGTGACAGCGATTTTTGGTGGTGCGGTGTTGATGGATGTTGTGGCGATGGAGATTTTGGTTGATGGTGGTGGTGGTAGTCGTCGATGGCGGTGGTGGTGTTGATTTGATTGATGGTGGTGGTGGCAGTGGTTGGTGGTGGTGTGGTGATATTGATTTTGGTTCATTTTGGTGGTAGTGGCTGTCGTTGATGGCGGTGGTGGTGGTGTTGATTTTGGGATGGCAACCGTTCATGTAGGTTGTGGTGATGTTAATTTTGGTTGATGGTGGTGGCAGTGGTTGGTGGTGGTGGTGGTGGTGGTGATGATGTTAATTTTGGTTCACTTTAGTGGTGGTAGATGGTGTTTGTGGCGGTCTTGTGGTAGTATTGTGGTGGTTCTTGAATAAAATATTGTAAACAAACATTCTTAAAATTCTCGAAATAAACGCGTTTTCCATTTTGATGTTTTGAGATATCATTTTTCAGAATGATCAAAAGAACGAATTTTCAACAATCTCAAAATGGACCTCCAAAACACAAAACGAATTCAAAACTCAAAATACAAAACTGAAACACGAAAAGAACGGCATATAAATGTTTCATATCGTAAAATACAATGCATATATTCCACTCATCAGTCATCACACGTCTTAATTTGTAATGGACGAAAAAAATGTTATTATCTTATTTCTATAACAAATCAATGTTCCAAGACTAATATAATATAGTTCAAAATCTATGAAAAATGAAATTGAATTCATCAATTCTATTTTGAAGAATATGAGGAAAATTACATTGAAAGGACCTCCATCTTTTCAATTTTGTACTCCCCAATTTACACTAAGGACCTTCCAATTCATGAGCATTAGATTGTATCATTGACGGCAAAGAATTAACATGAAGGTTATTTTCAAATGTTCTACCAAAACGAAAAGAATAAATTAACTGTTGCAAATGTCGTGAAATACTTTGATAATCATACATGAAGTACAAGATAAGGTAAATACATTATTAATCCAATTCAATCTTGTAAAGAATGTGCAATAATTTTTGCAACATTACAATTAGGTTCATTTAATACGGTGTATTTAAAAAAGAAATAATTTTTTTTATAGGAGTCAAATTATCATCATCATCAAGGTATAATGCTACCAAGTATATGTACTGATTGCCCCCAGGGGCACATCCGGATTGGCAAAAGGCGGCTGGAGGGTTAAACATACATGCTTGGTGATGAGGGTTCAAATCCTCAGATGAAGCCAGTTGAAACGCAAGCCAACCCTAGCCATTTCTGGGCATATCTCTCGATTTTCCCCTCACCAAGATCTAGGGGCGGACAGGTGGGGTGCCAGTAATAGGGCGTAATCCAAAAAAAAAAAAAGTATATGTACTAATTGTCGTCAATAGAATACATAGCATTGAAGGGTAAATAAATACAACCTCGGTAATTTATGAAGAATAATTTTAATTCTTCTTTCATCTTACCGTAAGACTAGACTTTCTCATCGAATCTTTGAAAGTTTGGCAAGAAACTAAATAAATACGTATAAAGAATACAATGATGAGCTAGTCATTACGTATTTGAGACTTAAGTAATATTACAAAAAAAAAAAAAAAGGTATTCTTACGTATTACAAATAAGTTAATGAATTTTTTAAATATTGATTAAAAATGACTTCACATAACTTATCGATAAATTAATAATTATCAATTTATCGAGGTTTATGGGTATATACCACCACTCGAATACCATGATAAAAACCAATTGGTTGTACTCAAAGGACGTGGGACATGCTAACAATTTATTACTCTTAGATAAGTTATATAAAATAAGGAGTGGATAATGGATTAATTATTTTTTAAAACGTGGACAATAATGCCATGCCATCAATTTGTAATTTTGTATAGAAAAAGTATATTTTTATTTGTATATAAAGAAACATTTGTCTATTAGTGAATTGAGTATGTATGTACAGTACATGGTTGTGCCAGGCTTTAAAGTTCCAATGCTGTTGGTATTTAAAACGACCCACGTTACTTTTGTTGCTTCATCAAGCTCCGAATTTTATGTCCATTCATTCATTCATCTTTTTTTTTTTTTTTTTTTTTTTTTTTTTTGCTTTTTTTTTAAAAATTACGCCCCATTACTGACGCTCTGATAGTCCGCAGGAAAGTTTCTCTCCTCAACTGTCACCAATTCTGACTAATTTTTTTGGAGAATTTTAAGAAGGATTGATTAGAATCAATTAGGTCCGTTTGATTGGAAGAATATAAAATTTGGATGGAAAGAAAATGAATTATAGAGAATTGAATTACCTAGAACTTGTTTTATCGAGACTTGTCGGTTAATTGTATTTGATTGATATAATTTTTCACCCGAAAATTTTTGAAATTTTGGATCTTTTGGTATTCGTTTAACTTTATTTTTCATGAAAATTATCTATCAAAGGGATTTTATATTTTTTTTTACAATTGGGGCTAAAAATTGTTTCAATTGCCAAAAAGAAGGAAAATCGAATACCATTTGTTTGACTTTGTTTTCCATGAAAATTGTCCATTAAATGAATAATTTTTTTTACAATTTGAACTAGAATTTGTTTCAATTGCCAAAAAAAAAAAAAAAAACCACTTGAAATTACTTTTCCCACTAATGTAGTGGGAAAAGTTTTTCATCCAAATCCAAGAAAATAGGCTCTTGGGGATGCGTGGGAAAAATAATTCCATGAAAAAAAATTTGGTATTAAACCGACACATTTGTGTAAAGATGGAAAATGAATTCCATTTTTCATGAAAAATGATTGTTTTCAAACAGGGCTTTAGTTTTAAATCATCTTCGAAAGTAAACATTATTAGAGGAGGATATGACATGTTCAAATGTACTATTCGCTCATCGATAAAATAAAAGTAACACTCGTGTAAAGCATAACTTGTAATACCTGATAATAAAAACTATGCAGTGAACAAATATCTTGCAAAGTACAAGCGAGTAGGCATGTTTGAACATTGAGAACTAGTTAATTTAATTTAATTTAATTGATGAGAGCACTTTAAAAGACGATATCGGAGAAAGTCTAGTCGAATATATCTACAATTGTACACAATCTAAAGCATTCTTAAAAGTTATTCTAGTGGTAATTTTTTTAGTCTAAGCTGATTACTCATGTTTATCTAGCACGGTAATAGTAATTAATGAGTCAAGTGGTTAGGCTACGAAAGTTAACGAGTTTGTCCATTGGTCAACTATCTTTATATATAACCAGCGCTGACCTAGAAATTTTGAAAGCATTAGGCCAACTTTATATGAGGTTCTCTATAAATAAGTGAAAACATAATTAAATCAAATAGTTCAGCCCAATCCTGTTTGTTTATTTATTTATTTTTTATCGGTGTCTCAGTTTGCGCCAGACTAAATCCTGGACCTCGAGTCTTTGGCCCCTCTCCAGTCCGAAGAGGTAAACCGCGGGATATGCCCTCTATGATCAGTGTCCGTACGCCCTTCTGTTTGTTGCCACAATCCTGTTTATTTCTACTACCTATCTATGCATGCCTTAGACAATAACCTATGCCGCTGTTGGAATTGATTTAAAACAAATATTGAAAAATGTGACTTCATGTCAACTTCAATAAAATATTCAGACTTGATTTGTTTATGCAAATGATTTATTGTTTTGTCGCTTCGAAACAGGGATCGACCTGCCCGATAAGGTCACTGGGTCGAGAGAGCAGCGCCCTCAAAAGGGAATTTTGATTTTCGTATATGTGTTGAAGAGTATATTTGGCGTGTCGAAATCAATTTCGGATGAATGAGAAATTGCGATCCTAAGTTGGAAGGAAATTTAGAGAAAACTAGATAACACTGTTGCTCAAGCGATAGGTGTTTAACTCGAGCGAAGGTGTCGCTCGAGCGACGTTGAGCTAAAAGCGAGTAGCCAACTCTCTATAAGTGTTGCACAAGCGAGATGGCGGACAAAAATGAATTCTCGCATTCGTTGTGTTTTGGCTCGCAACATTTCGCCACAACCCCTTATCCTTTATAAATAGAACCATTTGGACGTCTCTAATGCATCCCATTCCATTTGTGCATCAAGCATAACATCATTCTCTTGTCAAAACTCTCCCAAAATCATTCCAAAAGTTTTTCCTTTGTAGAGAGGGAAATCCGTCAAAAGTTCGTTGGAACTTTTGGTTTGTAGTGCTACTACCACAAGTTGAATCCATTGTATCTTGGGAGACAAGTGCTGTCAACTATGAGCATCGTAGCGAGCAATATTGTTTTAAGGAGAAAGTACCATCACTTGTCTCAGATTGATTTTCTTCATTTTTTTATTTATGGTTTGTGTAGTATATTTTACTTCATTTTGTCACCTTTTATATCCGATATTATTTGGTTTAATCACGCTCCTGCGGATTAAACTGTGTTCTTTTTATTTATCACATACAAATAACATTTTCTGCTTATTTTACATCTCGGAGCCAACAACGGCTTATAGTCTGACCGACCAATGGCAGATTTAGAGGCAATTGGGCGAGTCTTTAAACCTGTCCCGTCCCAACCCATGTCAGTTTTCTACGGATATAAAATATTTTGTATGAGTAATTTTAATTTTAATTTTAATTTTTTATGTAATGTGCATTTTTTTTTATCCTTACGTAAAATTTTTGTAGTCTGGTCCTGAATCTGCCTAATGATTGACCGTGGATTTATGAAGTACGAACATTTGTATCCAACTTTATATCCTATTTACTTAAAAAGGATTCCCAGTTATTTTTAAGAGTGAAATGCATGAATCTGTAAAATATTCCAGGTTCAGATTCACATAAAAAAGAATATACCAATTTGTTTATATAAAAAGCAAGTTGCTACTTCTCTATGTCATTTAACTTGATTATAAGTTTATTTCTTATTAAGCTAGAGTAATGATAGGGATGGTAATTGGGCCGAGCTGATGAATGAGCCAGCTCGCTTCGACTAGTCAAAACTCGGCTCGTGAGCTGTCGGACTTGTAAAATGACGAGCCCAAGCCCAAGCGTACTCATCAAAAATTGAATTTTTTTTAACAAAATGCCTGAAAATCTGGAAAAAAATATTTACAAGCCCGTTTATTTCTCATTTTTCATCCCTAAAAATGAAAATTATGACTATTATCAATCATATTCAGCCACCATTTTTGACTTTTCATCTCTTGTGTGGGACTCATAACGACTATATTTTTTATTCTCATTCTACAAATAATCAGAATCAAACGGGGCCTTAACAAAAAAAAAACTCATGGGTTCGGCTTGGCTCGGCTGAACTCGTGAACTCACAAGCTCGCCCATCGAGTACGAGTCGAGCTAGAGCTCGAGCTCGAGCTCGGGTGTAGATGAGCCGACTCGGCCCATTAGCATCACTCTATAATATTTTTTGCAATCATTTACTATTGTAGTCGTCTTAAATAACATATACATCAAATCACCAACCGTCATATATATGCCACTTATGACGACTGAGGTAGTAAACGACTGTAAATAGTATCATTCATTAAGTTATATTATTTTTTTGGCTTATAAATAGTGCTATTTTTTTAGAAGCTTTATTTTGTATATTACATCAATAAAAGGTTGTTCCCCAAACGGCCAAACCAATCGAGTCTTCAAATAAAGAAAGTGCTTTCATGAAAAGGGCATGAACTACATCATTTGCCTCCCGTCTAGCAAAATGACAAACTAAAGAAGGAAAACCAACAGTAAAATCGAGTTAATATTTAAAAAAAAAATTAATTAGAAATGTAATAATAATTCATATATTAATTAAAAATGTAAAAATAACTTAAATGAATTATGCTAAACGAACATTATGGATGATCGCATGGTTGACACCGCCCTCACATTAGTTGCGTGGGTCCCATTTGAATAAAAAATATTTTGCCTTATGCATGTATATGGTATTAATCGAGGTGTCAATCATGTCATGTGGGCACTCAACTTAAATATACCTAATATTATGGACATTTTTTGGCCCATGGACATCCACACAAACGACACAAACTCCAAGTTTGTTTATTGGGCCATAGGGCCTAAATAGAGTGGGCCCAGGGGCTATGTTTTGCACAAGAAATAGCAAAACATAAGCCCTCAAACTGCGGAATACAGTGGGACAACCTTATTTTTTGATGGGACACTTCACTTTGCAAAAGAATAGCAAACGTGGGACAAATATTTCATAATTCTTTCTATAGAAAATTATAAATTTCCCTAAAAGATACTTCGTCCCTGTTTGACTACATTTATAATATATTTCTCATACTCATTTTCAATCATATAATAAAATATTTAATACATAAATCAAAAATTTTTCCCTACTTTTTAGCTACATATTTTTACAAAAAATCACTATTCAAAAGCATTATATTTACACAATAACAATCATCAAATAGGGACGAAATATTATTTGAATCCCAACACTGAGTAAAGAAAAAATGAAAAAAAAAGAAAAGAATTTTGTTGATCATTTAAATATCAAATTTCAAAATTTATGTGGAAATCAACGAGAGTTACAATCTGCGTTAGCAACATAAAATATTAGTTATCATTGTCTCTTGATTGTACGATGAAGGACAAAATTCTGTATTCGTGTTTGTTTTAAACCATATTTATCGATCACTAAAAAAAAGAATTTTTAAGTCTTCGGTTGTATTTCAAAGAAAGACTAATGCCAAAATACTATAGTATAAATTGGAGGCGTCAAACTATGAGGTGGATTTGAACAAGATTGGATAAAACTTGAACTCCTTTGACCCTATAGGTCCAAACATTTTTACACACCTAGAATAAAACTAAATCTAAACCTAGAATTTGCCACTACTATAAATCTAAAGTTTTTCTCAATTTAAAACACATCTAAGTAGAAAATATCAAATTGATGAAGCTTTTTATGCCAAAACACGATTGATACTTTGATAGTGGATAACACCACTCCGGAATTTCTTGCTGAGCCCTCCACTTATTGCAGTGTAATTAGACAATTGGAACAAAAAATATGCATGTCATTGTCACACCCCCATCCCCACCCCCAACTCACATTTATATTTGTATTTTTCTCCCAAAGTAGTTTTGATTTTCCCAAGGCAGTCCAATATTGATAGTAAATCCACTACACATAAATATGTAGTGAGAAAGGTGCATAGGCAGATAATGATGAATTTCCTTGTTCACCGTTTTGGGTAACATGTCCTTGATTTGAATAGCCTAAATCAAGGAGCCTTTTCATTTTTTTTTTTTTTAAATGACGGGATAGTTCGCAGTTACTACCTTTTAAGTGCGCACTGGGGTAAATCCTCGAGTTGACGCAATAACCAACAAACCACACCAATCAGGTTAATCACACTAGACAAATTCGGTGCGATAGGCTCGATCGAGAAAGTATTAGTAGGGGGAATCGAATTTGTGATCAAAGGTTTCCGTACTCATCTACTCCACCAACTCGACCATCCCATGAGGGGTAAAAAGTTTTCTTTCTATTTGGGATAGCAGTAGGTTGCCAATTATATATCCCAACCCTACCTTCTATTTAGACGTGTCAAATTAGATGGTTAGTTTAAACTCATTAAATCTATTCGATATGAATTTAAAGTCGTAATTGATTTAGATAGCACACCTAAACTATTTAGGGTCCATTTGATAGAAAAATGAAAACTGGATGGCAGATAAAATGTTTGGTAGGGAAGTGATTTACTTAGAATTTATTTTAAAGGGAATTGTAATTAATTGTGTTTGATTGGTATAATTTTTCACCTAATTCATTTGACATTGTTTTTCATACAAATGATTATTTTTTGGGATAAATTTTTTTACAATTTGTATTAAAATTTGTTTGGATTGTCAAAAAGTAGAAAACAAATTCATGAATTTTTGGTGTTCATTTGGCTTCGTTTTTCATGCAAATTGTCAATTAAACCGATAATTTTTTTTATCATTGTATTTAGAGTATGTTTCCATTGTCAAAAAGTAAAAGAAAAAAATACTCAACAAGGTGGAAAATAAATTATCACCAAAATCATAAGAAAATAAATTCTTACTTTTGTGTTTCAAGGGGTTATATCTAGAATATTGGTGACAAATATTTTTCATGGCAAAATTAGCAAATCGAACCGCCAAAATCAAGAAAATGGAAAATATTTGCCTAACTCCATGGTATAATCAAATAGGGTTAGTCTCATTTGAGCCGAGAAAATATTATAGTGAGATCTTGACCTACACGTGACTATATTATAATCATTTTTATCTTGTTAGGTAAATTTTGACTTGTTAAGCTTGATTATCAGCCCATCTTGTACTCCTCATAGCTTGTAGTTGGAGGAAAAATTAAGTCCACCTTTTATTTTTGTGAATATCATTTGGATGGTAACGTGATATTATAGATAAATTTAAATATGAAGACGTGTGACATTTTTAGATAAGTTTACGATATGAAGAGAGTAGGTGACTTTTAATAATAAAAAATTAACAAAGATGTGACTGTTTGATGTGTACAATATTTTTTTAATCTACTATAAACTTTTCAATATTTATATGAAATTATATTTTTTTTTCTAGGTGTAAATATCATTTTTGCCCAAAATTTTTGTCAGTTCCTAAAGACAGATAATTGTGTAAAGCTCAGAAAGGGGCAAAATGGGTCTATTAGCGGTTAAATTTCAGTTCAAGGACCATTGAAGACTATGGGTTTGAACTCCAGATGGATCTAGCATCCTATTTAGGCCCATTTATTTAAAATGTGTCTCCAATTGGACTTGGTGAAAATTAAACCATGCGACCTTCCTAATTTTACAATGAAATATATTGTGCACATTGAATCTTGTTATAAATATTCAACTCTTTGTCTATCATTATTTTAAAATTCTTTTCTTTTCTCAAACCTATTTTCAATTATACATTCTGACAAGAATATATATATATATATATATATATATATATATTGCACGTACATTCAATTTTTTTTTCCTATCTATTAATCACGCATTCTCGAAAAATTCACTATTCCGAAACTTTTTTTCCGACTTTAATGGTAGACAAACAGGGGCTAAACATTAAATAATTATTATATCCCTTTAGTCAACTATTATGATTATTGTGCTTCTACAATCATAATTCTTACCTATAAATATAGAACTTTAGCTCCTGATAAAATATATACAAGATTATTGTCTCTCTATTTTCTTATCTAGTTTTTGACATGTTATCAATATGATTATTATCTTTATTTATAAGATTGTATAAAATATTACCGTCTTTTCATTTAAGGCTTGTGCTTTGTACAATCAAAGTTTTTAGAAATATCTAATATGAATTTCCTACATAGTTTGTGAATTTCTTGAAGTTTTATGGATTTATCGAACCTAAAAACTCATGTAAGTCATTTTTTACAAATATTATAATTATATTTTATAAGATCGGATGTCTATTGGATCTTAAAAATTATTTTTTGAATATGTTAAATATTTTCATTTAACTATTTCTCCTAAAGAAGTAAAAATTATTAAATTGTTGTAAAAGAAAAGTTTATTAGGGTTTGTAGTGAATGACAATTATATCCCTGTAGCCCTAGAAATTATTACCATTGTATCCCTGATTATTACCTATAAATATAGGGCTCTGGTCATTAATAAAATACACACAAGTCTATTGACTTAATTCTCTCTTCTTCTTCTTCTCTATTTTATAACACGTTATCAGCACGAAAACTCAATTCTTTAAAGTGTAGATAAGGTAGTTATTTTTTTTTACATAATCATCTATCATGTATACCAAAATTAATTTGGTAATACGTGATTTTACATATTTATCAGATAATATATGTTGGAATGCGTGATTTTATTCCGCCATCGTCTAATCAATTACTGCAGGTTTATTGAATCAATTACTGCCACGATTTTCAATCACTACTTACTTTGGGCTTTATATATATATATATATAAAATATCCACCACCAATCTCTCTCTGTGTGTAATATATGATTTCCTCAAACTTTGGACTTAGCATAATTTATATTGCAAATACGTGATCCGATTTGTTTCTATAAACATAGTTGGTCATTACACAAATAGATAATTATTCATGATTGTATAATTATAAGTTGATTAATCAATTAAATAGTTTAATTAACTTCTTTTTTCCTTAATTCATATATATCTTAATTTATTTTGCTTTTTGTTTCCTGTTTGATTAATCATCTCATCCATATTCTTTTTAATGCAAGTGTTATTTATGAATTTAATACACTTATATATTTGTATTATAAATAATTTGTTGTTGCTCCCGAAATAACACAACATTATATAATTAATATTCAAGAAGAATATTAGAAGTAGATTTATCGATTACAAATAATTTATTGTTGCTCCTGAAGTAGCAAAATATTATAATTGATATTTTTGAAGAATATTATTTGCTCCTGAAGAGCATAAATTATAAATTTTAATATTCCAGAAGAATATTGATATATTGCTCTTGAAAAACAATAATAAAATACAATGTGCTCCCGAAGTAGCACATGTTTCGAAGAAGATGTTATTTTATATTAGTGTTTCTCCCTGAAGGAAAACACATAACTTATGTCATGTTAATTTTGACCACTTAATCAATTATTCCGTATTCTTCGAAACTAATTGTATTTCTTTATCGTGTAGTTAATCAAATGGCAAACATAACAAAACTTGAGTTTGCTGCACTTGACATATCTGGCAAAAAAAAAACTATCTATCATGGGTACTTGATGCTGATATCCATCTTGTCTCAAAAGGTCTGGGAGAGACAATAAAAGAAGGAAACAAAGAATCCCTGCAGGATCGGGCAAAAGCACTCATCTTCCTTCGCCATCATCTTCACGATGGGTTGAAAATTGAATATCTCACCGAGAAAGATCCACATGCTCTTTGAAAAAAATTGACTGAAAGATTTGATCATCAGAGGACTATAGTCCTCCCTAAAGCCCGTTATGAGTGGATGCACCTTCGTTTGCAAGATTTTAAAACTGTAAGTGAGTACAATTCTGAACTTTTTAGAATATCTTCAAAATTGATCATGTGTGGAGAAAAAATAACTGATGGAGATATGTTGGAGAAAACTTTCTCTACCTTTCACGCCTCAAATGTGCTCCTGCAGCAGCAATATCGTGAGCGTGGTTTCAAAAAGTACTCAGAACTTATATCTTGTTTGCTTATTGCTGAACAAAATAATGAACTTCTAATGAAAAATCATGGGTTACGTCCAACTGGTTCTATACCATTGCCTGAAGCAAATGGTACTGCATTTCCTGAAGCAAATACAATATCAAGACGTGGACGTGGACGTGGACGTGGACACGGATTTGGACGTGGACGCGGACGTGCACGTGGAATAAATCATGGACGAAATAATCAACAAAGTTATCATCAGCAAGGCAACAATTTCAAAAGGCACAAAGCAAACGAAAGTAGCACACCCAAAAAGGTGCATGAAGAAAATTGTTTTAGATGTGTAATGAAAGGGCATTGGACACGTACCTGTCGTACGGCAAAACACCTTGTGGATCTTTATCAAAAATCAATCAAGGGAAAAGGAAAAGTTGAGACAAATTTCGCTAATTATGTGGTCCGATTGATGTGACTCATTTGGATGTCTCTGACTTCTTTGCCGATCCAAATGGAAATATTGACCACTTGATTGGGGGTGGTGTAATGGAAGATATAGATTAATTTATTTTCTATGCTTATAGTATTTCACTTTATTTTAGAAATTTAGTTAGAAATATGTTTTTATTTTTCAAAAAAAAAAAAAAAGGGAAAACTTTATTATGTATCGTCAATTTTATATTATTGAATCATGTTTACTTCTTTAAATTTATAAATTCAAATCTTTATTAAAACATGTGTATTTTATTGTATTTATAGATTGATGATGGATTGTCAAGATACTTGTTTGATAGATAGTGCAACTACACATACAATTCTTCAAAACAAAAAATATTTTTTGGACTTAACATTAGCAAAAAATAATGTTAATACAATATCTGGTGCATCGAATATCGTTGAAGGCTTCGAAAGAGCTTGTATTATTTTACCAAATAATACTAAATTATATATTGACGATGCACTTTACTCTAGCAAATCCAGAAGAAATTTGCTTAGTTTTAAAGATATCCGCTGCAATGGATATCACATTGAGACGATGCAAGAAAATAGTGTTGAATATCTTTGCATAATTTTCTTTATATCTGGCAAGAAGCAGATAAAAGAAAAATTTCATGCACTCCCATCTGGCATGTACTATACATTTATAAAAATGGTTGAATCAAATAATGTCACGAACCAGAAGTTCGTTGACCCAAAAAGTTTTATACTTTGGCATGATAGACTTGGACATCCAGGAGCTATAATGATGCGCCGAATAATAAACAACTCACATGTACATCCTTTAAAGAACCAGAAGATCCTTTTACCTAATGATTATCCATGTGTAGCTTGTTCACAAGGCAAGTTAGTCATTAGACCTTCAACTACAAAGGTCAATGTTGAATCTCCAACTTTCTTGGAAAGAATTCATGGAGACATATGTGGGCCAATACACCCACCATGTGGACCATTTCGTTATTTTATGGTATTAATTGATTCTTCTACTAGATGGTCACATGTTTGCCTACTTTCCACTAGGAATGTAGCATTTGCTAGACTACTTGCTCAAATCATAAAATTACGAGCACAATTCCCCGATTACTCAATCAAGACTATTCGTCTTGACAATGCTGGTGAATTCAGATCACAAGCATTCGATGATTATTGTATGTCAATTGGGATTACTATTGAACATTCGGTTGCGCATGTCCATACACAAAATAGTTTAGCAGAATCATTTATTAAACGCTTACAACTTATTGCTAGACCATTACTTATGAAAACAAAGCTACCAGCTTCTGTTTGGGGACATGTCATATTACATGTTGCATCATTGGTTCGTGTTAGACCAACTGCCTATTATCAATATTCACCCTTACAACTTGCATTTGGTCATGAACCTGATATTTCTCACCTAAGGGTTTGGTTGTGCTATCCAAGTCCCTATTTCACCCCCACAACGTACTAAAATGGGTCCCCAACGAAGACTTGGGATTTATGTGGGTTTTGATTCACCATCCATTATTAGGTATCTGGAACCTTTAACGGGTGATTTATTTACTGCACGTTTTGCAGACTGTCATTTTGATGAAATGACTTTCCCAACTTTGGGAGGGGAAAAACTACATTCTGAAAAACGAGGTAAAATTTCTTGGAATGAAATAACTCTCTCTCACTTTGATCTCCGCAGTAATCAATGTGAGCAAGAGATTGAAAAAATCATTTATTTGCAAAGAGTTGCAAATCAATTACCTGATATATTTGTTGACACGAAAAGAGTGACAAAGTCATATATACCAGCAGAAAATATTCCAGCAAAAATTGTGTCCCTACAGGACAATCTGTTGTAGCAAATGAATCTAACATACGCCAGAAGCGTGGTCGACCAGTTGGTTCAAAAGACTCTGTACCTCGAAAAAGAAAAGTACAAGAGAAAAACCAACCAAAAACTTCGGAAGAAATAACATTAGAAAAGATTGATCAATCAAATATTGAAAATATGGTTCCTGAAGAACCACAAGTGTCCGAAAATAATGAGATTTCAATAAATTATATGTTATCTCATAAATTATGGGAACGGAATAATGTTGTTATAGACAATATTTTCGCCTTTAATGTGGCTCTTGATATTATGCAAAATGAGGATCCTGAACCACAGTCAGTTAAAGACTGTCAAAATAGAAATGATTGGCCAAAATGGAAAGAAGCCATACAGGCGGAATTGAATTCCTTAGAGAAACGAATTCCTTAGAAAAGTGTTTGGACCTGTAGTTCGAACACCTGAAAATGTAATCCCTGTAGGATACAAATGGGTTTTTGTACGAAAGAGAAATGAAAATAATGAAATTACAAGATACAAAGCCCGACTAGTAGCTCAAGGTTTCTCACAAAGACCAGGTATTGATTATGATGAAACATATTCCCCCGTAATGGACACCATCACCTTTAGATTTTTGATTAGTTTGAGTGTATCACAAAAACTTGATATGCGCCTTATGGATGTAGTAACTGCATACTTATATGGTTCACTTGATAGTGACATATATATGAAAGTCCCCGAAGGACTTAAAGTGCTAGGAGCAAACGATACATGCCTGAGAACCATGTTCTCAATTAAATTGCAAAGATCATTATATGGATTGAAATAATCCGGACGCATGTGGTATAATTGTCTTAGCGAATATTTGTTGAAGGAGGGTTATGAAAATAACGATGTCTGCCCATGTGTTTTCATAAAGAAAACAAATATTGGATTTGCAATTGTCGCAGTTTATGTTGATGATCTAAACTTAATTGGAACTCCTGAAGAGCTCAACAAAACTGCTAATTATTTGAAAAATGAATTTGAGATGAAGGATTTAGGAAAAACCAAATTTTGTCTCGGGTTGCAAATCGAACACTTCCCAGAAGGATTGTTTGTTCATCAATCTACATATACAGAAAAAGTTTTAAAACGATTTTATATGGATAATGCACATCCATTGGCATCACCTATGATTGTTCGATCACTTGATGTGAAAAAAGACACATTTCGCCTACTTGAAGATGGAGAAAAGGTTCTTGGTCCTGAAGTATCATATCTTAGTGCAATTGGAGCATTAACATATCTTGCAAATTGCACTCGACCCGATATAGCTTTTTCTGTAAATCTCCTTGCAAGATATAGCTCTACACCAAATCAAAGACATTGGAATGGTGTTAAACACATTTTTCGTTACCTAAAGGGTACGATTGATTTGGGATTATTTTACTCCCAAAAGTCGGGATCTACTTTAGTGGGATATGCAGATGCAGGTTATCTATCTGACCCACATAAAGCTAAATCACAAACAGGATATGTGTTTACAAGGGGAGGAACAGCTATATCATGGAGATCTGTGAAGCAATCCTTGACAGCAACATCCTCAAATCATTCTGAAATTATTGCAATCCATGAAGCAGGGCGAGAATGTATATGGTTGAGGAACATGACCCATCATATCCAAGCATCATGTGGGTTAACTTCAACAAAAGATAGTCCAACAATTTTGTATGAAGACAATGCAGCTTGTATTGCACAACTCAAAGGAGGCTATATCAAAGGCGACAGGACGAAGCATATTTCTCCAAAATTCTTTCATACACACGAGCTTCAGAAGAATGGCGACATCGATATTCAACAAATTCGCTCAAGTGACAATTTGACCGATTTATTCACAAAAGCACTGCCAACATCTACATTCAAGAAGTTAGTCCATGGGATTGGAATGCGTCGACTCAAAGATTTTTAGTGATCAACATCAGGGGGAGTAGCTGTACTCTTTTTCCTTCGCATAGGTTTTATCCCACTGGGTTTTCCTAGCAAGGTTTTAATGAGGCAACATTTATTTTTAATACTCCAAAATAACTGTACTCTTTTTCCTTCGTTTGATTTTTTTGTCCTATTAGGTTTTTATCAAACAAGATTTTAACGAGGCAGATATTTTGTAATGTGTCATTCAAGGGGGAGTGTTGTAAAAGAAAAGTTTATTAGGGTTTGTAGTGAATGACAATTATACCCCTGTAGCCCTAGAAATTATTACCATTGTATCCCTGATTCTTACCTATAAATATAGGGCTCTGGTCATTAATAAAATACACACAAGTCTATTGACTTAATTCTCTCTTCTTCTTCTTCTCTATTTTATAACATAAATCAATATTCTAGAAGTTTTATATTATTGCTCTCAAAGAAACATGGTTTTTATATATCAATATTCTTGAAAAAAAAAAATTGTATTATTACTTTTGAAAGAGTATAAATTTAAAATCAATATTAGAAGATTATTGAATTTTTAATTTATCAGTATTAAGAAGAAATTTATTTAGTTGCTTCTCAAGAAAGACATATTCAGACATTAAAATCGTTAAGAAATTTATTTAGTTGCTTCTCAAGAAATATATTTGAAGAATATTGTTTTATTACCTTTGAAGAAGACAATTTAAATATAAATCAATAGAAGAATATTTTGTCCTGATGAACGACTATATATAAATTACTATTTAAAAAAAATATATATATTAGGTTACAGCTCCCGAAGAACATATCTTTATGAATTTCAATTCTTGAGAAATATTATGTTGTGATCCCAAAAATAGCAAAAATCTTGAAAAAAAACCATATGATTTAAAATCATGAAGAAATATTATTTACAAATTTATAAATCAAGTTACTATCCTAGAAGAAAAGTACAATACTTATATTTTATATTTGTGTATTTAAATATAATTTGTTAATTTGTACCAATTTTTCAATGGAATATTGTTCTATTGCTTTCGTAAAAGTATTAATTTATAATCAATATTTTGAAATACTATTATATTAATGCTCATGAATAAGCATAACTAAATATGTATCTATATTCTTAATGAATACGTTGTTGATGATCATAAAGAACACCATCCAAATATATATAATATTGTTTCGGCTGAATAGGCACAACTTTTATATACCAGGGACGGATCCAGGCATTTTTATTGGGGGGCTGGAAGATAAATAGTGACAAGGCAACAATATTTGAGGAAGTGATCGGGTTGTAAGCACACCTGAAGAAAATATACATTCACAAATTTTTAATACACTACTATTAGATTATAATCTCTACAAACTGAACAGAAACAAAATTACTAAATTAGTAGCTAACTTGTCAGTTCAAAGTTAGTGTCTATAAATTGCTACTAATAATTTACAATCATGAGTAAAAGGAAACAATGCCTTACGAGTTACGAGAAGATGGCTAATGCTTTTGTGAATGCAATGATCTCTAAGTATATCCTTAAATAATTCATACTACATTAAGGCACACTTTAATACATTATGAAAACAAATAGTTTCCCATAACATTTGAGCCTTGAGGCTTTGACCTTTGAGTTTGAGCTTTGAACTAGGGACGATTCACGATTGGGATTTGGGAATTTAAGATTTTGGAATTTGGCCTTTGGGTTGGGTAACAAAGAGGCAATTGGGTTATTGCCTTATTGGGTTTTCTAAAAAAGTTGGGTTTAGTTAAACTTGGAATAAGATGGATTTTTTAATTGGGTTGGCTTGGGTTGGAACTTGGAAGTAACAGGGTTGTGTGAATTTTTTAACTGGACTATTACAAATATAAAAAAATCCTCATAGAATTTGGACTTAGACTGGACCGGGCTACAGTCTCCCTCCAAATCCGTCCCTGTTATATACTAATATTCTAGAAGAATATTATATTATTATTTGTGAATAGATACAACTAATATGTATATATATTCTGGATTCAAAAGAAAAAACTTTCCCATATATTTATATATATATATATATATATATATATATATATAAATATCATCTTTCAAAAAATGATCTTAATTGTTTTTCTTTTAAAAATACTTTTGTCAAACGGTATGTGGCATTGATTCTTGTCTTTTTGACATCAATATTGAATCGTATAATTATCAACTGTTTTGATTAGTATACGTATTTCAAATAGCCCCATGTCTCTAAAAAAGAAAGGAATATAGTTGAATATACACACACTAGTGAATGCACATGTAGTTGGTGATGTAGTGTAAGTAATGGTGTTGGATTTGGTTTTGTGGGATTTCAGTGGAAAATGAAACCTTCTTTGCATGAAGATTATATTGGATTATAAAAATTGTGTCCACAAGTATTTCATTGCTAATGGTAATACCAAGCAAAAAGCAAAGTGGCTAGATTTCAATAATGCTTTTTGAGATTTACACTATGGTTATATTCAAATTGAAAAATATCTAATCCTTATGCATGAGTGTAGATGTTTGATTATATGATTGACATTGGTTTGAATAAGTGGAGGATTTTTGTAATCTTGTTGTTCAAAATCAAATTTGGATGAATTAATAATTAAAAGAAAAAGGGAAAATCATGTCATGTAAATGGCTTACGTGACCACATAGGCCTTTGGACCCTTCAGCGCCTAAAGAGGTGGCCAACGTTATAGCCATGCGTCCGCATGACTTTAAAATCTAGTTGTTGGTTGGATTTCTTTTGAATTTTTCCGGTGATTGTTTGTTGAATTATTGCACATTTTCTTGATGAGATGTAACCATTTCTGGTGATTTTTCTGGTGATTGTTTGGTGAATTGTTGCACATTTTCTTGATGAGATGTAACCATTTCATGTAGGGATGATTGAAACCTATATATACATGATAGTATTCATCCCTAAACACATGAAAAACATTATACTATTTATCCAAATTTTGAAGATATTATTGATTCTTCACATATTCAAAACCTCAGTTTTCACTTGTTCATTTGAAGAATTACTTTGCTTTCAGTGTTCTTCATTGAGACTTGATAAATCATACGAACTATTTGCTATTTTAATCCTTTAAAAGCATAGTGAGAGGAGAGAAATATCGTTTGAGAACAACGATATTTTGTGTTCAAGTCTTTTTCGAATGTCTTTTTTTTCACCTTCTTCTTCTTCTTTTCTCTCCCGTGTTGTATAATTTTCAATAGCTATTGTCGTCGCCATCTTTACGCTCTTGCCTTTCGCGCCTTTTGGGAATGTTTTGAAGCCATTTTTTGTACTTCATTTGTGATTCTTCTTTTCTTTCTGTTCTCTGTATAGACTTCTCTCTGTTGTTGTCAAGAAGTTCATGCAATGCTTAAGAAATATATGATTCTACAAAAATTGCAGCTTATAGAGAGAATCTTGGAGAAAGAAAAGCAAAAGAGAGGAAGAAAGATAAGTCTGGATGTCGGTTTTGTGGGCAAATGGAGTAAAAAACATGGGTGGTTGCGTGAAAAATGGTGAGAGAAATGACATTCTAATCCCCGTCGATGACAATCGTAACCTCGGATGTGCCGGTGACAAAGTCACCACGATAGATCGTGGTGGTGGTGGATTTGAATTGGGAGTTAGGGAGAGGAGTGAAAGGTCGAATCTTGGAGAGAAATGAATTGAAAGACTTACGATAGAAGAGTCTAGATGGATTCCAATAAGAATGAGATAAACAATAATTGGGTTGTCAAAGAGAAGAAAGAAAGAAAAAAATGATGGCATGCAACCTTATGAACAGTGCCCAAACTAACTCATTATTTTCTTTTAGCAGTGACATGAAAAGATATAATAATAAAATGTATTATATCCATATAATTTGTCAATGATGGCATATTAAGCAATGAAACTATTCTTAAAATATTATCATTAGCTATTGTTGTATAAACTCTAAAATTTACACACTCGTCAATTTCTAATATGGTAAGTAAGGGAAAGTCATCAAAATCTTTCAAGATTGGCGTATCTAATCAACATCAACTTAAGCCCCGGTTTGAACTCCATTTTTAAAAAATTCATATTCAATCATATATTCTTTCAATAAAATAATTTTACACGTAAATTCAATATATTTTTTTTCCCCTAATTTTTAAATGTATATTCTCCAAAAAAAAAATCATTATTAAAATATTTATTTCCCAAAAATTGGGGCTCAAATAGAGCCTAAAGCTAAAAGGTAAATTTCATTTCAAATGATGATGAAATAAATACAAACATATAGGAGTTTTAACCGCTCATCTTAATAAGATTTGTTTTTTTAGGATATAAATTCAAATCTTAATAAGTTCATTGCGAAATTTCACCCGACTAAAACTTAAATGAGCTACAATAGTACGAAGTATATTAAGGGTAAATCTTTTATTCAATGAGGATAAAATAAATTAACATATAAAGAATAACGTTACGAAATTGTTATTTTAAAATAGAATCTCAAATCTTAACGTGTATAGTTGATCGTTGTTTTAATTATCTAAAATACTTCAAAACAACGTTCTACGTAGTGGATTACCAAGAATGTGGAAATTAGATCCATAATGTTAACAACTTTTTATCCAATAATATGAATACTAAATAAAAGTCAACGACACTTTCGCAAGTTCCCCTTTCATGATAATTGAACATTCAATGATCGCTTATGATTGGTTAATTCCTTTAATCACTTGATTAAACACTTAATTTCAGTAATGTACAAGCATACCTTTGGAGATTTCCAATAACTTCACCCAACAAAATTTTAATTTCAGTTTTCCCTCAATACCATTTAATAATAACAATTAACATCTATGCAATCTAAAATTATTCTTGTGGTACATAATGGAGTCCGAATGAGTGTCATAATAAACACGTGGCGACCCCTTATTGGGGAGGAGGCGCCTGTCCCCCAATAGGAGACAGTCACGTGTTTATTATGACACTTATTCGGTACTCCTTAATGTACAAGTAGCACGATTAATGCAATCTATCATCAAGCCAATATATTTCTATACAAAATCTTGTATATATTTTTATTATAATTTAAAATTAAAGTCAAATATTAATTTTGTCACACAATCACAATTATTATTTACAAATTTCGAAGAATTTATTATTCTTTATTTCACTTTAATTTGTTAAATTAAGATAGTTAATATATCAATCTCTACCTGATTATATTTTCTTCCATTCTTTAATTAATCCTTAACTTTCCCAATTAAAAAACATTTAGGAAAATAATTTCGAGTATCAATTCAATTAATTTTTACCACGATCCATAATCTTTTCATGTCTCCAAATATTAAACATATTATTTTAAATATTAAAACAATACATGTTGAAGAACACGAAATTTTTGCCATCCATGAGTATGTTTGACTGATTTTAAAAAATTTAATTACGAGCAATTCCTTAAGTATTAAGTAATTTTTAATAATTAAAATAAAAATAAATAAATTACTAATTTGACAAATCCAACCTCTCCAGCTCAACCCCAAAGTTCACCATAACAAGAAAGTGAGAAACCTTAACAGGAAAGCCTAAAAATATGTAATTATGACTATAATCTCAAAGAACAAAAGGGAGAAAAATGAAATAATTCCATAACCAGTTCGACCTTTCCCCAACCAAAATCCTCTCTCTGCATATTAGATATATATATAAGCCAAGAAAACCCAAACCCAAAACCTACACGAACACAATATTGAATTGAAATTGATTAGGAAATTGTTTATATTTAGGGATTGTTAAATGCATGTGGCGGTGGATCTCAATTGGTACCTGCAATTCATAGTGGCACCATTCTTGGTGGCTTTTGGCTTGCTCCAACTTCTGAGAAACACCGCCTCTAAGTACTTCGTTGTCGACAACAATTTTGAGTCGGATTACTCGTTCGATCGCAACAAGGAGAAGATGGCGGCCGCCGATCATTGTGTCGTCTGTGAAAGTAGAACCGTGAAACAGTGCGCCGGTTGCAAGATGGTCAAGTACTGGTATGCACACAAGCACATGATTTATGGGTTTTATTTAATTTTTTTTCCATGTGTTGGGTTTTCATGTTGCTGATTTTATACTCAGTGTTTCATTACTGGATATCGATAAACTTCTTCACGTGTTCATTCAATGGAATTTATTTATTTTTAAAATTTATTTCTATCCGCCCTGTTTTTTGTAAGAGCTAATTATCTATGTAATTTTAATATTTTGTATCTTGTGCTTGAAAGTCTGTACATCGTTGAATTTGCTTTCGGAATGTTAGTTTACATGTAAGGTCATTATTCCGAGGTCATTATTCCGCGTGAATTAAAAATGCCAAGCCCCCCATGTGTGAATGTTCGGTCATCCATTATGTTGTTGTAGCTTGGTTCTTATATGATCTCCTACTGAATATATTTGTGCATGTGTGTGTGTGTTTGTGTGGAATGCACGCACTACTGGCTGCACATACGTGTTATGTTCGTTGTGTTCATGTAGTTTAAGGAATTCATTAACCTAGTAATGCAATTATGTTACTCCTGACAAGGAATAGAACCCTTCGAGTCACAATAACTGCTGAACAAGTGTTCCCAACATGTTAAATATTAATTGACACACTAGCTTCCATGGAGGTAATGAATCAGGTACTCAAACAGCGCACCAGAGGAAGCCTATGACAAAAATTTAGATGTTGTTTTATCTCTGCGATGTCACTACTGTGTGTTAGGTCAAAGCATTAGTTGTCTATGTTTGGGACTACTTTAATTGCGAGGTGGTATGCAGACTGCTGATGACAATTGAGATTATTCAGCGACAGTCTAGTTGCTGCTCTATCTTTTATTCATTTAAGCAAATAAGTAATTTCTATGCCTCATTGCACATCTACTTACATCTAAATTTACGAAGAAATAGGGCTCTGGTTCTTTTTCTTCATGTTAAAGTATGATTGCCCTGTTGATAAATTTCTCTTCATTGATTTATTTCATTTTTAATTCAAATAAACTTTTATTCACGTAAAAGCATTGTATGGTGCATGCTAAATTTCTTGTCACATGTTTATTTTATTTTAAATTCCTGTTTGGTATTGATTTAAATCAAATTTTAATCTAAGTCAAAATCAAACAATCAATATTAACCACACTTTTCATGTGCCCTACAACTTTTCAACCACACATTTCAAAAACTTCTTTCAAAATCTACTAAAAATTTAATTTTAATTCCTACGAAACAGGGGCTAAATATTCTTATACAGTGAATGTATTGAAGTCAATATGGTGTATGTGCTTACATTCAACCCTAATGGTGGTCGTGTGAACATAACTCTGTGCTTAATTGTGTGAGTAGTCTGTCTTGTCTGGTGTGTATGAGATGGCTTGTGGTTTTTAAGAGCCAGCAGGTTTACGCTAATTCAATACTTTAATGTATACAATGGGTGCATTCTTGTGTAATAGGATGCTAAGCTTCTTTGGGTTTATAAATTATGTTAATGGACCCCTTTATACTTCCATGAAGAAGTTTGAGGAGAATTAAAATCAGTGTAATGGATTTCTAACCTCCAAAACTATGTTCTTTATAGCGTAAGACAGACTAAAAGAAGATATCTGCATTCTTTATTACATTCATGCTATCTCTCTGTATCTACTTTCCTAACTGGATGACCCCTTAAGATTTTTGATGTAAGAAGTGCCCACGTGCTTTCGTCAATGTCTGCTATTGCTACTTGGCTTGTGCAATTGATTTCTTTGTCTCATCATTCATTTTTCCAAGTGCTATTTTTTTTGAATTACTTTAGATTCACCAGAAAAGAGCATAAACGTTCTTTCTATTTTATGAAGCTTATTGCTTTAACTTTACCTCTGAAATTCTAGCTCTGAAGCTTGCCAAAAATCTCACTGGTCTGAGCACAAGAAGAAATGCAACGATTTACAATTGTCCCGTAAAGCTAATTCTATGCAACCTACATCTATTTTGAGGGGAAGAAATGCTTCATTGGTTCCTGCAGGTGGGAGCTCCAAGATTTTCAAGCACTCGAAAGAAGTAATTGACTCTCTATTTCTATATGCTCTTTGTATGGAAATATTACTGATTCAACTCTGACAAATTCTGCTGCATTCATGTTTTTAGATACTTTTCCCTTATGAGGAATTTGTGGAACTTTTTAATTGGGACAAGCCTGGTTTTTCTCCTTGTGGACTCTTAAATTGTGGAAACAGGTATGGTTTAGTGAATTTACCTATTCCTTAGAACAGTTTTCTAGCTTGTTCATTGATCATCTGAAACCTCAGATACCCATATTATGCTCCCTCTGCCTCTGCAGCTGCTTTGCTAATGTGGTTCTCCAATGTCTTGCCTATACCCGGCCACTTGTGGCCTACTTGTTGGAGAAAGGCCACCGTAAAGAATGTAATTACACTGACCTAAAAAACTCATCCAACATTAACAACTCATTATTTCTCTTGTTTCATATTTATTGTCGGATGCTTCTTATTTTCTGCATTTACTTTTACATGTACCCAGGTCAGCATGATAATTGGTGCTTTCTGTGTGAATTTCAAACTCATGTTGAAAGGGCTAGCAGGAGTCTGCAGCCATTTTCTCCAATTAGCATTCTATCACGATTGCGTAATATTGGTGGTAATCTTGGCTGTGGGAAACAGGAGGATGCCCACGAGTTCATGAGGTTCTTATTACTTGAGTCACATCTGATTTTGATTTACATACTATTCGTGCCTTTTTAGAGTCTTTAAGAAAGTGTTTTGAACCCGCTTTTTTATATATTACTGTTGTATATAACTAACTCAGGTAGTTACAATTCAATGTTTTGTAGGTTTGCCATTGACAAAATGCAAACTGTGTGCCTTGATGAATTTGGTGGAGAAAAGGCAGTTCATCCTAGATTCCAAGAGACCACCCTTATTCAGCATATATTTGGTGGTCACCTTCAATCTCAGGTCAAATTAGTTTTGCTAGACTTTTGCTCAACGTTTGTTTCATCTCCCTCCTTCCCTCTATCCTATTCTTTCCTCTCTCCCCCCTTCTGTCTTATTTTTGTCTTTTTTTCTTTGCTTTCCCAGGTTATCTGTACAAAATGCAACAATGATTCGAACCAGTTTGAGAACATGATGGATTTAACTGTCGAAATTCATGGTGATGCTGCATCTTTGGAGGAATGTTTGGATCAGTTCACTGCCAAAGAGTGGCTTCATGGGGATAATATGTATAGATGTGATGGGTAAGCATTCTTTCTTATAGCATGGATACACCTAATGTTTATTTTCATTCTTTCATATGGTGAATTTCCAGCCCCATCCTACTTATAATCTATGATGCACCAATACAGACACGTGTGTTCGACACGATACGTGTCGGATACGTCGACACGTGATTTTTCAAAAAAGTACCGACACGACATATCGTCGACACGTTGATTAAATTCTTTAAAATTCTTCACTTATATAATACAAAATTAGTTTTATACTTATTATTGATTTTTCTTGTTGAACTTTTTTAAATATAAATACTTATTTGTTATTTACTAATAATTTTGAGTTAAAAATATATAATAATTATAGTAAGAAAGAAAAATGATTATTGTAGAGTGTCCGGAGAGTGTCGGTATTGATACGAGTTCGACACGTATCGGACACGGACACCCTACCCTAGTTAAAATGTCCGTGCTACAGAGCCTATAATCTATATACATGTTCTCATTTGTGTCTGCTTTACTTGACCTGGTACTTCCACTAATTTTACAGGCATGGAGGAATCTAAATATTTCATTAACTTTGTAAAAGAATGAACAAACTAAATCTGCTACTGTCACAGTGCTATTGCCTTTTGCCAAGTACAAGTGTCTAGGTTCTGTTTGACAGTACGACAAGCATATTGTTGCATAAATTATTTTTCTTCCTATCTTTAGTTTCTTTGTAGGTTGACACAATTCTTTTTTCTTCGCAATTTAATTTTGTATCAAGAAAGGGTGCTATGTGCCAAATTTGTTTTTATTAGAAAGTACCCTTGCTTTGACATAATTTATTATAGGCAGTGTACACGTTACTGCTATTTTCTGTGCTTCTCTTGCCCCTTCATCAGTAACATTGACCTACTGGAATGGATCCTGCATGCAGATGCAATGATTATGTTATGGCATGGAAGCGCCTTGCAGTTTGGCGGGCACCCAACATTCTTACAATTGCCTTGAAAAGGTTTCAGGTTAGTTCTCCACTCCCATTTTACCTTTATTTCCGTATAATTAAAATATTTAGAACTAATTAAAAAAAAAATTAGAACAAGAGGACGGGAAAATGTGGGTATGTGAGTTTCTGATCTGAATGCCTTTGAATGGATTAGTGCCTAGGTGCACCCTAAAAGGTTTTTTTTTTTTTTTTTTTGGTAGAAACGGATCAGATTTCTTTTGACACCTAAAAGAACAGCAGTTTCAGGTTGTTTACCTGTTTTGGGTTAAATTTGTCACCTGAAGCCGATAGTTTATTAATCTGTTGCTGAACATATACCCATTTAATAGCTATCATTGAAAAAATGCACTTAATTTTACCCGTTTCTTCTTCAGCGATTACTGGTAAAACGTCATTCTTCAAGGGATAAGTGCATCCAGTCAGGCTGTTAGTTTAAATGGATATTTTACTAATTATTATGATTTGAACCAATTTACAAATTTCTCATTGGTGTTCAATGCTTGAGGTAATTCCTTCTGCTTCTGTAATGAAAGACATGGTTTTTTATTTGATTGTAAATGAACTGAAAACTTCAGTCAGGGGAAATTCACTTCACTGTTTATTTAGTTTCTGAGGGATGTGTCTTTTTCTGGTGCAGAGTGGGAGGTTTGGTAAACTTAATAAGAGGGTGACATTCCCGGAGACGTTGAATCTGAGTCCTTACATGAATGAATCAGATGGCAACGATGTTTACAAGCTATATGCAGTTATCATCCATGTGGACCTGTTAAACGCATCACATTTTGGTCATTACATATGCTATGTCAAAGATTTTTGTGGAAACTGGTACAAGATTGACGATTGCAAGGTAAAAATCTCTATTTGTGCATAGCACCAGCATCGTGAATTAAACACCGGTCTTTGTAGCCTATGCAATGTTGTGTCATAAATATGTTCTTGTGATCTTTGTCTCAGTGTACCTCATATGTGATTGTTATGATTTGTGCAAACAAGTTGTATGATCTAGGAGTCTGAGTCAATATTTGCTACTCCCCTGTCCTGCATTGAAGGGTTCCCATTTTTGTTTTTGGGATGTTAGGGAGTAATTTCCTCGATCTTGATTAGACAACTGTCTTCCAAAAAAATTTCCTTTCCTTTAAAGGGGATATATAATTCTGTTGATATTTTTACAATTCCACTGGAGGAAGTCGTTTTGAATTTTAGCATGATGAAGTTATGATTTGAGTCATTAAAAATATGTTTTCTTTTACATGGTGCTATATATGTGAATATCTATTCAGAAAGTAATTCAATTGAGAGATGAGGCCAATCTTCACCTAGAAGAGTTGCTTCCTGTTCAAATTTAGTTGTTCATATTGATTGTTGTCTAATTAAGCTCAAAGTATTGAGAAGATAAGCAAGTTAAGCCATATTTTAATGAACAATGACCCAAACAAATTGTTTGAATGCAAGTTTTGATGTTCCAAAACTCACTTATACTGTGGTTCCGGTTTATTGTACCTTTTGTCCCTTTTCTGATGTTTACACTGGCAATTCCAAATGGAATATTTAGCCTAAAGGAATATCACAAATTTATTACATGTTGAGGCATCTGGACTGCATTCCCCCCCCCCTCTCGATATGCTCTTCCGATAAGCACTGATGGGACATTTTCTAATTGAACACTCAAAAATGTATACCTGTTTCTGGTTAAAGTTCTACTTCGAATGGGAGAAGCAATTCTTAGAAAATTTCGCTGCATTTTTGAAAGAGAGAGCATTGCAATGCCATCTTCATTCTTTTCTGCACATTCACTTCATATTCCTTATTTTTCCTTCAATTCATATTCCTTATTTTTCCTCTCAGGTTGTTAGTGTTGATTTGGATGAGGTGCTTTCACAGGGAGCTTATATGCTTTTGTATAACAGGTATCTCTCTCGTTCTAGTGCTCTTAATTGCAGACCACTTCAAAATTACCCCAATCAACACTTCATGAAAGCAGATGTAAAAATTTGCATCATATTATTTTTCAGAAGTTGCTTATCCTTCGAATGGTACTTCTTCTTTTCTGAGAAATCCCAGATATCCATGTTTGCTAAATATGGAAACTTCTCTAAAACCTCCAGTCTTTGTGCAGAATAACCTAAAACAAGCAAAAAGTGGAAACTGTAACAGAACCACTAATTTTACAGAGAACAGGATATTTGTTGTCCAACATCTGTATAAAGTACCGCTAAAAAGTAAACACAAAGGCGCAACTTAAAAGATTTTTAGCTTGTTTGGTTAAGCCATAAGGTGCTTATAACATGCTCAATTATATGACTTTGAGATTAGTTTAGTTAATGCAACATATAATCTAGGTTTAGCTAAGCTATAAGATGCTTTTAACATGCTCAATTGTATGATGACTTAATGCAACATATAATCTGGGTTCGTGGTCAGATGACGGAATTGAAAACCTTGGAGGTCTTAATTAGAACCTTTCTAAGAGACTCTTTAAAAATAAAATGCTCCATTTTAAAAGTAGATCCTTAAAATTAAGCTCCAAGAGACTCTCTAATTTAACTTTTTAATACAGACAGTTGGATTGACTTCCTACATTTGGAGCTCTGTGTTTCTATGTTATAATGATTGAATTTAATGAGTTGGAATGCTCTACTTCTTGGATTATTTAAACCATATTTGAATATTTTAGCCTTAGTCATCTAAGACAAAAATATTAATCAAAAAATGTGGAAAAAACAATTAGGGTGTGTTCGGTAGAGATTAAAATCGGATTAAAATTGAAAAACTAGCCGTTATTGTTGACTTTTATTAGATGAGTGGGACCCAATAACGGCCATATTTTCAATTTTAATTGAATTAAAATTGGTACCGAACACACCCTTAATGGTTATTGGAAAAATCAAAATGAAGAACCAAAAAGAAAAAAAATAAAATTTGTTCGTTCAAATAAAAGGTGCTCTCTATTACGTAAAAGATGCTTTTTTAAAAATAGACTCTTGGAAATGCTTAGTTGGCTAGGGTATAGAATAGCAGCTAACTGCTCTGGAGGTTGTTTAAGTATTATCGTTCTATGAACTTATATGACCTAGACCCAGCGTTTGGTTTTCTGGAAGTGATGTGATTCCATGGTTTCACAAGTAATGGAAGGAAAATGATGAGACAAAAACAAGGAGAAGAAGACAGTTCTTACCCAGGCAGTCCTACTGGAGCATCGTATTTGAATGTACACTTGCTAAAAGAAACACCAAAATCTATAGGTCCAAAGAAAGCTACCACGAGAATGAGCTTTGGGGGAGAGTGGCTTCTCATGTGGTTGCAGTGTTATTTCCAATAAAGACAAGATAACAAGCTGGCTTTACAACTTCTACTATGAAATTAATCAACTATAAATATAAGCTTGAGTTTCTGGTCCAACCAATGGGATCCTCTAAAGATGCATTCATAAATAACAAAAAGCATACCTGGTGGACTGTTTCATCACTAACATGGATGGAAAAGATGAAAGTAGACACTGTTGAAAAAGAGCACTCATGTCATTGTCATCGGAGATAAATGTCCAAGGAGATTTTAGGGAGTTTCGTTAAACCAACAAATCCTCCAAACAAGAAATCAATTTAGCACACAAGTCCAATGGCATGTCAAATAAATGTACAGTAGGAAGAGAACTTTCTAAAGAACAACTAAAAAGAAGTATTCAATAAGAGCAGAGATGTATGCAAGTCCTAACTTGGAAAGTTTAAAAAGACCAAAGTCATGAAATAATCTCTGAGATATTGTTAGATATATAAAGGATTATGCAGCCCCTTGATTTTTTGTTTTCTTAAAAAGCCATTTGATATTTGCTGGTCACATCTTATTTGATAACTGACTAGCCAATGGCCCTGTGTTTAATGACTAACCTAAGTGGTATATAATGGTCTTTTTTGTTGTTTATTTTGACAGGATCCGTGCTCGCCCATCATGCTTACTTCCTGCTGAAACTAAAAGGAAAGAGAAGGAAAAAATGAAAATGGAAGTAAATCCATCACCGAATCAGCCTGCCGAGTGCTTCTCTCCCGTAGGATGCCTCGATTGTCCGGTTGATTCTGGACCATCAGCATCTGTTAATTGTTTAGGATCAAATATCGCAAAGGGGGAGGAAGACTTATCATCAACTGATTCTTTAGATGCTAGAGGGGATATAGAGATTGTACATTCTGAAGCAAGACCACTAATTGTCAAGGATGTTGAACATTTATACAGTAATGGATGCTTTGATGTTCCTGAAGAAATCGATTCTATTGTTGAACATGCTCATCAACCAGCCCCTGGGAATATTTCAGTGATTTGTACGAGATCTACTCAATCTGAAGTTCACAACATTAAACCATACTCCCCTATGTCTGATGTTGAGAATGAAAGAGGGGGCAGCAAAAACGTGAATGAAGGTTTATTGGAAATTTTGGGTGAAGATTATTCCAATACTCAGAACCATACCTCCCAGAAAGGCAATGAAGCAGATGATGTTTCAGCTATGGCATTTACCAGTGACAGTGTCCACGAAGAATTGAATTTCACTAATTTCATATCTACTCCTCAGATTGCCAAGTCTGAAAATAATATATCTTCTCCTCATGGTATTCAAGATGTGGCAAGGAAATCTAGTGGAGTGAGTTCTTCTGGAGCAAAGTTGAAGCCATTTCTTGCTCCTGGTTTTCTTGAAAAACGGCCACGAAAAAAATGTGTCAAGCAAGGTGTCAGTGAACCGGCATCCAGTGGTCACCTGAATAGTCAAACAAATGGGATTGTCAAACCCCATTTAACATGTCAAAATGGTTATTTGTTGCAAGATGAGGAGAAACATAATTCTGGTCGAAGCTGTTCAACTAATGATTTGGACGGGCAAACTGGGATATTCGGCAATGACACTAAAATGGCCTCTGGTGTATCTGATATGTCTATAAGCTCAGAAAATGGAGTTGCTAGTTATCCAATAATTTTTTGTAATGGAAACAAAATTGACAAAACCAATGGAAGGCTAAGGTTAGGAGGACATAATCTGATTTATCGTGGCAAAGCCCATGGATAAATAGAGGTAGAAACTTCAAATGTATTGGAAGGCTCGTGAGGTTGACAAGGCGATGAATGATCACTTGTATCTGGGCCTCTTGGTTATGTAAGCCTTGAATAGAAGCTTCAGACAAAGGTTTGAACCTTCGCAAGTGATGTCTGCAGGAAATTATGTTACCATAGTTCAGTCAAAGTTGGAGATTGCTTGTGGTGCTGGTGGCTGAACAGCTTAATTGTGCTTACAATGTTTTGCTGAATCAGATAATTATCAAGTGCTAAAAATTAGTGGATGATATTTCTTAATCAATTCTGGAGTAGCATTCTTTTCCTGTTTGTATTATTTGATGTTTCATCACCCTAACTTGTGATGACTTTTGTCCATGGTTTCGATGTTTATAGAAATCTTGGATGCTCTTTATACCTGTTTAACTTGGACGACTTCAAATGAAATGGAATAACCTTATTGCTCAGTTTTGGAACTTCCAATATTATTTTCTAGGACCCCGTTATGGAATATTGCTTATTGTTTATATTTTAATATCACGACTGCAGTAGTTTTTACTACATTTGTGGGCTTGTTTGGTAAGATACACATTATTACATCTGTTGTAGTGTTGGATTATGTTCAGTGTTGCATGCTAATATGCTGTTTTAGTGTAAGTTGAGATTTATGACTGAGCATTGATATTGAAAGTGAAATGGAGATTTCTCCAATTTTAACTTTTAGGCGTGTCAAATTTTTCTTGAACGTGCCCTTAAGGTAGCACTACATTTGAATTTTTACATTTGTGGTCAAGTTGGAAAGTAAAGATTCAGTGATTTGGCCAACCACTCCTCAAAATCTCATCAAACTCACAATGGACCCACAAATGTTTTTGGACTCTGCGCTACAAATAATAAATTCACGTATTCCCCTGAGTTTGTAGGATTCTCCAGTGATATTTGTGAAGTACGGTTTGTTAGGTAGAGTCTGTATCTCTCCATTTTCTGTTCGTCCTCTGTATTGAGCTTCCAGAAATTGTTCCAGAAATACTTCTCGAATAACATTGCGAAACAGCTTTGATTTGAGCCGGGCAAGCATTGGAATTGAAATCTTGATAAAGAGGAATGAAGGGAGCTTGAGACCAATCTGCATTCCATATAACTGCCTCTATGAGCATAGGCCTTCACGGAAAGTCCACTCCGTGTTCTTTATATTTCTTGAACTCTCTAATGGGAATTCCATTCACGTAGAACCTAAAATCACATAAAATAAATACCTTTAGTGTCATGTATGGCAAGTTCAAGCATGAGCAATCCCTTGGTTTCCTTAGAGTTCCCCATCAAGCTAGCACGGAAAGTAATAATTATCCAGTTTGCACGGATCTTGGTATAGGAGTAATATTATTTGGTTTAGGGGCGGATTAGAGTCCCGCCCTCCAGCCCAAATACTAATAAATTTTTTTTTGTGTAAATATTTTTTTTTCATATTAGCCCGTGCTAAACTTTTTTTCCCCTCATATTAGCCCGTGCTAAAATTTTTTCTGAATCCTCCCCTGTTAAGAGTTGAGTACTAAGTCTAAGTATGCCGATTTAGTGAAAGTAGAGGGTTATGACTACGAGATGTAATATTCAAAGTGAAATGGAGATTTCTTCAATTTTCACTTTACATACATACATATACATATACATATACACACACATATATATATATATATAAGGAAAACATTGAATTATACATTCTGTCGTCAATATTTGAAGAAAAATTTGCCTGAGGGCTGCTGGAAGTACAATATGTTTGAATAGACACGGGAGGAAAAAACGTTGGTGTCATGTGAAGAGCTATAGCATTTATTTAAATGTATGTATCACCCGGATAAATATTCATCTCTTGCTAGGTAGAATTTCTTTGAGAACAAATAAATTTGTAAATATTAAGGGCGTGTTTGATTGGAAAATTTTCCATGAAAAATGGCTTTTTTCCACCCGAATTTCGACTTTTGGAATGTTTGATTGTCATTTTTTTCCATGAAATTTTTTTTCTAGACTTTGAAAATATGCCTAGTTTTCCCTTTTTTGAGGAAAATATTTTCTTTTCCATGCCAATCAAATACATTTGAGATTCTTGAAATCACACGCATATTTAAGTCAAGATTCCATTTCCTAATGTGTTTGTAGGTTTCGTTATTATTGTTTAGACAATATTTTAGCAAATTTCATCAATTTGCTAGTAGATTTCATAAATTAATACAACAAAAATAGACCTGTCAAATCATTAATACTAAGCTATTTATACTTTCATTAATACTCGTCATTCATGAAAGTTATGGAATTTATTTGAATGTATATCTTCGAAAATATTAAATTCATTTTAGGTAGAATTTCGTTGAGGACCAGTTATATTTAAAATGTTAGGGGACGTTCTCTTCGTGTTTCAGTTTTGTATTTTGAGTTTTGAATTCGTTTTTTATTTTGTGTTTTGAGTGTCCATTTTGAGATTATTGAAAACTCATTCTTTTTGTCGTTTTGAAAAAATATTTATCAATCCGTGTTTTTTGAGTTTTGGCATATTTGTGAAGAAAGGAGACAAAACGTAAAAAAATTGTTTTCTGTTTTCTTCACAAAATTTTCAGCCGTTTTCAAAAACTCGTTTTCAAAAATGGGAAAAAAAAGAACGCATTTTCAATAATTTGGAAAATCGAAAACAGAAAACGGTCCGAAAACAGTAAAGAGAACGTAGTTTCCTCATTTCAGACCGTTGAAATTTTATAGACATTTTATGTTTAGATTTCTGAAGTTTTGCTTTGTAATTTTTTCGTCTTTTGTTAGTATTTCGTAATTTATGCTTGACCAATTTGTTAGGAAAACGTATCATGTCCTTATATATAGTTAGAAATATTAACAGAAAAATATTCGTAATTATGTATCATGAATAAATAAAAATAATACGATCATTCAGTTCACGGAAAAAAAAAAAAAAAAAAAAGAGGGAAAGAAATGAAGGATCATTGTTATTTATTAATTCATGCTAGTAATGTAGACTAGACTTTGCATTATCATAAATCAAATGAAAACTTCAATGCTTTTTCTAAGTTAATTATTCCATGAGCATTCTGGTTTTCTTGTGGCCAAATTCGAACAGTAATCATAAGTCATAAACGCTTTCCTGTATAGCATCATTTGCTTTTTCTCCCCTCTTTTGAGCTTCCAGAATTTGTTCCAGAAATACTTATGCGAATCACAATGCGAAACGCGGTTGATTTGAGCTGGGCAAGCATTGAAATTGAAACCTTGATAATGAGCAATGAAGGGAGCTTGAGACCAATCAACAACTCCTGCCCAATCTGCACTCCATATACTTGCCTCTATGTGCATAGGCCTCCATGGATAGTCCACTCCCTTTTTTTTATAGTTCTTGAACTCTCTAATGGGAATTCTATCCACGTAGAACCTAAAATCACGAAAAAAAAAAAATCTTTAGTGTCACGTATGGCAAGTTCACGCATGAGCGAGCCCTTGTTTCCATATAGTTCCCCATCAAGCTAGCACGAAGAGTAATAATTATGCAACTTGCACAAATTTTGGTACACGAATAATGCATTTTGGCCCGGTAGTGCTAAGTAACAATATATGCGGCATTGGTTCCCTTGCATTCAATTGGTTAATGTAAAGTATTTACATTTTTATAACCAATTGAATAAAACGAACTCCAGTGTCACATAGACTAGTGATTGACATCACTACGACTTGATTTATCATTTGAGCACCAGTGATGTTTAATTTTAGCCTATATTACAATAACAATTATGACATTAGATCATGAGTAATAAATAGCATTATTCTTAAATCATTAATTCAATTAAATAAAAAGATGTTAAGGCCCATTTAATACGATATGTGTTGTCACCTAAATCAACATGAATGCTAGATAGAATTATTCTTAATACTCTGACATGAACTTTATAGGTATCGGGAAAAAATAATAATAATAATAATAATAATAATCTATAAAACAATAGAGAATAGAAGTGAAGAAAAATCATTACACAATCTGATAGCGACTCCAAAGAATTTCATAAGTGTGAAAATCTTTAGAAGGATCAAACCAAAGTTTGAAGCTCTGTTCTCTTTTCCCGTTATCATTGTCATAAACATTTGTTTGTACAGTTCCATTAGTACCCAGAAACTCAAAATCAAGCTCAAAATGATTTCCCGGGTCCTGATTATCTGGTGCAGATGTTAACTGCCAATTTACATACAATTAAAAACTGTATATAACAAATATATATGTCTAAAAAAATTAACTAAAGAGAACAATATTATTACATAAAAGGTTGTAACAATTCCTCCTGTCTTTCTGTCTGGTATCTTCATTCTCATACGAAACAGTCCGGATCCGTATTCCAATTTGGACCTAAATCCAGCCCCTACACATGTCCACAAAAATCATTACACCATTAAACTTTACATGCATGTTTTCATTTTGTCATACTTAGCTCATATTTTTTTGTAAAAGATGACAAAGTTGTCTATTTTGTGAACAAATTATCCAAACTAAACATGTACAGATTTAAGCTATATGCCAATGGGAAATGCAGTTTTGCCAGATGAAAACTACCCACCTAGGTGACCGACCCTCACATGGAGGGTGGATCCCGTGTGAATAAAATAATGCCCCGACCCCGATGTGTGTGTGTTCGGTCATCCGAAGTGTCAACCAGGTGGGCAAGGTAGCACGGTTCATATGCCAATATATATTTAAATTAGATGCTTACATAGTTTACACAAATGATTACATTCACACATTTGATGCATGCTTATATAAAACGGATTGTATAAATGAAAAAATTAACCTGAGGACTGATCTATCAGAAGTTGCACATCGTTTCCTTGGGGATTAACCGTAAGATGATTCAATCCCCACAGAGGAGAGTAGGTTTGATTGAAGAAATTTCTTGCTCCATTTGCATTTTTGCATAAAAACCCTAGAAGAATAGTAAGGACAATTAAATTCAATAAAGCCATTAAAGAAAATCAGAGAGCTTGATGAGGAATTATGCTCCTCTAGGGACTTTATATATATGTATGAATTTATGTATACAACTGGATTATATAAAGATTCTATAAGATAATGCAGTCAAACTTAAAACAAATTAGGTGACAATTAATCTTGTTCTTGGGTGATTAAAATGAAAATATGTGTGGATAAGTACTCAGACATGTAGATATTGGAAACCTTTAATAAGCATTAATGTGCATTTTAAATATGAGGGGCTGTCTTCCATTAGAAAATGAATGAAGTTTTTCCATTTACACTCACGGCCGCGCGAACATACAAAGGGTGCATAAATTAGATAATTATATTCCTATAATAGAGCTAATTTTCATTATAATAATAATCACTAATAATAATTAGTTTAGATAGCATAAATCTAATTTCTATATTCAAATAATTACTAATAATAAATAATTTAAATTAATTAGATGGTAGAGAGAATTTAACCCAGCTAGCTATTGAGAAATTGTTTATGGTGGAATCTAGATTATGTGCTATAACAAAATCCACGGAGAAAATGAGAACATCTAAATAGAAGGAGCCTTTCCAAGATGATCCATATGCAGAAATTGATGGAGAAAACATGACTATGGGACGGATTACTTTCTCATACAAAGGATGGGAGCACAAATAAGTTTGGTTGACCCAAACAATATGCGAAAGACAACATTCGTTAATTCAATATTGTTAGAGGGGTCTATCCCAATACTCTAACAGGTGAACGTTGACATTAGTTACTGTTATAAACAATGAAGAAAATACTAAATAACTCCGATACCAATTTGTTGTGATAATAGATGGGAAAATAATACAACACAATATGAAGTAATTGATCATCAACTCAAAAATAAAATAATTGGCTTCCAAATAGAACTTCAATTAGAGGTCGAGTTCAGCTAGGACGGACCGCGAGCGCTGAAAGTTTACTGTCAATGGCCAGCGTCCGTGATTGGGGAATTGTTAATTAATATTTACTTAAATAACATTCAAAAAATCGTACGGACTAGAACTAGAAAAACTAAATACACCACTAGAATTAGGTACGAACTTTTATTTCGAATGAAAAAATCATTCTATATTCTACAAAATACCCTAAATTATTTTTCAATTAAACAAACAATATATATTAACAAAATACAAATATTCAGTTTATAATTAAAGTTAATTAAACAAGCATTATTATATTAATAAAGTTGAAATTATTTATGTGTTTATATCAATTTTATTTGCTTGTACGATTCCACTTTTTCGCAATTGATTTTTTATGAACGAAAAGTGGAATCTTTTATAAATTAAATAAGTTTCATTGAAAGACTCCTTATTGACACTAATGCCAATTTTTCTAAAAATTCATCTACCATTAATTGAATCAAACTCTCAAATCAATTGATTAGAGAGATGGAAAGAATAAAAAAAAAAATCAAAAAAGAGGGACAAAGCACCTGTGAAAATGTTTTTACTTGCATTAAAATCGGTAAAATTGAAGATATATTATTTTGTTACATTAATTGCTAAAGTTCAATAATTGCCCTAATGGTAAAGTAGTGAATATATTTAAGAATGGTACTAGGTTCGAATCACCTTCCTTATATATTTGTCTTGGTAAAAATTGTTGAAATACAAAAATCATAAAACATGTTGCAATTTAGAGTTTCGAACCCAGGACCTTTAATTCAAAAGTGTAAGGGATAACCATCTCAGCCACATCAAACATTTGTCATTAAGGAGAATTATCAGATATATAATGTATAATTTTATCTATTTCCAGCAAAAAAAATTCTCCCTAACGGATTCAACACACGCGGTCGTGGGGGCTCGCCAGGTGCTGGATCTACCCCTGGGTGAATGTTGACATTAGTTGCTGTTATAAACAATGAAGAAAATACTAAATAACTCCGATACCAATTTGTTGTGATAATAGACAAGAAAATAATATAAAACAATATGAAATAATTGATCACCAACTCAAAAATAAAATAATCGGCTTCCAAATAGAACTTCAACTAGAATTTGCCAAATAGATTTTGATTAGGATTCTAAAAGCATTCCAACAAATTGAATTCCTTTTAATGTCAACCTTAATTTGAATTCTCAATCATCTTCAAAATAGAATTCGGGTCACACCCTAATTCTAACAAACTCCACTTTGACAAGAATTTCACTACAATAAGTAAACTACTAAGATTTTCCACCTGGAAACAAATTCCACTAAAAGGAATGAGCTTCAACTCTTCAACGAAAAAACACAAACGAAATTCTCTATCAAAATTTTCAATTTGAAAATATTCTCCACCTCTACCCCAAAATCCAACTCAAAACTTGAGTAAGAAAATTTCAAGAATACCCTTGGACATCAAATTGTTCAAATCACGAGCAACAAAATCAAACGTTATTAATAATTACCAAACAAAGCTAAAACAAGTCTGGTAACAGAATCGCCACAAATTGCTTCAATAGAAGGATCTTGGCTAGAATCCATACCTTCAACCACGAACGAAGCAAAATCAACATCCCTGTACCTATATGGAGGCATATTCTAAAAAAAAAAGGGTCTATTTCTAGCAATTAAAATACAATGACACACTGGTAATAGCGGCAAAGTGGAATTGTCCATAATTTTTGAACTTGATTTAAACATATTCATCAAAGTAGACCCCAAACAAAACTCCGATGGTATTGAACCAAACTCACAATCCACTTGAGCTCCAAATTTATGATGATTGACCTTCAAAGATTCTGTAGTACCTTTCAAGACATAATTGAGAATTCTTTTTTCCTTGCAACATAATATGAGCATATTTACAAACTTTGAGGACTCCACCTTCACCAATGAATTTGTACCCTTTTAAGTTAAGAGTACTCAAAGAGATAATATTTTTCTTCAAATCGGGAACATGAAATACTGTATCAAGAGTTCTGACACTTTCATCAATCAACTTAATTCTGATACTTCTTATACTAGCTATTCGATAAGGTGTATTATTACCGATCACAACATCTTTGAAAACTTCTTCATAAATTGTAAATAAATTTCGATTGGGACACATATGAAAAACATGAGCCCTATCGAGAATTCAATCATTTTCAGGTTTGAAGTCACCGTTAGAAATCACCGAAAGATTTCCATCATTGTGAAACGTTTCTGCAACACTAGCTTCACCTTAAGTATCTAATTGCTTTCCATTCTAATTAGCTGCAACCAATTTTTCTTTACTCTACAACTCATAACAATTCTTAACCAAGTGCCCCTTCCTCTTGCAATAATTACAAATTTTATTTGCAAAGTTAGACTTTAATCTGCTCCTACCAAAATCACCATCAACAATAAGGCCATCTCCATAAGCCTCAGTTCAAAAGAGATGCTTCATCTTCTCTTTTGAATAAAGAGTATCATAAACATCTTCAATGGTGAGTACCACAACTATATAGGATCATGTCTCTAAACGACATATATGAAGTAGGCAACGAATAAAACAAAATCAAACTCAAATCTTCTTCATTATATTTTACCTTCAAGGTCTCTAAATTAACGATGATTTCCTTAAACATATATAGGTGATCTTCAAGTTATGTACTTTCTACCATACAATGAGAATAAAGGTCTTGCTTTAAGTGCAATTTGCTAGTAAGATTCTTTGTCATGCACAATTGCTCTAATTTTAACCATATCGCAACGACATACTTTTCCTTCAAAACATCATGAACAATATTATTCAAAAGATGAAGATGAATTTGAGATAGGGGTTTTCATTCCCTCTGTTGTTTCTCCTCCTGATTGCAAGTTGTGGGCATCTTGTCGAATCCCAACAACACATCGTCCAAATCCATTTGAGCGAATATTGTTCGCTTCTTTATCTGCCAAAACAAAAATCTTGTAGTGCAATCCAAAAGCAAATATCATACTTCATGGTTGCTATCCCAAAAAATAAAATCTCCACATGAATAAGACCATAGCTCTGACACCAATTTGTTATAAACAATAAATAAAATATTGAAAAACTCTGATACCAATTTGTTGACCCTATTCGAACAGTAGTCATAACCTATATACTCTTTCTCGTATCTCAGCATTGTCTTTCTCTCAACATTATTGAGCTTCCAGAATTTGTCCCAGAAATACTTTTTCGAATTACATTGGGAAACAATGTTGATTTGAGCCCGGCAAGCATTGTAATTGAACCTTTCATAGTGTTTAATGAAGGGAGCTTAAGACCAATCAACAACTCCTGCCCAATCTAGATTCCATATGCTTGCCTCTATGTGCATAGGCCTCCATGGATAGTCTACTCCATGTGTTTTTTTTTTATAGTTCTTGAACTCTCTAATGGGAATTTCATCCACTTAGAACCTAAAATCACATTAAAAATGTATTTTTAGTGTCATGTATGGCAAGTTCACGCATGAGCAAGCCACTAGCTTCCATACAGTTCCTCATCAAGTTAGCACGAAAATTAATAATTATGCAGCTTGCACGGATTTTGGTACACGAGTAATGCTCTTTGGCCCTAATAGTGCTAAGTATCATTCTATGTGGCACTGGATCGCTTGAATTTAATTGATTAATGTAAAGAAGTTACAATTTTTAACCAATTGGATCAATGGACCATAGTGCCACATAGATCAATACTTAGCACCACTAGGTAGCATTATTTTAGCACGAATGATATTTAACGTTAATGTATATTGCAACAACAATTATGACATTAAATCATGAGTTATACTATCTATAAGCAAAGTAGTGCTTACCTGTTAATAGTAAATGCAGTAGTAATCCATTGCTACCATGGGCAGATTTAGGCATTGGCTGGCCTGAACTACAACACGTGTTCGCCCTAGCCCCTATCCACTGAGTCCTTAATTTTTTAATTTTTAATTTTTAAGTTGAGCCCTTATCCATCTAATCATTAGCATGTGTTCAACCAAAACAATAACCCAACTACTTAAGCCCAAATCAAATTTTATGACTCAAAAATTATATTTATTGGCCAAAAGCCACAAACCCAAACCTAATATCCATCTAATCTCCTCTCCCTCTACCATAATCCCATTTCTTTCAATTTTCAATCTCCAACCTGTCGGGCACCTCTCTCAATCCCCTGTAAAATTAAGGAACCAAAATCCCCCTTACATCAACTTTAGCTAGCACCGGACTGGGGTTCAACTGTTCAAGCCTTGGAGGGTCGACTGATGTTCAACTAGAATTCTAAATTCGAAATATTTTTAAGATTTTAGGTTCCAAATTGAACGGGAATGGGGATAAAATAATTGGTTGAATTCGGACCTTCAGTTGGGTGGGTATGTAAACAAATGTAATTATCTATTTACCTTCTTTGTTTATCTTAATTAGCAAACAAGTATGTGTCGAGATCACATATTTTATTGTTTTTTAAGTAAAAGTTAATATTTTTTGGATTTTTCTTTGAATGGATTTCTCAACATTTTTTAGAATCGAAGAGAATTTTTATTGCACGTGCCTTAGTTACTTAGGGTCCGTTTGATTGCAAAGCTGAAATTTGGATAGAAAGAAAATGAATTACAGAAAATTGATTTGTTTTATCGGGATTTGTAGATTAATTGTGTTTGATTGATATAATTTTTCACCTAATTTTTTTTTGAAATTTTGAATCTTTTGGTATTCGTTAGACTTTTTTTTTTTTTTTTTTGTAGGAATTGTCCATTAAAGTGATAAATTTTTCAGCCATTGAGTTTAAAATTTGTTCCAATTGACAAAAAAAAAAAAAAAAAAATTAACATACTAAATATCATTTAGTTGACTTTGTTTTTCAAGCAAATTGTCAAGTAAAGGGATACATTTTTTTACCATTGAATCTAGAATTTGTTCCAAAAAAAAACTGAAAAAAATTACCATACTGAATATCATTCGTTTGACTTTATTTTTTATGCAAATTGTGAATTAAAAGGATAAATATTTCTACCATTGGGTCTAGAATATTTTTTGATTGCCAAAAAAAAAAAAAAAAAACCGGAAAACATTTTTCCACCATTAATTGCAAGGAAAAGGTGCGCATGGGGGGAGGGAGGTTTGGGAGGAATTCATTTTGCCAAGAAGATTGTGCAATCAAACATCATAATTTGGGAGGAAATAGAAAACCTTTTCCATTTTTCATGGAAAAGGTGGGAAATCAAACAGACCATTAGAGTTGAGTAAATGTTCATTTTAATGCAGAAATCTTCTTCATTGTTAACCTGCGCCATTGAATCATTTTTGAATTTCAAAGGTGTAGTATATTTTCGAAGGTGCAGACGTAGACGTGCAATATATTTTCATTCAAATGTAGAATTCCTCTTCATTGTCAAACCAACTTGTGTGAAGGTCGCATATATTTCAGTATTATGTCCAATGTTTAACCCATGCACCCAAAATTCCTGGATCCGCCCTGATTTCTGCATGGAGTGCTGATAGGTAAACAACTAATATCTTAAACCATATGTTCAATTAAATAAAAGGATTTAAGGCTAATTTTATATGTCATGTGCTGTCATATAGATCGGTGCTAAATAGCACGAGTTCTAGATAACATTATTCTTGGTACTCTAACTTGAACTGTACTAATAGTGTAATGGAAATCTTCGAGAAATCTTGATTTTCGGCTCAATTTACTTACCAAACAAACACCAATCAAGGAGGCTCTAACCCACAATTTTAACACTCTGGTTGCCACTAGTTTTTTACCCCCCACAAAGGAAGAAGATGATGGTGGCAATATCATAAAGGGAGGAAGAAAAGAGGTGCAATGGTTGAACTCTCAAACGAACCACCAAGAATCGACTACCTCACCATTTCCTCTATTGCACACATACACCACGGTTACTGTACGTATGTGTATATATATATATATATATATATATATTAATTAGGTCACCAAATATGGGCCAAGTCTAGTAAACAAACCAAGGTATTGAGCCTCCAACAAATGGGGTAATTTTAAGAATAAACGGGTAAACTAATATCACCATCCAACTCAATAATTAGCATAATTCACACGTATTGGGCCACAAGCAATATTAACTTAATTAAGTTGCTTCTAGTGGCCCAAAATTTTTGCGGATTAATCGATTTAAAACCCAAAACATCTATTTAATATCATCGCCCGGAATATATTGGATATTAAAACCCAACAGATCTCTACATTGATACCCAATAAATCTGCAAGCAATTAAAACATATACTTAGTACTTGCATAATCAAAATAACCAATAAAATTGGAATTGCAGACCTTACCTCATGTTTCGGACCCAAAACATGTATCATACTTCATGTACTTACTAAGGCTAAGGTCAAGAGCACCGAAGTAAAAGCAAATATTCACAATAATCAATCAAGAACAAATAAACATGCAATGATGATATAATATAGGATAACACACAAATCTTTTCAAACATATTCATACAGAACAACAGACTAACACCAAGTCAATCAATCAAACGGCCAACACATATGCAACAAATGCATAATGACCCTACGAAAAGATCTCATCACGCTTATCCTATCTCATTCCGTGTTGCTCCTACCTCGAGAACACATATCTTCTCTCATCACCCACCATGCTAACTAGATGATCACTCACCTCATGCCTAACTGGTAAATTACAATAGATCCTAAGTCCATCGAATAATCATTTATCACCACATCACTTCTCATTTGAATTTAATTTCACATTGGGGACAATGTTTAGTTTTAAGTTTGGGGGTATATTATAAATTGTCTAAGTGCTTTTCGTTTTTTTGATTTTGTGTGATTTGTATGATTTGTATGCTTATTTTCATTTAAAAAAAAAACAATTTTTTTCCGTATTTTTGCATGCTTGTGTGAGTTAGATAGCCTTGTCGGCGTTGATGTTTATAATTGATAACATGTGTTGGTTTATGAATTGTGGATAAGTTATGTGTTTGAGTTAAATTTTTGCTTATTCATGTGAAACGAAAATTATTTATGCACGTGGGTTGATTGTGACATTGTGCATCAGTAGGTTGATTCATGTTTATAAGTTGAATGAAAGAACTTAGTGCTAAATCCAAATAGCCAATAAACAACATTATACCCTTAAACCAAATTTAGGATGTTTGGATGATTGATCTGTTGTAGGGAGATATGGAGATAGATGTGGATTCCATGGGTGCAAAAATTTTGTGTGGACTATCTGAAATCAATAGGATGAAAATTAGGTGAAAATCTTAAGTTAATGGTCTATTTTCGAGAATGAGTGTTTAATAAGGAGCATTGCATTAATCATTACAAAAGATCCCAATGATGACAATTGTAAAGCGTCTTTTCGTAGTCTTTATGACTCGAGTGAATAAGCCTGTAAGGGTTTAAAACTTGGTGTCCTAAAATATTCGATTTGGAAGTCATCGACCTAAAACTTGCTATAGGGATCATTTAGAAAGCTTAATGAATGGATGTCTACACATAAAATTCAAAAAAAAAAAAAAACACACATATCTGAAAAACAGGTGCATAAAATAGAAGACGCACTATATGTCGTGATTAAGCCCTAAACACTTATTTTAGAAAATTATGTCTTTGATAAGGGGTTAGTAACTTGGTTGAGTCTTGGAGGTTGGAGTAGTAAAAAATAAGGAGAATTCAAATTTTTTGACACGTTGAACTGCGATTAGTGAAATCTAACCAAACTTGAGCAGTGTAAGAACTTAGTATTGGAAATCAACTCTATAATGCACATTGGAAAGTGAAAAGAAAATAAGTTTGAGAGTGTGAATCCTACGAGCGAAGTAAGGAAATATTTGACTTTTAAGTTCGGGAATTTGATCAATTTATTAATGTACAACGTTGCACTCAACTCTTCACACACACACCCGCTTTTTATTGAATAAGTGAGGAGTTAGCTTTTGCAGTATAATGTTGAAGTGATTTATGAAATTAATGCATGTTGTCAATCCCGAGCTATGAAGACAAGATAACTAATGAAAATTGTTTAATTGATCTTTTTTGTTTTAATTTTGTTTATTTGTGTTTTTGTTAGTGATTTTCTTTAATTTGGTGTTTGCTCGAGGACAAGTAAAACATTAAATTTTGGGGTATTTGATGATTGCTCCACATTCATGATATTTATGTCATTTAATTTATTATTTTGAGAGTGTTTTAGAACGTTTTAATGTGTCCTTTGATGTTGTGGTATAAGTTGATGAAATTGAAGAAAATAGGAAAATTTGGAGAAAAATAACTAAGTTGTAAGAGATCCAAAGTTCAGGGACTAAAGTGTAAATACTCAAAAGTGGTGTTGAACCTCACGATGAAGATCTGAGAGTGCTAGGAGTCAATTGGATAAAGAAAGATGTCAAATGGATGGAGTATAGATAAAGTATGATCACACATCAATTTCCAATCGAAAATGTTTTTCCCTGGATTTTTAGTCTCATATTGAGACTCATTTTTGTCATAGTAAACGATCGAATTGGAGAGAGGTGTATGAATAAAAGTTGTATCCCTTTGAGTTATATTTCCAACGCTTCTTGAATCATCTCAATCAGACAAATAACGAGAAAATTATGATAAAAATACTGAAAGAAGTGCAGTTTGCTTTTTTTACCCGAACAGCAATGGCGGTGCCAAGGCGCCAGGAAGATGTTTCAAAACCGGCAGGAGACATTGTGCCAAGGTGCCAATGCTGGGCGCCAAGGTGCCTATTTACGGTCTTCAGATTTATGCCGTTTTAACATCTTTTATCGGCCCAAATCTACTGAAAACTCTCCCAAAACTTGACTACATATAAAAGGGAACATCTAGACCTAGTTTTAGGAGGTGGGGCAGCCAAGAGAGCACAAGAGAAATCAGAAATAATTGCTAGTAATTTTCTGGACTGCTTGGGCAAAATCTGGTGCAGTTGGAAGCAATTTTTGAAGAGGTGAACATCAAGAGTTGAAGAATCGAGGGGAAATACCTTTAAATAGTTTTTTTCCCTCTTTACTCTATGTTTTCTGTTACAAATCATATGTATATTGTCAATTTAATTATGAGCTAACTTTCTAGACTAGGGTTTATTGTAATCGACTTGAGACATGTTTTGATACTTATTTAGTTATCTCCTTTGGATTTTCTATTGAAAGACTTTATGTTGTTGTGTTTAATGCATTCTATTACCTGATCAATAATTGGATTATTTGATGCTTGAATTTTGATGCTTGAGAGAGGAAAATTTAGGTGTGATCTAGAACAACATAACTTAGGTTTCGTAGAGTTCGAGAGAATATACGAATCTTTGAGGTGTATTTGGATTTAAAATTATGCATGTGTAATTTCTATACTTTTAATTCGAAATAGAGATATTAGGATTAAATTATAGAATTAGATTCTATTTATCGCTCGAGAGATGGAATATGATTACTTTAGAAGTTCTTGCCTATAAATTGTGGAAAATCTGATTGAGGTAACACGATAGGTTGAGAAACATTGTCTAGAGTGATGAAATCATCCCCTAGACATTTATAACTTGATAACTCCTTTGACTTTTACTTCCATCTAGTCCCATTTTTTTATTCAACTTTCATTAAGTTCAAAATTCACCTCATTGATTCTATTGAGATTGTCTAAATAAAGTGAAAACTAAACCATTCTAGTACTCGATGAAAATCAGATATCAATCCCTGTGGGTTCGACATTCTCCACTTCATCACTTTATTACAAAATTTGACACCGTACACTTGCGGTATAAAATCACATTGTAGCAAAACGTCTATCACATTCCTTGTTATACCTGCTTCTTGAAATTAAAAAAAACTCAAATACCCAGTGTAAAAGTTCGTGATACAGGAAATGTAATAATTGAAGTTCATAATCATAAATAAGCATGCTAGTTTGAGATGTGACATTAATTTCAATCAAAATTAATGTCAAAATGTATCTGTCTTTCCCCAATGACCTGTAGACATAAAATGCAATTGTCAGTGGCAATTCATTTTCAAGCTTCTCTCCCTATGTATATTCTCTTCCCCTTTGTATATACTCTCTCCCCATTTTTGTCACAAATGACGAAGGGTGCAATTTCAAATTCAATTTTAGCAATAATATGTAACAACTTAAAAATACAGTTGATAACATGCGCACAAGTATAATTAATGATTAGTAAAATTTCTCACATACTCATTTTAAGTTAAAATAGAGTAAATTGTACAAGTGACTTATGTGTGTAAAGTGTCACAAATCCTTTGTAAACAGGACTTCAAACCTTAATTTTGTGAGAAATGACATTCAAAACATCACTGCCAATAAGTTTATTCTCCCACTTATGAAAATCAAACCATTAAGCACATTATGACCTTTAAATGAATATCATTTTGCATGTATATTTTGATATTTTTTTTCTCCCCCTAACTTTGAGCATACATTTTTTTTGCACATTTTTCAATATTTTTAAATCTCATCAATTTTTACATCTTAAGTGCAGGTCATTCTCCATTAAGTGACTAAGATGACCACTGTAGCGAGTTTTAGACTGATTAACCTAAATCAGTTGACCATAAGCACCAGGTTTCAAGAAACCCCGTATGCTTAATTGCTCGAGTCAAATAAGCTCGAAAGAAAAACATAAGATATTGAACTTTTTAGTATGAGGGAATATATTTGAGCTTAAGTCTAACAAATTTGATCAATTCATGTTCAATGTCACCTTACTAACAAGTGATTGTTATCACAAATCTCACACACGGGATTAAATCTCACTTACAATATTATAGTGTGTGCAGTGCAGATGGTGCGGATAGTGTATGAAGACACCTATACTAAGTACTTCATAACAACCTAAGCAAGAAATGGACATCAATTAAGCTCATACATGGTCACAATACGCAAGGTCAAGAATATTATATATCATGCTGTAGAAAAGATTTCATTCTCCAATATATATATATATATATATATTTTTTTTTTTTTGTATTTTTCATTTTTTTAATATTTAAAAACATGAATGCTCAAAGCAAACCAAAAAAAAAAATCACATAAAAAACAATGTGCATGTGCCAATATAAACACAACGAAGATGCACATGCATAAAACAACTATTTAGAAAGCAAAAATAAATAAATAAATGAGATGCATGCATAGATCAATGACACAGTGATAAGCATAGGCATGCACCAAAATCTGACTAGTGACAGGAATGTTCCTAGTCATCTATGTCATTAATTTGGTCAATTGACTCATTCTATCATTAAGGAAGTCAATCTGTCTAACAAACTCCTGATTTTTGTTTCTATTGAAGTTCAAGTTTCTATTTTTGTTTAGGAATTGATGACACCTAGGCCTTATCTGTCCTAACTCACTACAGTGAAAGCGTGTAGGGATAAACCTAGGACCATAGTTGTGTGATCGCTGACATCTATTCCTAGGTCGATAGGGCCAATGCCGTCTCTGTCTAGTAGACCTCTATCCTACAAATCCCTTATTCTTAGGTTTTGGGTTAGGCGCATGTTTAAGCTTGTTAGTGGCAGGGACAAAAGTGGTCTTTTAAGTATTAGCGGTATTCTCTTTAAAACCTAGACCTCTTATATTACCAATTAGCTTGCTCATTCCTAAGTTGTTATCTTGCTTTTCAGAACCACTAGAAAAAGTAAGGAATTGAGACTTGGAATACTCTAGTTCGCTCAGAAGGTTCTAAACCTGAATTTCTAACATCTCATTCTCAGCAGTAAGCTTACTAACTTTCCTAGAGGTCTTCTCAAACTCACTTGTAAAATTTCATAAACTCAGTATCTAAAGTTTCATTCATCGATTTCAATTCACTTAGGGTTGAGGCAGATTCCTGAAATGATGAAGAAACAATGGTTGAATCTCTCTCAAATCCACCCCAAAATTGGCGGAGCTTTCACTCCTCTTCCTCTATTGTAAACCACACACATGGTTGTGACAAAACCTTACAAATTGGCATATAGTGTGGCTAATCAATTAGGTCACATATTGGGCCAAGAAACCAAGTTAATGGGCTGCTACTTAACCAATAATAAACGGGCCAACTAACTCACATGTCACCATCCAATTGGGCTCCCTAACTTAGGCAAATCTAAAGCCAACTGATTGTTTTCGAGTCGAGCCAAGTTTATAGTGTCGATAAATAATCAAACAACTGTTTTAAATTATCGTCCAAATTTATTAGGTATCAAAATCTAACAGTTATGTCGAATAAGAGTGTCTGACAAAGAAATTCTGGAAAGATTAAGCCCCTATTTGGTGGGAATTAAAATAATTTTTTAGTAAATTTTGATAGAAATTGAAGAAATACGTGATTGAAAAGTTGTGAAATTAATTGTTGACTTTGACTTAAATTAAAATCTCGATTTTAATTCTTATCAAACAGGATGTAAGTGTTCCAGTAGCTCCTATTTCCATGGTAGTACCTCAGCTGGTTGGTTGGAAGAGATCAGACAGTGGTACAATAAAGTTGAATGTTGATGGAGGTTCTGAAAGAAATCCAGGTGCTTCAGGTAAGAAGGACTTATTTGAGATAGAAGAGGAAAACTAATTTTTGGTTTTGCTCACTACTATGGCGTGGCTACTAACACCGTTGCCAAGTCCCGTGCTCTTAGTGATGGTTTGGCTATGTGCAAAGAACGGGATTTTGTGGATTTTGTGGTGGAATCAGATTCTACGCTGATGGTAAAATGAGCACAGGATAGAAGATGCACCAATTTGTGGAATTTGTGGGAGGATATCTATGCCTTGATTGAAACCACCAGTGTCAATATAACACGTATCTACAGGGAATTTAATATGGCAGCTAATTACTTGGCAAAAATTGGAGCTACTGGTAACTCTTTCACCATTCAAGAAGGGGATAATGTACCTCTTGGCCTTGGGGAAATTTAAGGACATATTATGAGTCTATCGAATATTAGATGTAATTGATTTATTCTTAAAATGTATCATAGTATACGTCCACCCCAAGTGAGGTTCTTTAATAAAAAACTAATTTTCATACAAAAAAGCCCACAAAAGAGAGAGATCAAAATATATACCTCAAAGAGAGAGATGGATATATACAAGGTGACTATCGTTTTAGACATGGATACTGTAAGCACAATCCTCAAAAAATGGTTAAGACATGAGCTGAGAGAGAAAAAGAAGAATCTTGTAAGGTAAACGCATTGTTCACGGTCTTGTATGTCTTGTTACCTTGAAGGTAAAAGGTCTAACCCCTGCTGATGTTCAAACTTTATAGTATACCATTGAGTTGTTCAAGTATAAACCTTAAAACTTCTTATTAAGGATGCTGAGTTATCTCTTGACAAGTTACGTGGTTCTTTATATTATGACATGAATAAAGAGAGGTGAGCTATCTAGGCAGACTTAAGTTGGCTTTATACAAGTTGATGAATTTCGAACGATATATTTTTATTTAATTTTATATATATCTATTTAAATAAATTTACATAAGATTAAAAATATTTTTGTAAAAGTGAATATGAACTCTTCATATCTTGTTTTAAAGCTATTTCTATATCGTTTAGTCTAATCTCTTTCATTATAAGCTAAGCCAAACATGCTTATTTGTCTATTTAGCCATGTTTGGCTTTTTTTTAGAGCATGTTTGACCAAAAAAGTCAACATATAAAACGTGGGATCTATGAATTATGTGGACCTTATTTTTTCAGATTATAAGATGTTAAAGTCATTATGTACTTTATGCTACAAATATAGGGTGGGGCCCACATGTAAACTTGTCACAAATTTAATAGAACTTAAATATATCCGAATTGGACTTAGTGCATGTTTGGAATAGATTAAAAAATTACTAAAAGTTTGAGTAAAGTCAATTATTACTTTTAATCACACATTTTATAGACTCACAATTTTTAATCGATCTTATATTGAATGTGCTAAGAACTTCTATCAAAAGTTTGGGTCAAATAATCCCTTAATTTTTATAAAAGCAAAGAATAAGTAAAACTAAAAATAAGTTTAATCATGAGTCTAATTTTACGTATCAAACATGTCTTACAGAATAATCGAGAACTCTCTCGAGAACCGCATTCAATAAAGCGAGTACTTTAATATAAATAAACAATTCATATCCCTATTTGAAGCACCCAGTCAAAATCAACTAGATTCAGTTCAGTACATTTCCTTTCCAAAACCTGCAATTTTCAAAACTTTAATGGTGGTTTAGAGGAAGAGAAAATCAGGAAACCAAGAATTTTTTACTGGTGATTTCTCTTCAAATTGTTTAGTACTTTTTCCGTTTAATTTCCATCGAACTGACAGTTAACACTAAGACTGAGATGAATGTTTCTGTTTTTAAGAATGGTAGTAGTAGTATCAGATTTTTCGATTAATTGGTTTTTGTGTCAATTTGTATGGTTAAGTTCCATATTTAATCTAAACCATATAGGAGTGGTGATTATTTACTTCTTTCTTGTTAATATGATGTAAAGAGATTGTTTATTGTTTTGTTAGCATTGATGCGATCACTACTGTTATTATTCCTTAAAATTCTACTTTGAAAGAACTATTTTTTGCTAGTCATTTGAGTTTCCATGATCAAATAACAAATAGTGATGTTAATTATTGTCATGAAATTCTTTGAACTTCCATTTTTGATGTGATGACTAAGCTAAGAAAGCAATTAGACCCCTTCCTTTTTATTACATTAAGACGTAACCGTGAAGAAAAAAAGAGACTGAAAGATAGATGAATGTACCAGAGAGAGAAGATCGGAGTCGTGAACAGGAAAAGCTAAGACCTGTTATGCCGAGAGGAAAGAAGCTTTTTGTTGAATCCATTTCAAATGGGAAGGAAGGCGGTATCGTATTGAATATTCTCCGATAATAAATAGGTCTAAATTTAATTTCTATATATTTAAGTAACGGGTTTCCTTGTTTTCTCTTGCTGTACTTGGCGGGTGTAGGTCTATTTTATGAAGTTTAAACAGTAGTTTGAGATAATACATGTACATATCTATATATTTATGTGTTTTTGTCAAACGGGAGTTGGAAGTTGCAACATAATTTTATTATTACAACTTACAAGCTGGTTGAAACTTGAAACAGGTGTCGAGCTTCCATCATCCCAAGTTCATGTAGTCCTGTTGGACAAGTAGTAAGGATTTATTTATGTTAATAGCCATTGCCGTCCCTGAGTGTTGATAGCCCTTCACCTTCTATGTTCCTTCATGTAGACAAATTACAAATATCTTTACCAAAGCTGTTCCACAAGATCCTTCACCACTTTCCTTTTAGAGATAGGTGTTAATTTATTTCCATTACCTAGCTTGAGGGAGCTTGATAAAACCAAGCTTCCATCATCCCAAATTCATGGAGACGTGTTGGACTAATAATTAAGGAATGATTTATTTTATGCATATAGCTGTGCCCTCATCAATGTTATTAGTCGTTTCCCGCCATCAATGTTAATAGTCGTTGCCAGCTGGGTATTTATATGTTGTAGTATCTCTTCCAGTGAAAATCAATTCCAATCTCTTTAGATGAGAGATTATTTTCGTGTCCTCAGAGGCATAGTCTTATTTCAGTATATAATTCAGCTGGATTCTCACTTTTTATTCTTCACTCAGACAATGGCAGATTGGTCTAAGTTACCTGCTGATGTTTTGGGGCTTATTGCAAGACAACTGCATTTTGTGGAGGATCGTCTGAGGTTTAGATTGGTCTGCAAGTCATGGAGAATGGTTATGCTTCAAGCAGATAGCTATTCATGCTCTCTGCTTCCTTGGTTGATACTGACGGAGAAGGAAGAAAGTAATATGCGTCGAGTTTACTGTCCTTTCAACAAGAAGGTTTATGAGCTTTCTTTGCCAGAAATCTGTGGTAGGCGATGTTGGGGTTCACCTTATGGTTGGTTGGTTACTGTGGATGCTGCATACAACATGCATTTATTGAATCCCCTGTCACGTGTCCAGATTTTTCTCCCACCTCTACATAGATGCTCAAATCTGAAAAGTCTTGTTTGCTGTCCTGAATTGTTCCGCAATACATTTGTGTACAAAGCTGTTCTGTCCTCAGATCCATCTTTGGCAAACTGTGTAGTTTTGGCAATCTATTCTGATAATAAGATGGCATTTGCAAAACCCAGTGATGTAGCCTGGACCCCATTACAATGCGGTCCTGCACTTGTCAATGATGTCATTGGTTTTGGTGGGAATTTCTATGCTATTGATTCGTGTGGAGACATTACAATCTATGATCCTGAAGGCGCTCATTTGAAGACCATATCTTTACCAATAAAAGATGTGGATAATGAGCTTGGTGAAACCTCTATATATCTTGTGGAGCTAGGAGGGCAAATACATGTGGTCCAAAGAATTATGTATGACACTAAAATTTATGATCTCCCAGTTCTTAGAACATGGAATTTTGTGATTTACTGGGTGGATGTCTGCAATGAGAAGTGGGAGGAAGTGAAGTCTTTGGGTGACTGGTGTATCTTTATTGGAAGCAATCATTCTTTCTCCATTTCAGCTTCTGATTACCCAGAGTGCCTTAGGAATTGCATATATTTCACTGATGACTATTCTGGACTCTATTACAATACAACAACTTACTCGAGATATGACATGGGTACCTATGACTTAGATGGCTCCAAGATACGAACTTTTCTTCAAGAGGATGTTTCTCATTTCAAGTTTTCTCTGCCAGTTTGGATCAAGCCCAGTTCTTGGTAAGTTGCACACCTTATAAATCTCTTATCTATTCTTTTTTTACTGATTCACATTTTTTAGATGTTTTGTGTTCATTCGTAAGATTCCTGTAAGACTTTGGGATGCTAAGATCTTGCACAAAACTATCTTAGGCTTGAAATTGGATACAAGGACCTTTAAGTTGTTGAACTTTTCACAAGCAAACTTATTCTTTCATTTCTTTTTTCTAGCCTCCTCCTCGGCAAAGCAAACGAGATCCCTCTCCATTCCATGTTCGCACTTTGGCTCTATAAGCTCAAAATCTTGTACATGTAGCACATATTTTTTTGAACTTGTTTCTATTGGTTTTTTTCTGCTTATAGTTTTTAATGTAATCACATGGTTTTATAACAAAACCTAGTGGTTGTCATGGCAAGGCTTTAGAGATTGGGATGGTCAGTATTTTTCCTAATGCAAAATATAGTCTTCGCCTCAGAACAACTGCAACATATTTGGGGGTTTTGAATTAAAAGTGAGACAGTATCTATTACTTTGTTCAAGAAAGCACAAGCCTTTAGAATCCTAAAACTAAAATTCATCGGGTCCATGTCGGTTTAGAATACTCTATGGTCCAATTGGAAATATTAAAGGTAGTTTTCATACCTTGGCAATACCTAATATACCAATTTCTGTTCTTTTCCGTGAAGCATGAAGAATCCTCATGGGTTGGAGTGTCTGGAGCACGTGCTCAACATTACACGTGGTGTGTACTATTTTCTTATATTCTTGTGTATTTCTGGAAAGCAAGCATTAATTCCTTGACGCGCCTCAGGCACATGTGTAAACCTCGTGTCTCATGTCTCTATCTGTGCTCATAGATTCTCTTTGAAAATGCCGTCCTAGTTGTGAATTGTGAAACAAGGGTATTTTGTGGTTCAATTTAGGGTCAGTTAAAACCCCATCAAATATTAAAAAATTTGGAATTTTTTAGGTCTGCAAATTATGCTCGGTAACCAACCTAGTCTAATATCACTTTTTATTAATGTTGGTGCTATGCTAAATAGATTATGAAAGATTACATGTGTTTTATCTCATTGATACTGCTTGAATTTCTAGCATCTTCTGCTTTTTCTCTATCATGTCTTTTCTCTATCCTCTCTTTCTCCTCTGTATCTCTGCCACCAGATCTGAAACCCTTTTATTTTCTCATTACAAATGTCTATCCTTATGAACTATGTTCATTATGGAGCTAAAAAGCTTTGCTTGCAGAACCAACAACTTTCTTCTGAAAACTTAACTAACCCTTCTTAAATTTATCCTCTCTCAGTTTGACTCCCTTGCAAAACCTACAACAAATACAAACACGTGATGGTGCTGCATCAGAAAGCCCTGCTGGTACAATTAAGTTATCAGTGTAACAAATGTAGGGGGCTGCTCAGGTACTGTTCTTTCTAAGTGAAATTCTGATTGAGATTTAAGAATTCTGGAGGAATTGGGTTCTATTCTATTTTTACCGTCTTTGGTGCAGACAATACTGAACAAAATAATGAAGAAAACTCTTATTAACTTTGTTAGATGAAGCTCTAAATATGATTGTAAACAAGCATTGACGTTGATTGACATGTCAATTTATTCTATTGGTCCTTTTTTTTGTATAGGTTTGATTACTCTTTACAGAACTTATAATACCAATATTTACTGTAACATCTTGGATACTTTTGAGAGTAAGTAAACATCTTGGTCCTTTTTTTTTTTTTTTTTTTTTTTTTGAATCTTCAAAAGTCTCTGTAGGGCTTTTTAAAACCGCCACCATAATCAAGTCTTCTTAGCAAATAGAAAATGGATGGTCATGAGTTGTGGGAAATGATTTTCCATGAGCTTGTCGGGAAAGGAAAATTTTGTTCTGGATCGTAGATTATCCTAATTGTGGTCTTAAAGTGGAGACAGCTGAATGCGAGACCTTGATCCTTTCTATTGATGACTGATATGTATCAAATCCTTCACCTTTATATGCAAAGTCGAGAGTCAAGGCATAGAAAATTAATGTATGGAGTCATGGAGATGTCTTCCTTGGATTGTTAATTGACAGAATCTTGCATGGTGTTTTTTTTTTACCTCATTAAATACCCTCGATTAACAATAATATCCAGGTTAGGTAGGTGGAAATGTGTACTGTCGGATTTGTTTGCTTTATAGGCTGGAAATCTTTGAGTGATCTGTGAAACACTATCAGCTTAAATAGAATTTTTCTAGTTTAGCCCCTGTTTGGTAGCCATTTTTGGGGGAAAAATGCATTTTTGAATAGTTGATTGATGGAGAATGTGTGGTTAAAAATTAAGGAAAAGTTTTGAGTTTGTGTGTAATATTATTTTATTGAATGATGTGTGGTTGAAAAGAGGAAAAAAAAAATGCATTTTGGGAAAAATGACTATCAAACAGAGGCTTAGTATTACAGCGTTCTTCATTGATGTGCAATTTAACAGGCTTCGAATGGTTGACATCTAGACGACTAACAGAAATATCTGATGATTACTTCTGTTTTACTAGTGCAAATGGAGTCTGAAGTTGAAACAAGAAAGGAGCAGCAGCTGGTGGATACATGTTAAACAAGTTTCTGATGGGACAAAATGAACAGCTCTTGACGCGCATGAAGATATGGATTGAAGATGGTCTTTTTTTGTTCCTTGTTTGATAAGACGAGAGGAATAAGTGCTAAATCTACAGCTATTTTGTATTTTGATTTGTATGATATGTAGTCGAATAGATTGACTGTGGATCAGAAAGGTAGCCTATGGGTTTGCATATGATACAGCTTTCTTTTTGTAATCTGAGACAACCAAAGCTCTAAGACTATCTCAATGCAAAACACTTTCGTGTTGATGCATACTTTTTAAGCTAATTCAAACTTGTTCTAAAATGGCTTATTTCTACATGGTATAATACAGGGATGGCAATTTGGTTTGTCGGTTCGGACTGCACGTGGCTCGGCTTAGAAAAAGGCCAAGTCAGCCCGGCTCTACCGAGCCCCATTTTGGGGTGCTGGGCTGAATCCGAGCCAGCCCGTGAGCTCAAAAAAAAATCGAGCATGTTTTTTTTGGATGAGCTTTTGTTTGGCTTGGGTTCCGAAAAAAACTCGATTCGTTTTACTTGAGTCGAGTCTGAGTCTTGAGTTTCGACTCGCAAGTTGGTTCGGCTCGACTCGACTTGTTGACATTCCTAATATAATATGAGGCAAAAAAATGGATATACGAGACTTTATGTATCGCAAGGTTGTTTGATATAACTTTTGATTAAAGTTTTAGCGTATTTTTATTAAAGTTGATGAAATTTTAGTTGAAAAGTCGATGAAAATTGTGAGCTTCATCAAATGTGTGATTCAAATTAAGATTTGACCTCAAATTTTTAGCAAATTTTTTTTTTTTTTTTTTCAAACAAGCACATAATGAGTAATTAAACAGGATAAATTAGGATCCAATGATAATAATAATAATGTACAGTTTATCTCAATATAATTTTACAAGATATTTCTCCTTGTACGGGGGAAATATTCACAGGGTCACTACAGGGTATTAACATGTAGTGCAGTCCATTTTACAAATAGTTCAGTTGGGACATTAACATGAATATTTTAGTTGCTAAAGAAACAAATTTAACTATATGGTGTAATAAAAAAGACGAGAAATGTAAAATTTACAATTGAACTTTCAGGTAGTGGACCCGCAAGACCGCCACTGACAGCTATGGCTATTCTCCACACCTTTTCTTATATTTCTCTCAGGCTCCTTGAAGACTTACGAAATGAATGGAATGAGCTCTTGATTCTTAAGCCTTATATCCTCTTGCATGTGCTGCCTGCCTTCCAATGAAAATTGTACGTGTTATTCTCTATATCAAATTAATGTGAGTTCTTGAATACCACAAAAAATAACTAGAAACATAGGATCTTAAAATGAATCCTATTTACTAGTCCTATTTCAAAGTCCGTTATTTAACGAGCATTTTGGTTTGCTGGTAATTGGTTCTGAACAATAGTCGTAAACCATCTAAGGCCCTGTTTGATAGTAGGTATTTGCTAGGGAAGTTGGAAAAAATTTGTCATTTTCCATTTTTTTGGCTGTTTGATAAGTCAATTTTTTTAGGAATTTTATTTGCCTTCTTTCAGGCATGTGATCCTATTTTCCACGAAATTGATGCAAAAATTTTCTCAAGGTTGAGATGGTTTTACATTTTCCAGGCAATTGAAGCACCAAACCCATTTAAACCCTTTTCTTCTCCCCATTTCCACTCTCTCACGCTACAAAATCATTTTCTTCTCCCCGTCTGTGTCTTCTCACAGCACACCACCACGACGGTTTCTCACCAAATCCACCGCATTTTGTCGACGACCCGCAAGAAGCCCCAATTCCCGACGTCACTGATTCAGGTTCGTAAAACGCGACATAACTCTATGCGTGTGTTCGTAAGTTTGTCTGAATGGTTATTGTACTGTAGTTTTCATCTCACAATGTGCAACACTTGAACCTTTAAAGCAAAGGTAGATGAAGAGGTTCTGGGAATATGTGTTATGTGGAAAAAAATTTGTGCTATGTGTGATGTGAAAAAAAAAACAAAGAAACAAATGTGAAGAAGGAGATAGAAGATGATAGTTCCTTATGGGTAGTGATGAGGGGAAGATGGGAGATTTGGGGTTAAACGTGGTTGGGGAAGAAGATGAGAGGAATTAGGGCTTGGGAAATTTGATGTGAAGGAGGAGTGTTTATGTTGAAAATAAACAGGGGTGAAAAATTAAAAAAGGAAAGGGGCGAGTCACAATGGCAGAAATTCACAGGGTGTTATGGCAGATTCACAGGGTGTTATAAGCAACTGTGAAGTTATGGCAGCGTGTGATTAATATGATGAAGATAATTTAATTGTTAGCCTAGGCTTCTTTGTGCATGCTTACCATTTTCTCAAGTGAATAATGAACCTAAAGAAATGAAAAGAATAAAGTTATTTAAGTAGCTTATTTGCATAAATTCTGTTGCCAGAAACTGAAAATCCAACACTATATATATGATTTATATGCACAGTGATCACCATAACGAATATCAACCAGACATGAAAATGTAAGAAAGATTTGAGGGGAAGATGGGAGTAAGAGTTAACAATTACCGTCACAAGATTGAGACCAGAAAGATTTGCTCCAAAGCACAATCCAGTTGACATTCCACCACAGCCAGAGAATAGGTCTAGTAATGCTAATTCTTCTTTAGAAGATTCACAATTGGACAGAACCTGTAAAGGTGTTTCAGTAACAGAATGGTAGTCGGGGTCCGCATATTTGGCTGAGAATGAATCATGGCTATCAACATAATTTTTTGAAAAGTAGATTGGCAAGGCAATACTGAGAACTAAATTTAGAAAGTGCACTAATATTCTAGATAATCACTAGCATTCCAAATACATATCTGATTTCACATTAAAAATGTAAGAAAATAATTCTCTTTCACTTTATTAACCTCTGCTAATCCAGACCAGAATAAAGGAACCTCCTTGGGTTGTGCAGCCTCCACGTCCTTTATAAAAAATAGTGCAATGAGAAATCTTTTCATGTAAACCACTAAAAATTCAATTCTCCAACCATTTTTTTGTCTGCCAAGGTCTTTCATATTTTGAGTGAAATAGAATAAATTATAAGATGCAATAACTTTAATCATGAAAGGTTTGTGATTAAAAGGACAGAAAATGTGTATCAATTTTCACTCGTAGAAGCCAAAACATAAAGGAACAGTAGGATTAGAAAGAGAAAATACCTGTCGATTTTTTTTCATTTGGATCTACATCAGTTGAAGTATCTGTATGGGAGCTGGATTTTGCCCTGTTGGACTGTTCCCAGTTCTCATGTTGAGCCACAAATACAGAAACTGGATTCAGATGTGACTGTGTTGCTTGAGACCCCAGAAAAGAAGGGGAAAAACTTGTATTCGTAGATACACCTGGCTAAAGAACTGGTCAGCAATTGGGATTTATTAAATAAATAACAATAATAACAATATGCTATAGTGCCCTTTGAAATGGTCAGTAATTGGGATTTACAATCTCAGTTCCAAACTTGTACATAATTTCATATGACCCCTGAAGAAAAATTCAAGCTACTCTATTCGATTCTTGAAAACTTCTTGAAAAGATTTTGAAGATGACGGTGAGACAATAACTTCAAGGAAATATAAAAGATTTGTACATCACATTTAATAATAACTAAAAATAAAAATAATATGCTATAGGGCCCTTTGAAATGGTCAGCAATTGGGATTTATTACAATCTCAGTTCCAAAATTTTTTATTAATTTCATATGACCATTATAGAAATATTCGAGCACCCTTTTTCCCAGTCAAAAATCTCATCTTTTCCACGACTTTCATCCTCTATATCCCCCCTCTCTTCATTGCCATGACATCATTAAACAACACCATTGCAGTCTTTTTTGCACCTCAAACAATGGAAAAAATTAGTACTTTGGAATGGAAAAAATTGGTACTTTGAAAAAAATAAGTAGTTTAGCTTATTTTATAATTTGTGAGTTTGTACTATATTTGAGCTCCCCTTTTCCGGATTTGTAAACTATTTTTGTATTTTCCATAATGATGTAGTTCATTTTGGCTTATAAACATCGATTTCCATCATATTGAAACTTTCTAGAACTTCGAAGTACCATGGATACCACATCGAACCAACGTCGTCGCCAACGACAATAATTGGGTCTATTTTGGACGATGATCATGTAAACAATTGTAATATTTCATACCATCCGATTTCGTAACCGACAACTCCTTTGAGCCCCACATAGAAATTGGGATTATGAAAGAGAAATGACACTTATACGGATGTTTCATACGAGTAATAGAATATGTCATGATCTACTGCAGATGAAGATAGCTCCGTTTGAAAGATTATGTGATCGTTTACGAACATATGGACTGGTTGACAATAAATCTGTCACAGTTGAGGAACAAGTAGCTATATTTCTCAATAATGTAGGACATGACCACCGCAATCGAACTGGAAGTTTTACATTCTTCAGATCTGGTCAAACACTGAGTTATTACTTCCATAGAGTGTCACATGCCTGCCTTGGATTGTACAGAGATGTTGTGAACAATGCCACTATTCATAACTCACCATACGACAAGGATAAGGTGAAGCCATGGTTCCAATATTTTCAGGTACTGTGCTAATATATAACTTAATTTTTTTTCCTTCACGATCACTATCAAGTTTGTAACTAATTTTGCTTGTTATCTTATTAGGATTGTTTGGGGGCAATCGACGGTACTCACATTCCTGCAAATGTCCTCGTAGAGGAACAAACGAAGTATCGCAATAGGAAGCAAATGACAACTCAGAATGTTCTAGTCGCTTGCACATTTGATATGAAGTTCACATATGTGCTTGCTGGTTGGGAGGGATGCGCCCATGATGGTCGTTTATTAAGGAGTGCAACATTACGACAATGACATAGGCTAACAATTCCTGTTGGTAAGATGTAATTTTTTCATTTTTTTTTTTACAGAAATTATCTTCTCGTAAATAACGTCAGCTTAACAATCATGTGTGTTGGCATAGGTAAATACTATCTTGCCAATGCCGAATTTTCATTGGTTCCAGGATTTCTATCACCCTACTGCCGAACTCGGTACCATCGTAGAGACATTGAGGGACATCGACCTGAAAGCAATAAATAATTGTTTAACTTTCGACATTCAAGTCTACGTAATGTTGTGGAAAGGATTATTGGTTTGCTGAAAAGAAGATTTTCATATCTGAGGCATCAACCATACCACGACATTCAGACACAAGCAAAGATTATTATTGCTTGTTGTGCAATTCACAACTTCTTGAGGATTTATGACGCAGAGGATCTTTGTGGTGATGACGAATCATGTAGCGATGATGAGGTTAACCCTGGACATGTTGATGCACCCGAATATGACACACAAATTGCTCATATATCTTTCACAGCAGAAGCTGCATGGTCATCTAAAAGGGATACCCTGGTTGATGACATGTGGGTCGATTACCATCCAAGTCATGATGCGGGGATTGACTTCGATTGAATCTACTATGTTGTATTTCAGTATTTGTGTTTTCCTGTAATGGTTGTTGGAAATACAGTTGCTTGTGTTAGTGTATCGTTTTACGTTGTGTTATGTACTTTTTCGAAGTTCACATATTTGCTTGTAATATGAAACTACAATTTGAACGTATGATTTACTGTGAAATCTTATGTGTCTAGTTTATTTCAAGCGCTTGTTGTTTACTATATGTAACTGTTGTTCGTACCAGTTATGCTGATATTTACAATTTTCCTGATCTCAAGTGATAGCTATCATGGCACAGAACTCAAAACGCAATACGACCTATTGTTGAGTTCCCAAACCTACTACTCCCACTGACGGGAATGACATTAACTTGGGCAGATTGCAGGTAGATCTATTGCTAGATCCCGTCAAGTATGTTGGAGTGATGACATGGATGGTTTGATGATCACTTCACTAGTTGAACAAGTGTTGGCTGGGCACAAACAAAGTGACAACGAGTTTACTTTATTTCAAGTATCTAAGGCTATCGAAAGGGTTCTATATGGATGTGGGGTTGTGGTTTCGGAAAAGAACGTAAGGTCAAGATTGAAGACTTTGAAAAAGAGCATGCTGAAGTCCACCAACTGTTGAGTATGAGCGGTTTTGGGTTGGATCCTGAAACTGGACGCATCGTAGCTGAACTCGTTGCTTGGGACGAATTTATTAAGGTACGAATCATGTTGGTATTTTCGACGTTGCATTTTTGGTACTCACATTGTTTATATTGCAGGGAAAGCCAGAATTTGGGAAGTGGAAGACCAAATTTTGTCCACGATATGAGGAGATGGAGACTATATTTGGCAATGACGCTGCAACTGGAGATCGAGCAGTATCTGGATTCGACAGTTTCTCCCCAATGAATGGTATGCAATATATTTTGTACAGTGCTTTCACATTCCTGGATTTATGTATATACTTCTAACCACTTGATATCTCTTTTGTGTAGTCGTTGATGAAAGTGTGAATGAGATAGAACTGGAAAGTATAGAGACGGGGCCCAGCCCAGTGCACTCTCATAAGCGTTCGGCCGAAGAAATTCTTACGAAAAACAAGCGTCGACGTAAACAACAGGCGGACGAGAGTACTATCGCATTACTTAGGATTGCCGACTCATCGACAAAAATTGCACACGCTATGGAATGCAAGCCACAATAGATACACTAAATCATGTGAACTGGCAGTTGATTGTGGAGAAGTTGGAGAACATGAACCTAGATATGGGCGACATCATGCAAGTAATGAAATCATTTCGATCCGATAATGGTTTGGCGAAGGTATTTATGAACTTGACAAGTATGAAATACATGAGTGCTCTGGTGTTTGAGTTACTTGGCCGTGAACTGCCTCCACTCCCTTAGATTTCTCTTAACGTATGGCGTGCAATCTGTAGTAACTGTTATGTATGAATAAAACGTAGTCCACATACGTAGATTTGAAAATAACAGATTTGGATGTTTTTGTAACGCACACACGTATGAACTAGTGTGCTTTGTTTTGGAGCGGGTGGTGCCCCTTGTATTTTGACAATTTCGTATGTGGTAAACATTATTCCACCTAACACATGGTGTGGATATATTTTGTGATGTATGTATATTATGGCGCGTAATGAATGGCTAGTATTATTTTCAGTGATTTTTGGTGGTGAATTGTGGAAATGATCAAGTTCGGGTTCGTTGAAATTATAGGATGCAGTTTATCAATTTCTCATGTTGTGAACTTGACAAATCGAATGAATAAAAGGATTTGAAATTTCAGATTTGGTAGTTTCACTTTGATGTTTTCTTTACAAGTGGTTGTTTGTAGTTTACGTTTGAGGAGATAGTGAAGTTGTGTTGCTTGTGTAATCTTGAATTGCTCATTTTGTTTGTTACTGCTCAATCTGTTGACTAATTACAGGTACATAGTTTCATTCATCCGAGTTACCAGTGAATGACGCTTCCATTTTGCAATATCCCCCCACAAGTCTTGGACAATTTAGTTTTAACACAACATGGTTAATTTTAAGAGCATCATAATCTTTTGGATTTTATTATTATTTGATAGTGTATCAAGTAGATGTTATCATTGTTTAATATAACATGGTCAATCATGTCAGAATTTAAAAAAAAAAATCAAAAAAAAAAAAAAAAAAATTGAAATAAATAAATTCATGTATGTTTCACTTATCTGATTTTGAGCAATAATGCGATAATGGTATGTAGCAGCTTTATAAAATGAATTATCCTCTCACAATTTTAGAAAATAAAAAAACACAAAATTTTCTTTCTTACAAATGCCTATCAAACATCAATAGTTGGAAAAATATACAATTTCCATGGAAAATGAACCTAATCAAACATCAAAAGATGGAAAATGTCAATATTTTTTCGGTGAAAAATTATATCAATCAAACACCTTTAATTGACAACTCCCGTCAAAATAAATTTCAGGCAAATCACTTCCCTGCCAAACATTTTATTTGTCATCCATTTTTCATCTTTCTATCAAACAGACCCTAAGAGTTTCTATAGCTTTCCATTTGCTGTTTCTGCTCGGCATTGAGTTCCCACTACCTGTCCAAAAATATTTATCTGAATTGCATTGTGAATCCTTGTTAATTTGAGCCGGTCATGCACCAAAATCAAAATCTTTATAATGAGCTATGAAAGGAGCTCAAGTAGTGGCGAATCCAGAATTTTGAGTGGGCACGAATGGTCATTGACTGATGACCGTCGACCTTAATAAAATATTCAAAATTAAATATAATAATTATTTTGCTAAAACTAATCATATATAATTGTGTTATACATATCTACATTATTCACCACATGACATAATGGCTAGGTTGTTGTATGATTCAAATCAAGATCATGGGTTTGAATCCTTGCAAATGCATTAAAACCACTAAACTAGAATATATGTTATTTCATTACATTTACTGTAAAAACTCAACAAGTGTCATAATGGTTTAACTTTCATTTACCTAAAGGAAGGGTCACTGGTTCAAATCCCTTCCCATTGTATTAGTTTTTGTAAAAATTGTAGAACTAAAAAATTGCACAATAAAATTGGTTTGGAAGATAATCAAACTTTGAACCTCCAATATGCATGTGACAGTTTTAACCAATTGAGTTACAAGAAATGTTTAAAAGCAAAATGAATTACCATGTTTATAATCTAAAACTTTTATCTAATGTCCCAAAAAAAAAAGGTGTTCCCTACGGATCCAGCCAGGGCGGTCGCCAAGGCTCACTGGGTACTGGATCTGCCCTTGAGTTCGAGACCAATCAACCACTCCTGCACAATCTGCATCCCATATACTTGCCTCTATGTCCATTGGCTTCCAGGGATAATCCAATCCATGCGCCGGGTTGAAAAACTCCCCAACTCTACTATTAAGTGGACTATAACCAATTAATCTTAGATTCTTGGTGGTGTTGAAGGCGATGACGGTGGAGACAAGGAGGAAGCAGCATAAGAGAATTATGGCGGCGTAGTCGGGAATGACTCATTTTTGCTTGGTTTGATGATCAAATTAATGCTTAGCAAAAACAAGTCTATTCATTTCCTGCAAAACAGAAATATTTTCTTACCTTTTTCTGATGATAAGATTTGGAGAAGACGATATTATATAGAATAGGAAATTTAGATCCATGGGTTGAAGTGTAAAGATGAGAGGAAAAATCTCTGTTCCATGCACATGAAAGGATTAGGAAAAATCTATGTTCCATGCACATGAAAGAATTGAGCTTCACAGGGGATTCCCAGGGAGATGAACACCCTCAACGAAACAACCGTTCTTTCCAAGCACCTCGAGAGCAAAATGCCGCCGTTGGAAGTCGTAAAAGATGCACGCGTGGTGGCGGCTGATGTTCATGCCACCGCCGAGGGAGGAGAGATCAACATCCGTCGAAGATTTCTTGGAATTGCACCCTAAAATTATTGAATAAGTCTGCATATAGTACATGAAATCTTCTCCCTGTAGCTTCGCGAACCCTGCCTCCACATCACTGCTTCCCATTTATGTTTCAATAATTGGCGGCGTAGAGGTGGCGATGGTGATGTGGTTATGGTGGTTGGTTGGTGTTGGCGACCGTGATGGAGATGATGGTGGCGATAGCAGTGTGGTGGTGGTCGTGGTAGTGGCGGCTATGATGGTAGGTTTAGGGATTTTTTTAGTTGGTGGTGTGGTGTGGTGTGGTGTAGTGGGGATGGTGGTTTTGATTTTGAGTACAGGCAGTGGTGGTGCTGGTTGTGGTGAGATGGTGGTTCTAGTGGTTGTTATGGACTGTGTTGGGTTGATTTGTAGTGATTTTTGTGATAGTTTTGTGGTAGTGTTGTCGGTGATTCTTGGAGTGGCGGCTCTGTGAGCACCGGTGCGGTCGTTGCACCGGCGATAGCGGCGATATGTCTCTCCACCATCTATTTTTTTCTTGCTTCACCGGTGCAGAGAAGGTTTGTGGTGGATTTTGAGGTGATTTTTGAGATGATTTTGTGCTGGTTTTTTATTTGATTTGGTGGTGGTGTTGGCAGTGCTGGTTTCGAGACTTGCTGCTTGTCGCGATCTCGTGTGCAGGGGCGCTGCACATGATCTGTGACCACGGTAGTATGCGTGCGTGGTCCACGGTGGTGGTTTTTGTTGGCGGCGGTGCTTTGTTGTGGTAGCAGTGGCTTTGTTGTTGTGGCAGTGACTTTGTTGTTGTGGTCGATGGTGGTGGAGGCGGTTGTCGATGGTGATGGCAGGTGTGGTGGTGGTGGTGTTGGGTGGCGATGGTATGTGACCTAATATTTTGTTATATGTGATCAAGTATTAAATTGTGACCTTAAAATTTAATAACCTATGACCAACAAATTTTATAATTTGTGATTCACAGATAAACCGTGACCTGTAATTTTTGGATTTGTGACCAGTAAAATAAAATGTGACCTATAAAAATTTTAATTTGTGACTTCAAGATAATTTGCGATCTATAAAAAAAATTTAATTGTGACCTCGAAATAATTTATAACCAATTAATTTGATAATATGTAATCAATTAATTAGTTGTGATCTTTAATTATGTAACTGTGATCATGAATCGCATAATTGTGACCTTAAAATAATTAATTAATAAATAAAATTTAATTAATTAATAGAAACTTGATTTTTGCATTTTAAAATCTTTGGACCTGAAATGTGAAATGATTATACTTGAGGCCTGATTTATGAATTTTTCCCCAATTCAAACCCCTCTGAATGGGTATTGCTAGGCCCATTTTGTATGAGCTTCTATGATCCGATAGGTGGTTGACCACCTATAAATACCTTGACGAGTCGAGAGTTGACTTAAATTAGTTTTTGGGCTAAACCCACTTGGTCGTCCTAACTTTAAGGTCGATCCATAGTTGGTTGGACCTATTTAGCTTGTAACATGTGGGCCGTATCATTTAGTTGTTGGGAACATTTCACAAACAACAATAATAACAAAATTAATTCCTATTACAATTTTGAAACCCCTTTTTTAATCAAATTAGTGTTTTTTTTTTTTATTACTTTTAGTTTTGATTTTTTTTTTTCAATACATTTGGTAACACGGTGTGTAACACATTGTATATAATTTTTTACACATTTAAGTACATGTTTTGACTCCTACCATCAACACCACTTGTAACAAGAATGTTATACACATTTCGTCACATATTTTCAGCTCAATTGCCCCCATCATGTGTAATATTCATTGTTACACCGTGGCTATCAATGGTGACACCGCCATCACAATCACAACCACAAGGTCCACAATTGTCTACTGAAAAATCCACCTTAAAAGAAATGATCAATTCTATTACCAAAACCACCACTATTACCAATTTTCACTGCCACAATCACAACCATTTCCACCACATATTTCCACCATCAACAACTATCTGTGTTGCCATCACCACCACCAAAACAAATAGGAAATCCAAAACTCAAATCGAACACAATCTCAATGACTTGTCCCAACCCTCACACGCACCATTCAAAATTATCTGAAACAAAGATGGAGAAACCCATCATCGCCAATCCTCACAACCACCAACACATGCGAAAAGCTCCAAATCAAAATTACTTTCAGATGACATTTTTTTTGTGTACGCATGTGTGTTATTGTGTGATTGTATGTGTGTTATTGTGTGATTGTATGTGTGTTAAAGAAAAAAGTATGTATTGAAAACAAAAGTAGTAATAGTATACTTAGAATAGTGTCTTGAATGATATTTCCTAGTAGATTCGACTTATGGATAGGGGTGTTAATTTTGCTCACCAGCATGAGCCGCCTATGACTCGGTCTACAAAAAGCTCAAGTCAGCCCAAGCACAAGCTAGCCCATGTGGCTCGGTGAACCACATGGGTCAGCTCGTGTCATGGGCCATTTTGACAAGTGATGAGAAAAAAGAAAAATGCAGGCAGTCGTATTGCTGCCTGCAAATAGGAAAAAAAACCTTGAACTGACTCAACTTAGCTGGATAAAGCTCGAGCCGAAAGCTCGGGTCTAACCTAAATTTTTTGGCCAAGCAAAAGCTCGGCTTGGCTCAACTTGGGCCAAAAAAAGCCTGAATAATTTTTACTTGAGTCGAGCCCAAATCTCAAGTTTCGACTCAGCTTGTTGACATCCCTACTTATGGGGCACATTTGAGGATAGTTGAGGCAAATAGATGGATCTATTGATACAATATCCTTTTCTCAATACATGTATTTCTCTTTCGGTTGAGACGAACCTCTTTTTTGTTCATTTAGTTCGATGCGAGAACATAAAAAAGTACTAATAACTAGGAAAGAGAGTGGTGCCTAGCTACTTAGAGGATTTGTAGTTTTTATAGATGAACAATACGATCCTGAAATGGCACTTATAAATACCAAGGGGATAGACCGATGCTACCATTCAGATAAACTCACAGGGACAGCCTACTGCATCTGTTCAGGCAAACGCAAGGGGAGACTGATGTTGCGTTCGTTCAAACAGCTATAGCTAGACTTACGGCCTGGACTGCGGGGGATAATTTTTGCACAAGGCATATGATTACTTCCGGTCGAGAGGAACTCAGAAGATCTGGGCTGCTAATGTTTGGAAATCCTACATTACACCGAAGCACTCATTTTTGCTTTGGTTAAGTGCTCAATCTAAAATTATAACCACAAAAAAATTATGATATTTGGATATTGATCGGAATTGTGTTCTTTGTGGACAAATAGTGGAAACAAGCGTTCTTCAAATGTTCGTTCACATAGCCCTTATGGGTGAGGATTCGACAGTGGTTTGGCATTAGAAGATATATGTCCTTTAGCTAGTGCATTGAAGTGAATATAAAAGGAGGCTTTTGGGATATCTTAGCAAAGCAAATCCAAGAGGATTGCACTTGCAAGTACCGTTTACCACATTTGGACAGCGAGGAATAAAAAGTTTTTTTAAGATCTTAGACCACACTTGGATAGCATTGTGAGACAAATTAAGGTACATGTATAAAAAGTTATGTTTTGTATCCGCATATCTTGATTTATTTTGAGTCCTTAACGTTAGGTCATTGATCTTATTGTTAGTACATCCTTTCTTTTTGTTTGCCCGGGTATACTCAGAGTAATTGTGTGAGTCATTTGATTTGTTTTGTTTGGATATGCCCGATGTATTTGTAGATGATTTTTTATCAATAGAATGTTACATTTACCAATAAAAAAATGTCATGTGGTTCTTCGAGTCCTAGCGTAGAGAGAAATGTCATCAACTAGGACGAGGTTGACCACTAACCACCCACTCATCAACCATATCTAATAAATTCAATTTTTCATGGATGTCGGGGTTAGAATTTACGAAGGTGGGTAAAAATGTACACAGTGGATTATTCGATCAAAATTGTATTTGAGCTTTCACACTATACATAAAGTTAAAAGAAAAAAATAAGGATAACTCATTTTTGTCCTATTTCGTGATCTCGGGGTCGATCGGTGGATGTCTTACTCGACTACGATCTTGCTTGATTTAAGCCAAATAGGAAAACTTTAAACTTTATCCAAACTTTATTGAGAATGTTAATTTTTGCTGTACTAAACACCTACACATTATATTTTGTAAGCAACATATTAAATAAATAACTGTCAATATGAACTTGTTTAGCTTAAAATGACATTGAAAATTAGTTTTCAACTTCACAAAATGTCAACTGCATAAATAAATAAGTAAATGCACAAGAATTTGTTTAATTTTCTCTGTTAAAAAAATAAAATAAAATGCGTCAAAAATAAAAGAACTGATGGCTACGTATCGTGATCTTATTGGCTAAACATAGTGGGGCATATGAGCCGATCTATTGGGTACCCTGTCCATACGGCATATGCCATTGTGCTTAACAACTGTCGGTGAAGTCAATTTTTTTTTAATTATTTTTTTTTTTATCCGTTACACTTTTCAATTTTCACTTTACCACTTCTAAATTTTAGTGCAAAAAAATCACACAACAAAAGGTGTTGGAAAAAATAAAATGAAAGGTCCATTTGATTGGGAAGGTGAAATTTGAGTTGAAAAAAAAATGAATTGTATTGAATTGAATTACTTAGAACTTGTTTTTACTGAGAATTGTCAATTAATTGTATTTGATTGGTATAATTTTTCAATTGAAAAATGTCAAAAATCTTCATCTTTTGGTGTACGTTTGACTTTATTTTTCATAAAAATTGTCGATTAAATGGATAAAATTCTTTACAATTGGGAATATAATTTATTTCAATTGTTAAAAAACAAAAAAAATGAAAAATCGAATATCATTCATTTGACTTTATTTTTCATTGAAATTGTCAATTAAAGGGGTTGATTTTTTTATAATTGGGGATAGAATTTGTTTCCATTACTAAAAAAAAAAAAATCAAAATGGTGGGAAAACTAATTCAATAAAAATATGGAAAAGGGGTCACGTGGGGGTTGGGTGGAAAATCAATTGCCAGGAAAATTTGGCCAATCAAATATACAAAAAGTGAAAGTTGGAAATGTCATGACAAATAATGGACTATCAAACAGGTCCTAAATAGGATATGAAGTATGAAACTAGAAAACATAAAATGTATCAAAGAAATTTAGAAATGATAAAGAGATAATGAAGTTAATTTTGTTCAGTGATAGAGTGCGAGGAAAAACTGGAAAACAGTAGAAAATATTATTTATTTTTTTGGTAAGAACATATAGTTTTTTAAGAGTTGAATTGAAATATTAGTGGGAAAAATCTGACAATTGAATAGGTCATGACCGACTCTTTTTCATTAGTCGTGTTCTTTTTGAATTTTGCTACATGTACTCTTTGACTTATCTTTTAATTTACTCGACTCCACTTTTCTCCTCACATAGAGATCGATCTCACGTATTTATTGGAAGTGGGACCCGACCTTCATGTGAGGAAGAATGTGGAATTGAATAAGTTAAAAAATAAGTTAAAAGATACAAATAGCTTAATCCGTTCTTTTTATGCTTCACAAAATTCGTAAAATGTTAATTATTGTGTGACATTTTATCGAGATGAATGACATGACATGGATCTTAAAAAGTGAAAAAGTAGCGAACCCTATTAAAAAATAATCTAAAGTGTAGAAAAAAAAAAGTATAATCATTTTGACTATAAAGAATTATAATATTACTTTCTTTTTAGGTATGAAGTATTCTCACTTAATTCATATTAGATATAGATTCTTTAAAATTTATTTTTAATTACTCATTCTTCTAATAGAGTAATTTTGCACGTAAATTCATAATTTTTTCTATTTCTTAACCAAACAGAAAAATTAATTTTCATAAAATTTATTTTAAAAAATTTACATCAAATATGCCTTTTAAGGGGGAAAGGAGACCCCTCTATTTCTTATAGTGAAGAATATTTCACGACTTTTGCCAGTTACCTTGTTCATCTTTTAGTCTTACAACATTAAATATACAACCTAATACATAATTCCTTACATTAAAGTTAATCGCGTTTTCTTTTTGAGTAATGTTATTTAGCATTGCTAGTGTTACAATATCAATTTAGACTAATGTAACATTAAAAAAAAGATATAATTAAATGAATCACTTAATTCTATCTTTCACTGAACTTATCACTTAATAACATTTAGAAGTGACATTAGTGGCGCTAAATAATATTAATCTTTCTTTTTATGATCATATGTTTTTCAATCAACACTTGCTTTCCCTTTGACCAAATAAAAAGGCCCAAATACAGTTTAATTCTTTGAAAAATGAGGGCTCAATGTTTAATTTGATCGAGTTTTAAGACACGGCAGGTAAGAGTATTATATATATATATATATATTAGAGACAGTGAATGTTTGATGCCTATTTTATTCACGTAAAACCTTAAAAAATTAACCAATTCGAGCAGGATGTGGATCGTTCACTATAAAAATATAAATTGAGTTATGTTTGAGCAAGTTTTAATTGATGAAAACTATAGCAAATTTCAAATTGTTGGAATAAATTAGGTGTCGTTCTCTTCGTGTTTCAACTTTGTGTTTTGAGTTTTGAATTCGTTTTGTGTTTTGAGTGTCTATTTTGAAATTGTTGAAAATGCGTTCTTTTTGTCATTCTGAAAAACGATTGCTCAAAACATCAAAACACAAAACGTATTTACATTGAGAATTTTGAGAATGTTTGTTTACAATATTTTATTCAAGAACCACTACAAAACCGCCACAAACACCATCTACCGCTGCCACAGTGAACCAAAATCAACATCACCACCACCAACATCAACCACTGCTACCACCTTCAGGGTCATCCATTGCCAAAATCAACATCACCACCACTACCAACTACTGCCACTACCACCATCAACCATTGCTACCACCATCAGGGCATCCATCGCTAAAATCAACATCACCACCACCACCAACCACTGCCACCACCACCATCAACCAAAATCAACATCACCACCACCAACATCAACCACTGCTACCACCATCAGGGTCATCCATCGCCAAAATCAACACCACCACCACCGCCATCAACGGCTGCCACCACCACCATCAACCAAAATCAACATCACCACTACCAACATCAACCATTGCTACCACCATCAAGGTCTACCATCGCCAAAATCAACACCACCACCACCGCCATCAACAGCTGTCACCACCACCATCAACCAAAATCTCCATCGTCACCACCTCCATCAACACCGCACCACCACCACAAACAGAAACCACCGTCACACACCACCACAAAGCCGCCCAATCGGAAGAAAAATACCACAAACAACAGTAGATAAATAAAAAAAACCCCCAAACCAAAAAAACCAAAAAGAGAGAGGAGCTAGAGTCGAACGGCAGCATCGCGACCCACGCCGGCAACATCGTTCACAGCAGAGACGAACGGCAGCATCGTTCACAGCAGCATCGTTCACAGCAGCATCGCGACCCACACCAATGCCGACTTTGTGGTGGTCTCCTTCATCGCCGATTGCAGAGAAGAGAGGAGAGCTCTCCTTCATCGTCGGCTTTGTGGAAGAGGGAAAGAGAGAAGGAACGAGACACGATTAGAAACAATGGGAAGATAGGGTCACTTTTTATCTACAGTACCGTGTTTTGCGTGTTTTGGAAATTTTGCGTGTTTTTAACTGAAAATACCCAAAACGAAAAAAAAAAGTCGTTTTGTGTTTTTAGTTATAATTTTTTTGTGTTTTCAAAAACACGTTTTCAAAAATAGGAAAGAGAACGAGTTTTCAATGTTTTCGAAAATCGAAAACAGAAAACGGTCAAGAGAATGGCACCTTAGCAATTCTATCAATCTCCCAACACACAAGTATTTACATAAATTCAAGCAAATTTTAAATTCTTGGGAGTTTATTTATACATGTTTAGGATGCTAATTTTGCATAATATTGAATACTCTAAATTCAAGCAAATTTCAAGTTTTAATTGATGAAAACTATAGCAAATTTTGAAGGTTGTAATTGCTTTTCTGTTGAATTGATTGATTAAAAAATAAAAGTCTTGCACAATATTCTGTATATTGTTATTTGTACTGTGCACGAAATATGTTCTTATACATATATTAATCAATATTGTGAAAACAGTGTTCAATCCCTCATGTAGGTGACAGGTCCAAAAATCGATCCTATTCTACACAAAATAAATAAAACGATGAGTTTGTTAAGAAAAGTAACTTCAACAATTAAATGTTCATTATTTTTTTCATGTTTAATGGATGTCAAATTTCACTCTTATTATGTAATTTGCAAGAAAGTGGCTTATTTAAGAACACTAATATTGAAATTTGATTAAACTTAACATGTTGAATTTTACCCTCAACATATCCATACAAATGGTGACATTTACATTATAAAGAGATTTTAATGAAAGACAAATAAGATTTAATTTTCTAATTTTTCAACCTTTTAAGACTTTGACTATTTATTTATTTTTCTAGGTAAATGTTTAAACCAATTTTGAGAACATCAATATTATTACCAATGCACAACATGCTTGCATGTATGGATTGTGGTTGGTAGGTATTGAACATGGAGAAACATCATATATATGAATCAATAAAATGTGACCCTGCCTCCAGGGGCATAGCTCAGTGGTATAAATGATAGAAGTGAGGTAGTCTCAGTTAAGCTGACAATCGCAGTGTGAGGGTTCGATTACTGTCTCTTACAATGTATGAAATTGTACTATTTGTAAGCACAAATATGACAGTTCTTGTACTCTGACCTGCTGAAACACATCCCACGATTTACCTCATCCACAATGCTCTAAGAACGAGGCGGTGGGGGACCCTTAAAGTTGGGATTCAACCTTTAATAAAATGTGACCCTTAGAAGGTGGACAGTTGTCTGCAGAGGGGTGGGAACCAGTAGAGTCCTAGGTTCTCACTGAAATTTGAGATTTTCATTTTTAATATTACTATGGCTTATGTTTGTAAAAAAATTTCGTAATTAAATTAGGTCTTCATTGGATTCGAGTTCTCACTCCGTTGCTCGTTTTCCGTGTAGGTGTCATTTTATGGCCAATAATTAACTATAAAATACAAAATATCTCATAAATACAAGCTGGACCAAAAAGAAAAGGGATGTTTATGGGTTACCATAATGGACTGTACTTTAGCATATGATTAGTTTTCCTTTTGGCTTAACCCTAACAGACAAGAAAGACA